>CAXHWN010002730.1:616300-963800 GCA_964020975.1 Hermodice carunculata | reverse complement strand
AAAATCGCCATATGTTCACATACGTATCGTAATGCTACTCAGTCTTACAGATTCAGGGAAGGCATATGGTTCAAATAATAATTCAGTTTTCATTTTAAATCAGTGTGCTGAGGAGTTTGTAGTGCTGCTTTGTGTAGCTTTTGTAGACATGTATAGTTTTGAGTTTCCTTGACATATCTAAAGCAAATGGCATACCTACTTTCAATGCTGGATACAAGCATGTTGTGAGGAGCTGTTCTCCCTTCTCTCTTTTACCGTTGTTTAAGAGGGCCTTTGAAAACGTATTTTTTTATTTGATAGCATTACATGACGTTTTAACGATTATAGTGGCATTACGCTGGGTGAAATATTTCTATCATTAAGACCTTTTTTAATATCTAATAGGTGTAGTTCATTTTACCATTTATATATATATATATATATATATATATATATATATATATATATATATATATATATATATATATATATATATATATATATATATATATATATATGTACGTTTTGAAACGTTTTGACAATTATAGTGGCATTACGCTGGGAGGAATATTTCTAGTTTTGAGACAGTTTTTTAATATTTAATAGGCATAATTTATGTTATCATATATATATATGTATATTTATATATATGTTACATTCTGTGCACTCCATGTATCTATATATCTCGCGTAGTCTGTGTCTTGTTGACTCACCTTTTCAATAAGAGATAAATGAGCAGATAAAAAGATATACAAATAAAAGCTGACACCTTCTTTAATTTACATTACAATTATAGGATTGCAGCAAATTTCAAATGAAAGCAAAACTTTTTTTTATTTTTAAAATCATCTGCAGTCCCTTTGTTTATGTAGCCTTAGTTTTATGCGATACATAGGTAACCCAGACTGCAACAAGTATTCAGAGTCTTTTGTGGTTAATTTTTTGGGGGAGGGGGGAGGGTATTGTACCACGACTCTGTCGTTGATACACGTTACACTTTTTTTAATATGGCTTTACTGTTGTACCCTGATTGGTCAAAAGGACAAAATGAGGCACAGACTCCATAAAGAGACTGTTGAACAAATCAGCAAGTGGCTTGTTGAGGTGTTATTAACAGGTCCTTGAAGCATAAATGATTAAACAATGTCAACAGGTAACCATGCAGAACATCCAAGACAGAGAGTATAATCTTTTCCACAATTCTTTCCTTGCTTCCATGCTTCAGAAATTTGGAATGATGTTGCAAAAAAGAGGAAACAACGTGAGAGACAATTTTTGCCCATTAACCTTTAAATCCATAACGGCTTTTATCTCTAGCTTCAAGCCAGCATAGCTGGGCTTTTTACCTCGCAACATGATTTATGTCTTTTTTCGTACATGGTTAGTTATATAGGACAAAAATCTAGAACACATCCCAAAATATGCGGTTTGTACGTACTGGGACTGATTCTAGGATACCAAATGCAATTGTGGTTTCTAGAAGAGTGGAGGGGGGGGGGGCAATCCTGCAAGACAGAGAAGCTTATAAGACTTGTGACAAGTTTTGGAACAACATTTTATTCCAATCAGACAAGGTGGTACATTCCAGTTTTTGGGTTCCAAATAAAACATCTATTTAAATGTAAATTTGCAAAATTTATCAGCTGGTCTCATGTAAAGCTTTTGTGGTACTCTCCTTACCCATTTTTCAATTTATTGTTGGACCTGCAGTTCAGAGGAATGTGAGAAACGAAAAAAATCTACGATGTATTTACAAGGAATCGAAATACCATTTTTCATGAAATCAAAAGAAGAAAAGATTTAACCCATCAGTATGAAATATGTATCTCCACAAAGGAAATTCATTGGTTCAACAATAGGAGTGGTGCACTGTCCATGTAATTTTTGTGGATGATGTGAGCAATAACAAGAGGAATTTTTGAATATCCAATCTCAGTGATATACAAGATGTGCAACTTGATGTACCTAAACATATAACTAAATTGAAACCTGTTCTTATTATTATTTAGTTTATAATTCACTCATATTAAACAACAGTATAACATGTGTATTTAGGTACAATTATAATCAGCAGTACTTAGTTGTCATATTCAAGATTATATTATGGTTCCTATAACCTTTAATAACAAAATTCCGTTTTGTCTTAAAATACTGACCTTTTGCAGAGGATTTATTATTAAATTCACTAATACACATCTGGATTATGTAGATTGTATTCGTTTGTTTTATACATGTTTATTGTCGTATGGTTTGGGGGCATCAGATAACCTTCTTCCTTCCTCTGGTACTACCTGCCAAATTAAACTCTAAAACTCAGTTCTGCCTCAGCGTAGATCTGAACTAGTTCAGGACCAATGCATTTAGAGTTTGAAATTCAACTCTTTCACACACAGGTCCATGCACTATACAGACCCCTATCTACACCCATTTTTTACTCTCCAGTTTGCAATATACCCAGTAATAATTATATTGTGATGAATTGAAAGCCACAAAAATTCAAAACTCGTTATTATAAAGGTTGCAAGCCGCTACTGAACACTGGTTGTCAATATAACGGAATTTCCTTGGAAGTCGTGCCAGATATTCGTTTTGCAATCTATGTAAAGGTAATTCAAGATCACACCATTAAATGGCTGCATTGAGTAGAAGTCCTTGTCCTGCTGCATTATGCATTTTAGTGTTACAATGCTGTAAATTGTATGAATAAAGTGTTATATGACATTTGAAATGAACATTTGGAAAGAAAGAGCAAACTTCCACAAGATGATGGGCAGGTCACTTGACCTGAAATGATCTTGGTCTATTTTAGCAAGAAAATTGGAAGACCTGATTCCAAAATCTTTGTGGTAAAAGTTTGAGATTATGAACAGGTTTTGCATCTTCTCTCATGTCTCTTGCCTTGAAATTGCTTGATTCATTTTGCAATAATGTTAAGCACATTTTATCTAGCTAGCCAGTGAACTAGTAGTTGACCAAAATTGTTTCCATGGCAACTGTACCAAATGATATTTGACACAAACTTAGTATTTTGTAAAACCAAAGTCGTACATGTGTTTGCAATATGGGCTTTACTAACACCTTCCATGTTGTCAAAATTGTGTGCTTGGTACAACTATCATAATATGAAACAATACTTTGGTTGCCATGACCACCGATTTTTGCAAATCGTGTTCATGCTTATATTGAAGTAATGCGAGAGTGTCAGGTGTACCAAAGATGATGTATGGTTTTAGGAGTAGCAACATTTTAAACAAAATGTAATTGTAATGTAATTGGGGTCCAACATTCCAAATTGTCCCAAAGTCACCAGACACAAGGTACATTAGGCCTGTCCAAAACCTCTCCATCCACCTCTTAGATCTATCCATATTGTTTTATATTGGCAATGGATTTTTGTAGCGAGCATATTAAGGTGTTAGCTCACTCTGCCTTGTCGTGGTCCACACTTTATTTAGCCAAAGTGAATCCAATGCGTAAATACTTGTATTTCAGCCCGATATTCTGTCTTCAGCAACGGCTTCAAATGTTCCTTTTATGTACAGTAGATGTCACAGTTTCATTTGGATAGCCTTTTACTTTTTTATGACTCATCGGAATTTGTCAGAGACTGGACGAAATGTGGAACAATAACTCGATAACAACTTTTTGCTTCTAGATCCACTGAGTAGTACTATACTTGATGGTAGCACATGACCAAATGGATATCTCTAAAATCAGACTTTAACAGACATCGCAATAGAGACCACAAGAGTATAATTAGGTGCTTACTGACGCATTAAAGAGTCCCGATATCCTAATTATTTGATGAGTGATTTATTGCCACGTTTGAACAATTAGTGCGATTTTGAATGCTCTTTGAGTTGTTTTTTATGAGTTAGCAGTTACTCAAGACGAGGTTTCATTATTTTGATTCCCCTTACTGGAATCTTAATTTAAGAATAAATCGTGTTATATGTCAGAAGACTAATGGATTCAATAAGCAAAAACAAATACATGTAGAATTTGGCATTTATTTTCCCACCCTTATCAAATCACACCATGTGTGTTTATAAATTTCAAACAAAAACTCAGGTGTCTCAAACCTGCTTCATATGAGGACCTTTCCCTCTTACAAGATCCGTTCAGCTTTGAAATTTTTGACGAACATGGATTTTAATTGGAAGAGCAGTGTATGGGTTCACACCATTTTTGGCATGATGTTAGCATTAACTTTGTCATCCAACTTTCTTGCTGGTGAAATTTGCTTTGGTTAGATGTAGATGGTAGGGTGTGTTATTGATTACATTTTAAAGGCACGCGTTATGGCCTCTCTGCAAAAGGAACAAAAATATGGCACCTATTTTTGCAATTGTGATTACACGTTAATCCTTTCAAGCATTTCTATGGAGCATTACAAGCCGGATAATAGGAATGTATGGAAGCATAATGGAATATAACTGCCACATTGATTTTGTTCATGCTAAGACCATAAGGCTATATTACAACAGATGGCACGTGATACTTTTGCAAAAAAGCCAAAAAATATTACTGGCATTATCAACATCTGTTATGACAAATCTTTGTCAGAGATCTTTTAAACCAGCCGCAATCTAGGGTAGTTGAAGGGTATTAGTAAAGTACCTTTTATTTGGGATTTGTGTAACGTTCATTCCTCAGAACTCTTTAAATATTTCATTACCAGCCACTGGATTTAATAAATGGATTTCTTAGCCCTTTTGTCCCTTTTTAAGGTGGAGTCTGTGAAGGTAGTGTGCAGTGAGACTGGCAACTTTGGATCAATATTACCCATTTATTTTTTTCACAAGTACATAAAACATATATATTTTCTGATTACTACATACCCATAGATTTGTATCTATAGGGACTTTTTGCAGACTCGGATTTTTTCTAGATTTTATAAAATTCTTTCTGACATGGTAGGATTTTCACATTTTTCGTGCAGAAGTCGCACAATTTTTTTTTTCAAGTTGAAACCAGAAGAAATTTAAAATATTTATCCGTGTCCAGGATCAAACTCAATGGTGAGTCCTGAAATAGCTCAAAAAAGTTATGAAATTTTTAATTTACTCATGACAGGTTGTTCATTAGCTTTCTATAAATGGCCCCAAAAGTCAAGGAAGTGGTTGTCAGAAACAAAATCCTGGGAACCACTACTGGATATGGTATTTTTCTTTTGATGTGCATTGATTTTAATGTGATAGGGCAATTCATACGTTTGTGAGGGGAGATACAAATTGCAGAGGTTGAGCAAAAACAGGTTTGAGAAAATTACATTGAAAGAAAGTGTTGCCAATTCTTACGCATTTTATGGTTGTAATATGACACATATTCATTTCTTCTGCCCTGTGTTTTAATTATTGTGTGAAATAAACTTGTAGCTTTACCTGTGTGATGTTGTCATTAAAAAAGTATATTTTGTGCCTTAAATCTAGACTTTTTAACTTTACACTTGGCTTGTTTGGGTGTTGGTTCACATGCAGCTTTCCATATTTGGGGCCCAGTAAGTGGATTGTACTGATTTGTTTTTACATCACTACAGAATTTCAAAGTAAAGAGAAAAATTGCAGTGATTGGTCTGAACTGGCCCATTCTTCTCTCCACGCAAATGGTTTCTTGTTCCCTATGGGTGCCCTTGTCAGTTGGTTTCCAGGGGTCATGGACTAATGACTGTGCAAACAATGACATGCTTCATTATCATACCCATGCAAACAAACCCCATGTGCTCGGCACTGCCTGAACGTTTCAGTGTTCCCAAAACTTTTAAGATCAGTTTTCTCGTATAAACTTTATGTTCGCACATCTGAGCTTTTGGGAGCATGTATTTTAAGCATCAAACTATCCGAAAATAGGATAAAGTGATTAGAGGTTATCCAAAGGTGCTTACTTTAGATATGCCACCGTAAGCCGTCACATTTCTTATATATCACTCTGTAAACAAGGTCAATGTTAATGTTGGAACATACACGAAATTTGTTCCTTTTAAAAATACATGATAGTGATGTATTTTGTATAATATTTATATTCCCCGTGACAATATGTTTGTGATGAGAGTCCACAGATTTGACAAAAGTATGTTAGTCTGAAAGTCACAATATTCTATCTTATTAACGTCTTCTGAAGTAATATCCTTGAGATACTTTTTTGTATTTCATCATGGAGAGACCTTTATTATGGGTATATCTGTAAGCAATAATATTACTTTCTGTTAGTTTACATTCAGAGGAACGTATGCAATATAGACAATAGTAATTCCATATATGTACAGGTTAGACAGGGACAGGTTAGCTTATGGAGAGTAAAGAGTTCGAACTGCGGAATAGGATATTGACTACTAGGAAGTGGTTCTGGGCAAAAAGACACAAATACAATTCATCTGGAAGCATGTTACTAGCATTTCTAATTTAAAAAAGGATTGCACATGAAGTGAATCAATGATAATATGAAGGCTATAAAAATATGTCCTTGTCTTTTGTATTGCTTATTCCAGGTTTGCTAACTGTTGATGTACATGCATATATACTCTCCTGAAATTGTTTTGAAAAACTGACGATTGTAGTAGAATTTTACAATAATTAGGACTGTTTTACATTTTGACCTTTTGAACTTTTTAGAACCACGAGTTAGATGTACATTATGCTTGGCTGACTTACAGATAAGTTACAATGGCATACTACGTTTTTGGAATTCCAAATTATTACCCTAATAATCGACTTATTAGATGACTTGTGGGATTCTATGCTTTCTTGAACATTTAAATTTCGTTTCAAAAATACTTCTGGAAACCAACTTGAAATGTGACTGCTACCATTAAAACGTAGTCAAAAAATTCATTACATTAGCCAAAATTTGGCTAATGTAATGCATTTTTGACTACGTTTTAATTGTTTGAGACATAATGTCACTTGCTTCTGGCTGATGTTTAACATTTGAACCAATGTACTTACTATATTTCCAAATTCAAACACTTTCATTTTGAAATACTCTTAGTTTATCTCCTTTAAAACAACATCATATCTTTAACTACATGCCTAAACACATCGAATTATATAATCATGTTGTTTGGATTCTTGTTGATGGTCATTTTAGGCCTAGGGGGCTTTTCTGATGGATTGATGTTGGTGTTAGTGGCACTTTGTGGACTTATATGGATGATGATCATTGTTGAGATGGTGGTTGCAAGTAGTACCTTTTTAAATACTGAATTTTATTGACATTTTCAACAAATTAAGAACCTCCGCTTACAAATTCTCTGATGTGCTGCAAATTTTGGTATAATTTCAAACAAAACTTTTTGCATTCTGTCATGTTAAAACTAGATATGGCTTTTTCGACCCTATGGACCTTTACATTTACGTTTTGGTCTCTTTCGGGTAAATATGAACTATAAATTTATGTGTTTCAGCTATACATGCCAACGAACATTGCCTTTGGTCAGAATTTGCTTGGATTTGTTTCATTAGGACTATGGTTTGGATATGGTAATGACACTGTCTAATTTGAGTTATTTAAACATAAATACTTATAAATACTTGTTAAGTCCCACATATTGTTTTGGAAAAACAAACCTAATTGATCTATCACTAGGTCTTTACTATATCTCTAAGTATTTTATGTTTCAGATTCTTTTATCTGATTATTTTTTTTCTACCATGTTGGCATATCATTCTCTGGATTTCTGCTTGTTTATTATGCCAAGTTTCAAATCCCAATGAAGATTATCAAAGTCTGTTTTTGTTTAAGTATCCCCAAACCAAACGTTCTATAATTTAGACAAAAATGACAAACTGAATGTAGTGTTTCAATCCAAAAATGTTAAGCTCTCTCAATTTCTGATTACTATTTTTTAATCGAGGCTTTGAGATGGCTCTGCAATATCTTTTATTTTATATCCTACAATTAAAAGAGGATGAGTAACAGAATTAAACTGGTTGCAATTGAATACATTCAATTTATATTTTTTTGTTCACGCATTATGTTGACTAAATATTTGTTAACAGTTTTGCAAAGTTACTGCTACGAATTTTGTTCTAAATGTGTTACAAGATTAAGCAAATTGTTGGCAGAAATAAAATATTGAATCAAGTTTTGACAACTCAATTTTTTAAATTTGCTTTTTTTGTTGGTTACGTTTTTTTTTGTATTTATGACTTTTGTTCAAAACGTGTTTTAATTAATTGATGGTAATGCTTTTCATCAAACATTAATCCTAAATCAATACTCAAAGCTAATGTAAGACCATCGGGTTTCACTGATTTAATCTGAATTTAATATCAGCATTAATTTAAGACAAAGGAGTTGTGCGATCTGTGATCCCTTTATCATTTTAAGATGTATGTATGTGTGTATGTATGTATGTATGTATGTATGTATGTATGTATGTATGTGTGTGTGTGTGTGTGACTAGACTATCCACATGACATGTATACATAGTAAACATCCATCGATCAGGCATCTATTTAACAAAATATAATATTTGAAAACCTATCCTTTTGCATTAAGTGAACGTAAAAAAAGTCATCAAGTAGTTCTAAAGGACATTACCCATCCGGTTTAACTGAATTTATATCAATTTTAATTTCAGTGTAAATTCTGGAATAAAGAGTTCTGTGATGTGTGATCTGTTAATCATTGTAATATATATATATATATATATATATATATATATATATATATATATATATATATATATATATATATATATATATATATATATATATATATATATATATATATGCATACCTATCTGGATGGGCATGTTTTATGAGAGACACATGACCTATGTGCCATTTCGTGCGGCGGTAAGGAGCTTATTAGCATATAGCTGTTATGGGGTTAGAGAACTGGCGTCCACCATCATGTACTTGTTGCTGGTCGAAGACATAAAGTTCCGTTCGTTCAGTATTTCTTCCTCCTATATCAACTTCAAGACCGTTTCCAATCCTCCACATTTTAAATTGGGCCGTAAGTTTGATATATTATTGGATTTTCGGCGGTTCAGTGTGACCGAGTTAAAAATGCCAAAAGGGAGGGCAAGAAAACAAACTGTACAATTGGCCAAACAGGACAACGCCCCTTACAGGCACACCCAATACAAATCTAAGGATGTGGTTTCCGACAATACTATTACGACAGACGTAGAAACCTTTGTGGATACTGCCCCTGCTAATAAACATAATACTGCCAATGAAATTAAGGAACTGAGAAACAGCATTGCATTCTAGCCAAGGCAGTCACAGATATACCTTCTCAACTTTCTGGTGGCTTGGATACAACAAATGAAACAATGGTATCTTTGATCCACACAAGGAACAATGACGGCATGCATCTGCAACAAGGTATGGTGAATTGCCACACTTTGAACCCCCCAGAACCAGTGGAACAAGTGGGAAATCCTATGCTATTATCTGAAGGAATCCCAGCTGATAGTTTGCCGCATATATAGATGTTATTTCACCTCACATGAAAGCTCAAATTATCGCAGGCAAATACATAAACCTTGCAGCTCTGTCGATACCAGGTTTCAGTGGGGATATAGTACAAAGAATAATTTCTGTTGGCACTGATGTTTACCCATTTAAACATTGTCAGATGCCAGGCTTAAATGTCTGATTCTAAGTGACTTCGCAAAAGCGTTCTCTGTATATATGGGAGTCATCTGTAGCACTTACCCCCAGCAATGCGATGAAATTAAACCAATATCTTGCAGATATAGAGGACATGAGCAGCCGGTTTACTGGCTTTGGCTTTTACAATTAACACAAACTATTTTTCCGCCAAAGTAGCTGCAGCACTGGCAAAGGGTATCAAAGTAGACTGGAGAAAGCAAGATACAATGCTGTACACGACAGTATTTGCAGGCCAGACAGCTAATGCTTCTGCAATTTGAAAAAAGCATCGCTTGTGTCACATCTTTTTGCGGGCATACCTTTAATAAGAACAATAATACCTATGCTCAGCGAATCGCCGAGAAATGCGGTCACAACGAGTTGTACAAGGCCACCCTGTCTCATACTTTCATAATCGAAAAATCTGCAACAACTTCAATGCAGGGAGGTGACGCGAAAGCAATACTAAATGTTACTATGCGCATGTCTGTGGCAAATGCAAGGGTTCAAACCATGCCTTTTGTGACGATAAATGCACGGTTTTTGCGTGATCAGGAGCCGCAGCAACATCTGTAAGTCCTCAGACCACATGTGCAAGATCCATATCTGCCCCTGGTCGAAGACATAAAGTTTCGTTCGTGCTGTCTGCTTTCCGCCCCATGCACCAACCCAGTGACCATTAAGGCGCTTGAGCCACGGGGGCAACTTACATCAACTCCCAACTCAATGGGTGGAAAATCTGTCCACTGTTGCTCGTGCCCCAGTGCCAAATATTATTAGTCATGAATATTCGTATTATGGTCGTATTATGATTAAGTTGTCTTTTATCTGTTCTATATTTTGAATTCGATGCTATACGCATACCTCTGTTGTCCTGTGTTTCTCATATATATATATATATATATATATATATATATATATATATATATATATATATATATATATATATATATATATATATATATGCGTGTGTGTGTGTGAATAAACTATGCACCTGACGTGCATACACAGTGAGCCTCCGAACCATGGATCAGGCACTTATATAACAAAATATAATGTTAAAAAACCTATCCTTATGCATGAAATAAATTTGTACACAGGTCATCAAGCAATTCTGAAAGACATAACTAATATTCATAAATGTCAACTCAACAATGACTCCAAAATTAATACAGCAAAAGCATAGATTTAAAAATTGTCAAAAAATCAACATACATACTCCAATAACAAAGTATTGGACAGGCAGCACTGTTTAGGTTGGCAATGGAAAAGCCCGTCTTATATACCGTCAATATCACTCAATTTTTCAGCTTTCCAAAAAATTCCAAGCAGTTTTAAATGTTACTGAAACCGTTTAAACTTCCGAGAAAACGTCAAAGACACTGAGAAAATTTCAAGAGAAAATTGAATTTGCCATATAGTCTGTAGATATGAAGGTGAAGTATGTGTCTCTCGTGACAGCAAAATTCAATGGGAGGCCTGTCTTATACGGTCAAAAATATTGGTCCAGAATTCATCCAAGTGTTAGAGAAAGACATGAAATAATATTACAACTACAATTATGGCTACACCTCTATGAATAAGCCAAGTAAGTTTGAAGAATTGCAACCTGTTATAAAAGGATTTTATTCTAGACTAAATCATGCTAAAGGCATGCACTCTAAACCCTGGCTGGAGAAAGTGCTGATTAGCATCTTTCCATTGCTCCTGATTTCACAGCCTCCCAGCTCCTTTGGGGGTAGGGTGGGGGTGGGGGTGAGGGGGCTGAATCACCCAGAGATACGTGATAACTGGTGTTCACCAGACCATGCAGTCTGGTGTCTACTTTCATGGTAATAATAAGCATTCCACTTATTCAAACAAAAACATACTGGCACGTGGGTGTATGGACATTTTAGATCACTTAATTGTTTCTGAACAGCAAACTTAGAAATGTTTAAGTGGCAAACTTAAAACATGACGGGGATAGAAATACACATTTAGGATGCCCCCTCCCCTGCAATTTTGCATTAAAAGGAAAGTTAAAATATCGAAGGATCGATCAACCGAAGAATATTCTCACCTTGTTGACCGTTTATTAAAACAAATAAAAAAATATTGTCAATTATTACAATTCCCACATTTATTCAGGGTATATATTTACAATGTAGCAGCAGTACCAAATATAAAATGATATATCAATAAAAAAAATGCATAAGCCCAAATCACTTTGGTTCATGAACGGGGGTGAATGCAGTAAAATACATCAATATATATTTAAACCTGTCACTTTTTTCGGGTCAAATTTCTGTGGAATACACAAAATTTTTTAACCATTATTTTTTTCTGTAAATCAAGGAAATCAATGCAGCATTTAGCTGATAATGAATATTTAATTTCAAATTTCATCTCAGCTGTGGATTAAATCAGGTATTCTGTCGTTACGTACAAAACTGCAACTACACGAAATAGTAACTTGCACCTGTAAGATTATTGCCTGTGGATAGTATATTGCCAACCCGTGCATTTTGCACACTTTTCATAAACGATGGACATTGCATAAACAAATATTTGTATATATTTATATATATATATATATATATATATATATATATATATATATATATATATATATATATATATATATATATATATATATATATATATATATATATATATATATATATATATATATATATATATATATATATAAATTGACAAATGACTTTATGACACAAAGCTACTCGTCCTGGCATGTTACAGATATTTTATGATCAAACATAAAACAAGTTTTATTCTTTCAGCCATAACAAGTAGACTTGGTGATCATATAGAGCTATATATACTGGGTGCATTTCCAAAGGAGATGCCTATACATTACTCATTGAAAAGTTGGCCACTCCATTCCCAGTTGTGTGATAAAATGAATTGGTTGCTTTGACTTTTGAGAATATGCGGAAGGTCCACGAAATTGTATGATCCAACATTAATAACTTGTGTTCTTGTAGGTTATCTAACTAGAACGGATAAAACACAAAATATTGCAAATATTATATATTTGCTGCATTGACCTGCATCATGAACACATATAAACTATCATGCCAGGAATGTTCCAATGGCGGTTTCTATGAAACATTTTGCAACTTCCATTGTTCATTACAAATGGACGGAAGTATCTAAATCCCTCCTCCCGGGATTTAAGACTGCCAACAAAGGTCAATGCTGTTAACATAGGCCAGTTAGGTTGCACTGATACCTTATCAGTGTAGTTGTACCTTAAATAATCCTATAAACATGATGAAATAGCTGTGTTTTCTTACTATGAATAGAATTCATAAATATTGTATCACCCATCACGGAATTAAATTTTGTTTCAAAGAACACCCAATATTGCTTACTGTCATTAATTAAACAATCATATGAATGTGATCAAATACCTATGTGTTTTCTTATTCTGTGTAGATTTCATTGTTATTTTGTCAACCTGCGCAGAGCTTTTTTGTTTCAAAGGGAACCCAGTATTGTTGTAAGTTAAGAAGTCATGTAAACATGATAAAATACAAGTTTGCTTTCTCACCCTGTACGGACTTAACACTGTTATACGAGTAAAATCTTAATCACTCTACACAAATTTAGTCCAGGGGTGGTTTTAATGGTGAGTCGCGGTTCATGGCCCATTGATAATAAATATGAAACACAAATTTTCTCCAAAAATTGCACAGGTCCCAATCATATTTTACATTATATACAATAGGCTATATTTAAACTGAGTCGAAATGTCATAAAATACACCCACCTTTTCAAAACCCAAAACGGTAATGTAATCTCTGTTCAAACAACACCTTCTGTTAATCTTGTTATCAGTTGTTTGGACGGAACATTAAAACATATATTCAGTAAGTAATTTTAATCAAATACTGCACCAGTTCTCATAAATTAACAAAAAGTATCTTTGCATATTCCAATCAATGCACTTAAAATTCCACAAACTGGCCAAATACATTGTGTAATTTACATTGCTCTATAAATATATTTAAATGTTTTTTATGAAATTGACATGTACGTATAGATACAATAAACCATTAAACCAATGCAGCCCATGACTTCCCTGTTACCATGTACAGACATCCTCTAAAATTTTCACACTCTCATGTATATGTCAAAAACACATCTTGCAAATGGTGCAGTTACCTCTCTTGCACAACATATACAAGATAGCTATATATACCTCAGAGCTGACATCAATAGTCCATCCATGCACAAACATACACACACGCACGCACGCGACAATATCATGTTATGGCAAAACTGTAAGCTTTTATCAAATTTCTGAACTTAAAACATGTTGTGTTTTATTCAACTCGCAAGCCAAAATACTTGCTGGACCTGTTGGAAGTCAATTTAATGTGAATAAAAGGGACACTAGAAGAATGCAGATTGACTGAATATGACATTAATAATTGAATGCCTTTCACCGGTAGAATTTCGTAAAATTCTACAAGACCCTGTTAGAATTTCTTGTTAATTACTTATACATTGTAATACCCATTTTTTAGGAAAATCTTTTCGAGAATGGATTCTCAGATTCTGGTAAGAGTACCAGTCATGTCTATGGACTTGCATTTTGGTTGGTTTCATGATATGCAGGCTTACTAACTCAGTTGTAGAATTAGAACAGACTGATTTTCCAACAGAAAATTAAATGTCTCCCGGTGGAACACTTACGTCTCTGAATAAGCTACAGGTGATAACAAATTACAAGTGACCAAGTTTGCTTGAAAATTACGATCCTATTTTGGCTCTGACCTAGATACATTACTCTAGCAATTTTCATCAAGTTCCTCAAGACTTATTGCAGAGAACCAAATTTCACATAAATGACCCTGAGACCTTGGGAATTCGCTCAAGGTCACCCAAATACAATGCTTACCTAGGTCTTACCTTGATACATTATCATACCAAGTTTCATAAAATTCCATCATGCTCTTCAAGACTTATCGCACAGAAACCAATTTCAAATTTAAGTGACCATGTGACCTTGAAAATTAGTTCAAGGTCACCCAACCACGATCCAATTGTGGATCTCACCTTGATGCATTATCCTTCGAAGTTTCATCAAATGCCATCAAGTTCTTCAAGACTTATCGCACGGAAACCAATTTGACATAAATGACCCTGTGACCTTGAGAATTCGCTCAAGGTCATCCAAATACAATCCTAACCTTGGTCTTGCCAAGATACATAATCCTACCAAGTTTCATCAAATTCCATCCTGTTCTTCATGACTTATCGAACAGAAACCAATTTCACATAAGTGACCCTGTGACCTTGAGAATTCGCTCAAGGTCATCCAAATACAATCCCAAGCTAGGTCTTGCCAAGATACATAATCCTACTAAGTTTCATTAAATTCTGTCAAGTCCTTCAAGACTTATTGCACGGAAACCAAGTGTTGAAGAACCTGAACAACAACAACAACAACAACAACAACAACAAGCAGAAGAAGCAGAAGAAACTGGCACTAAAACAATATGTCCCCCGGCTTCCACCGGGAGACATAATTCCAGTTTAACTTGATCTTGTCTCTGTTGTTCATCCAGTAGTTTTCTGTAATGCAGTCTCACTGGTCCACAATAAATTGTACTTTGTTGTCCTTTGGGTGACAGTCTGGCAAATTCCTTGTAAAATTGCTGAAAACTTGAGCACCATGTTCGAAACTAATCTTCTGCTGAATACTGAATTTTCGCCTCTTCTTTACTGCATAAAACACAGCAGCAGGTCTTACTCCTTTTACATATAATACTAGGCCCTTTCTCAAAGGTTTGTGCTTGTGTTCACGAGAGGGGTCCATACAGGTGTTGCTTGCTCCCCAATCGTTTTTTCTTTCAAGAAATAAAATATGTTTAAACCAAAGGCTTGTGCATATTTCTCTTTCGCCACTTTTCCTTCACCATGGAAATCATGGTATTCCTTCGACAAGAATGTGCTCTTTCCATGGGAGCTGGTATGTTAATCAATGACAATACTTGTCTCACATCAATAAATCGGGCTAGCTTGTCGTTTAGTTTCCCTTTCCCATACTTTGCCCAATGAGCGGATGTGACAAAATATCAAATCCTGCTCTTGCTGCTTGACGAATGTTTCCTGGGATCTTAACCTTGTTCACTTTTTGAATCAGTACCGTGTATTTCTTCTTTGATACACCTTTTCAACATGGATGCTTACCCTTTATGCGAGCACCATGGTCTTTCAGCAATGATTTACGTTCACACTGAAGGCCGGTTGTGCAAATGAAGATCCAGATTGATCCCAGCTCAGATCCACCTGAACCTGAGATCAAATTCCAGGGTCGTTTGCACTTGTCTATCTTATTTTCAAGCCATACACACTTTGAGCCTGATATTTAAACCTGGGTAAAGGGTGGTTCACAGGTACACACGAGGCAGCTTTTTCCAGGAATTTTGCTACTAAATTGATAAAAATGGCCGAATTTATTCAATATTTTGGAACGATTGACCTTGCTGAACGTTTGCTGCAGAGACAACCAATTTTGGGGGATAAAAGAAAGCCATTCATTGCATTCAATGACACTGATTTTCTACAGCGATTCAAGTTAAACATGGACTTGGTTTTCATGTTAATGTAGACTGTTTGTGGAACCAAGGCTTGACAGTGCTTATGTATATACATATATGTATATGCAAATGTAACTATGTATGTATGTATGTATGTATGTATGTATATATATGTACATATATATACACACATATATATGTACATATATATATATATATATATATATATATATATATATATATATATATACGTAAACAATAAAGGGTATATGAGTCTTTAAGAGCCCTTCCAATTCAGCTTTTTCCTCATTACAATAAATGATGATGATAACTATAATGCAAAGGCTTAACACTTAACCCCTTATGTTATACAACCGGGTCAACAGCTAAGTGCCCTGAGCTCAGTGGCAAAACCTTTGTGACCAGAGGCATATTTATAAATGGTGAGTCAATATTGAGCAAAAGGGTCCTTTATTGATACTTTTTTTAAACTTCTTGAAAGCGTAACATTAGAACTTAAGCAGATGCTATCTGTTTGTATTGCTGGTCGCTGAAGAGTGCTTTGACTTGTGAAGAGTCAACTTTATTTTCACTAGGAATTTTTTTTATGTATTTTTCAAAAGGAAGGATAATATGATTAAATTGTGGAAGGCCCTTTCTGTTACAATATAAGGGGTATATATATTACACATGAACTAGGATAGGACAAGTGAACTATTTGGCAACGGAAAACAAAAGAAAACATTACTCTACCTGGGTGTCTACATCTCTGTGGAATTCTCTGTTGGGGTGTCAGGGTCAGAATTTTGGGATATATCATCCAGTTGGGTACGTGCCTCTGATCCTCCACCAGCTTTCTTTCGGGCCTTCCTATCTGCTGTTACCCCACCCTTGGTACGAATTTAATTTTTTTTGCTGGTTTAAGCTACCCTGTCCTTCTATTTTGTACACCATGACAGCACTTGAATTTTTCAAACACTCTTTCCGATGCTTTATTTTTCTTGTGGACCACACTCTCGTCACTTATTTACTTTCAGTTTTGTTAATTTCTTCTTCAATGAGTTCAAGAGGTATCCTTTTATCAGATTTGAAAAAAAAATATTGGCCTTGGGTTTCTGTGTCTTGCCCATGTTCATGCCACAAAACATTTATTGCCAAATGGAACTTAATTCTGCGTGAGCTTTTATTTATTGCGAAACAAAACATAAGCAGTGGGTAACATGCACCAGAATAACACAATTTTGCAGGGTAAGAGAAGTGTCATGTTCCATTATACTGTACATTTTGGGCAGGTAAGCCATTCTCATGAATAGTGATCTACACTTACGTGAACTTGATTTGATCAGACAAGTGCAAACCAACTTTGATTCACCTGAACCCAACTCAAGGGCTTGAAAATCTGGATTCTTGTGATCCAGAATCAGAGACCTGATCTGGGCTCACGTGAGACAGACTTGGGCAACTGGATCAGGAATTATTCTGTGAAATGCTGTATCCCATTTTTTGTCAGAGGCTTGCCAATTGATTTGTGACCTTCCTTCTTCAAATGCTGAAACAAGCCACCTGATTGTAAGCATCTTCAAAAGATACATAAACAATATCATTTTTCCTGACATAATACATTTCTTGCCCCTTTAGTATGAAGGATTCTGAGTGTTGACAGACAGAGGAGTCCCGTTAGAGGTGGGCACACAACCAGTTTTACCCTCAATGTCCTTATGCAGGTAAAACGTGTACTTTTTAGTGGAATCAGAGGTGCTGTCTGACCAGTGTTGGTATCCTCAATTGTACTTGTTAGGGGAACTGGATATGTCGTCTGGTCAGTGTTGTTAACCTCAGTTACACTTTTGAGCAGACTTCAAGAAGTTGTCTGGTCAGTGTTGGTATCCTTTACTGATGAAGTCTTTCGGCCTTTGTCAAAGTTTCTTTTTCCAACAGTCAAGGTCTTGTTGACATTTCGCTTCAATGTTCTGTATCTTTGTTGGTATTATGTTTGCCGCATCTACAATGCAAACATCGTGAGTTGTCAAACTATTTGTCAACGGTGAAGCTGCCTGTTTCACACCAGTTTTAGTCAAATCAATAACCAGGCTGTCTACTCCAGAAACAAGATCACTCAAGTTATCTGACGGTTTGTTGTTCCATGAACAGTCGATGACATCTGACCGTTTGGTGCTGAATGATCTGCCCATGGCTAATAAAGTTTGGTTAGTATCCACAACCGGGCCTTTGAAGTGATGGACTGGAGTCATCACAGGTATGTAAGACATCAATTGTGGAAACAAAATACTGTCTACTGGATCTTTTAATTTACTACAATGGACACAACCCTGTATTATGGACTCCAAGTTAGTGTCCTGTCCAACTCATGTTGGTTTCAGAAATAGCAGCTGAAAAGGTGGGAATCAAGCTGAACTTTGTACTCGAGTCATGCATTACTGCAAACCTAAACCCATATCTATTATAGCTAGGAAAGGTTGAGGAGCAGTCACAACAGCTGCAGTAAGTGTGAACTGGACGCAATGTAACCACATGTCTTCATTCGTCCTGGTTGGTGGTACTTTTGCATTTTGATCATCACATCATGCAAGCCAAGTTCAACAAATGGATTTTTTGGCATGCATACTCAACCATTGACTTGTGTATGAAAGATACAATGTTGACCCACTGCCCTGCGGGTTGCTTGTCTTTGCATCTGCAGCTCTATTCGACAGTCCAACTGCCTTTCAATACATTCACTGGCAGATTGACAACATTGCAGCAGTTCTATATCAGATTTCAATACATTCACTGGCAGATTGACAACATTGCAGCAGTTCTATATCAGATATCATGTGCTTGCTCAGCTGACATGAAAAAGACACTGAAATACTGCAAAAGTGCAACCCAAACAATGACATGGTAGAAGATAATCAGTTGATTAAAAAGCTGCACCTATCTTGGCATTAATAGTTCCCTTTGGACTAAATGTCTAGGATTTAATGGAACTAAGGTATCCCATATGCAGGCTCTTAAACTACAGCGCACATACCGGTCAATGTGACGATGCCTACTGGTTTTGTTGACCTGTGAAATGAAGGGTATTTGAACAACACAAATAAGCCTCTGGCAAAATATACCATTACAGAAGACCTCAAGAATTGTATCAATAGCACAAGATCTGTGGTTGTTGTTCCCACATTCAATAGAATTCATGAGATATGTCAAAGGCATGATTCTTCCATTCCTGATAAAACACAGCACAATCCAAACATTTAAAATGCATAATACGGTGGGCAAAGAAATAGCAACCTACCAATAAACTGATGCTACAGGGTGTGAGGCCCCTTTCTCATATAAGTGTATAAGACCACGCAACATATCATATTAGACAATTTGCCCAGTATACTATGCAAGGGCCAGGATAACAAATTGCCTGTGTATACAGCTACTCTATTATGTTCTGTAACACATACTATGAAACTTCAAATGATAATAGAAAAAGCAATACAAATCTATGCTAAAATAATGTACATCATGCACCATATCACCATACATGGGGCTTGCCCTTAAATTCGAGAGTAGTTTGTTTTGAAAGACAATTTCAAAATATTTATTTTTGTTAATTAAAGGCATGATCCTAAATACGAACACTACGGGCACTGATTCACTGATCTATGTCCGTAAAACTAAATAATTTCAATTTCACTATGTTGTGTTGACTCATAACTTGAAGTTCCTTGTCTTTGCTATCCATACCTTCTCCAAAACATTCAATGAAATACAACTGACAGCTGACAAGATAGAATGACACTGAAATAGTGTAAGAGTTGGTAGTTTTGGCTTCCATGCACGGGAACTTAAATCTTGTCACCCAGCAAAATTTGGTAGTGTCACAGATTCATTCAATCTTGAGTCACTTTCTTTCATTCCTATTTCACTTTGTTCCTGCCAAAGCAGATACTCACTCCACAAGCACATAACAAAAATGGATACATTGGTATTGTATCTGAATCGTAGCGACCTGGTTCAATTTAACCCACAGTATACTTAGCATCGCTATAAACTACGAGTACACACCACATATATCTGACCACTGACACAAATTTGGTAGGACCAATTTTGAGTTATCTTTCTATCGCATAATGACTCAACAAACAAAAAAATGTACAATTATTTGCATAATAATTTTTTCAAAAGCCCCAAAAATATTGAAAACCACCGATAAATGTGTTGCCATGATTACACAACTTCACAGGAAAAACGTATGGATGAAGTGACAAAAAACATCTGAGTGACGGGTCAGTCCACCAAATATTGAGTTTTCGGACCAATGAATATTCACTGATCGACACGAAAGAACATAATAAATGTGCTGCCTTGATTACTTACTAATTATTATTACAGGATAAAACCGTCACCTCGGGGTACAAGAAATCTCCACCTGGAAAAAATTTGAATTCCATTCAGCCTGGGGTTCCATACAAATCTTTTCACCTGGAGTTTTCTTGTATCTTGTGAAGGGACTGGTGGTAACGGATAGTATTTCATGCGAGAATACAAATAATACTACCACACAGGTGGAGTTCTAGTTAAAAGAAAGTTAAAAGTACAGTATTATTATGTTCAGACTAATGATGATCAGGATAGTATGGAAAAACCAACAGCTTACAGGCAGGAGTTGAGACTTACGAAAATTATAACGAAATCACCATCAAAGTTCTGATTGGGGTTAGCCTTATTGTAATTATGATCGGCCAGTGTTTGTGTTGTTGAGGAATAACACCAGACAATGATCTCACTAACTAGAGTGGATTTACAAACCTGCTTGATGCTTGGAACGTAACTGCCGCTAAGGGTGAATTTCTTGTTTCAGTAAAAAGGCTGTGACTGGGACCAAATAAGAAATTCCAGCGTCCACAAAAAGGTCTTTAATAACACCAGACAATGATCTCCCTAACTAGAGTGGATTTACAAACATGCTTGATGCTTGGAACGTAACTGCCGCTAAGGGTGAATTTCTTGTTTCAGTAAAAAGGCTGTGACTGGGACCAAATAAGAAATTCCAGCGTCCACAAAAAGCAAGAAAGAGCTCCTACACAAATGATGTGGGACTACGCTGCCAATTAGTCAGAGTCACAACCTTTGTAGCTAGGCTCATCTCATTCATTAAAATACAGAACACCGCTTTAAAATGAAGAGGAAAGGTGATACAAAATTTTTAAAATCTAACAAGAACAGAAGTCTATGTGCTGTCCTTGCGAATCTGGAGAACTAGTTGTTTGAATTCCCACTGTTGCTCACTTTGACATGATGGAAATAGCCATGGCTGTATTGGCCCTCACCATAAGCTTGATATATTTGAGATTAAGCAATAAGCTGGACAAGCTCTATTGTTACACACAGTAAGAAGCCTATCCCTTAGAGCTTGTCATAAAGGTACACTTAAATGATTAATGTCAACGGGAAATAAAAACAAAATATTTTATTTGGTCAAACAAATTTTATTGGTGTACATGAAAATATGCTCTGTTCACACTCACTATGTACATGATTACCTCAGGGAGACAAAAGAAGTGACACAATTGTTTGGCTTTTGCACATGAGACTAGAATCCGTATAAAGTCCATCTCCTTCACCAAGAGCTTTAAACATATATTGAAAGGCAGAGGTCAGTATTCTGTCAACCCATCTACTTTTTAGGGTATATGGTAAGACGTTATATATATATATATATATATATATATATATATATATATATATATATATATATATATATATATATATATATATATATGTGTGTGTGTGTGTGTGTGTGTATACATATACATATATATATTTACACGAATCACCTAAGTGTGGAATATGTTAACGGATGCAGCAAGAGGCGAAGAGGGATTGGCCTGGCATCTCCACAACATCGCACGGGCGATGGGAAAAGAAGTTACACTTGCAATGCAATGAGACCTGCAATGCAATGAAACTAATATAATTTATTGTGTACTGACTCACTGAATGGTGGTTTACATCACGAACCCAGTGACCAAATTACTTTAAATAAACGTTGATACGCTATATTTCAATTTCGAAATAAGCTAATATTTGCTTACCTTGAAAGTTGAAACAAAGTTGGAACATTAAAGCTGATACAACGTCATATTTCTACATTGTCCCAATGTTCGTTCATAACAAAGTTTCAACGCTACTTTAACGTAGACACGATGCTGTCTAATTGTTATATAAACATATACATATATACATATACATACATATATACAAACATTTACATATACATATATAAGCCATCCCAAAATAAAATATCATATTCCAGAGGACACTTCTCTCCACATTTCGTAAATTGCAAACTGGTCAAGTTATAAATTTGAAAATGGTTCATTTGTGTATTATTAAAATACAAGTAGGCATGAAAAATTTGAACAGTGGATTTCCAGGGACATTTCAATTATGAAACTGCATACAAGTAATAGTCATTCTTAAATTTGGATAGTTATCGGTAGTATTACGTGGTTATTAAAAACTTGATAATTTGATAATTTTATCAATAATATTACTAGGTTATAATAATTAATCTGTAGCCAACAAGTTATCAATAATCTGGCACGAGGTGTCTAACAGTTGCTGGATAGCTTTGCCGATGTGCTCATGAATAACAGTTTACAGAACAGAATCACTGATAACCTAAAAAGGGTGTTAACTAGTTAGTGAATAATTTTGTAATGGTACCTCTAAGTCATTAAATAAGATTTCATGTACTACCACAATAACAAATTTCTTGTTTAAATGTCTCAGAACTTGACATTCGAAAATGTATACTACAAGTGTATGATTGGTACTTTTTGGTATGAGGATATCTTTTAAAAACTGTGTATGAGGCTCTAGAGAAAGATAAATTGAGAATCATGTTGGCATTTGCCCAGAGAGCAGGGTTCCTTGTCCCACGGTATATTTGAAACAGGACTGCAAGACCAGAAGAAGAATGGTGCTGGGAATAAAAAGCACAAATGGTGCTACTTTAGACATTCATCATTCACCAAGAAAGAAAGAATGAAAATTCTTGGAAGAACAAACTGGTTGGGTTCGCATCCCCCGGGCAGCTACCTCTCACCAGAGGCCACCCCTCTAAGAGGGCCACCATTCTTCTAGCAGGGAGTTTCACCTTGAGCTTTGAACTCAATGTCACATCTTAGCAAATTTAAGCGAAGTCTCACCTGGGCAAATGATGACAAAGCTTGATGGACTTCATTCATACCCGTTTGAAGATGTGCTAGTGAAACCATTCAATTTGGCAAAGTATTGTAAACTTGACCTATAGTTTATTCACAAATATATGAAAAAATCCCCAAATCTGTCTATCTGGACCTAAAGATTCAAGTGAATCTAGCTTTCTTCAACCAGTGGTACCATTTCGAACCTTGCACCACTAATTGATTGTCTTTGTGGGTTATCATGTTCATTCTTCGATGTGAACAATGAGGGTGTGATATATATATATATATATATATATATATATATATATATATATATATATATATATATATATATATATATATATATATATATATATATATATATATATATATATATATATGTTAATAAGAAGAATTACTTTGTAGGACCCTCTTATCAGTGGACTTTGAGCATCCTGAAAACATTAACATTGTGACATATACAGGCTCAATCCTTTTAAAACAACAAAAACCTAACAGAAAGGATTGTGTTCGTTAAAGACCCAGGCCAATCAACGTTCACCTGAAACGTGTATTTTTTTTTTGCGCCGAACGACGACAAGAAAAAAATACCAAAATCTGGACAAATGGAGTTAACGGTGCATGATACCTGACAGAGAGGCAAGATCTTGTCTGGGTAGAAATGCCACATAGGGACTTAGGTGTTTGTCGGTATGTCCCGACCTCTGTCAACACTTCTTGACTCTGAGCTTAGGGCCCTTTATGTTTCAATTAGATATCGACAAGATTTATAATGATAAAGCCAGAAGAAAAAGTTAAATTGTAAATCCACAAATGGTTGTGAATATACGGTTTTAGGATAACAAAATATGTGTGGATTCCTGGATGGCCAACAAATGTGATAGTTTAAAAGAATAAAGACAAGGAACTAACAATGGGGTAAATCACACAAGAATGTGTCAAATAAGCATTATGCCAGGTCATTATGATGCTTTACATTACTGTGCCGGTCAGATCATGAACTACTTTGGGGCAGCAGGTATTACTTTTTGCTTGATTTCAGCACTATCTCCCAGTAGGACAAATTTGGTGCAATGTTCACATACAGCTTGCACTAAAACATGTCCTCTTTGGGGAGGGGGGTTGGAAAGAAAGAAATATTTAAAATGTATATATATATATATATATATACATATCAAATTATGAAAACTGCTCTTCTTTTAAGGCAATGAAAACAAATGCACACTTTTCTCCACACATATACATGTAGTATTCATAAACGTATTTATTGTCAGCAGCGAGCTTTGGAGCTTAAAATATAATGAAAATAAGAAAAATAACTGTCACTGTGGCTAATGATAGTCCATAAATTTTTAAAATGCATGAAATCAATTTCTTATGTTATGAAGAAAAAAAGTTACGACAAAAACTCTAAATGAGCGCTTACTTTGCTTCAAAGACTGCCATGCGTCCTGATCGATCCTCTGATTTTCATACTTCTGGCCAGCTAGAGCAAATAACATTCTGCTCACCTCAGCGGGACCACGGCCATTGAAGTACGTTAGCTTGTATGTTGGCATGGTGAACCTAGTGGACAAATGTAAGAGCTATATGTGTCTTTAATTTTAAACATTGACAGATGAAGAAGCCAAGTATCACCGTTGATCATGTGTGTACGTATATGAAAAACAGTACTAATTCACTAATATTAAAAACAAAAATAGATGGATAAATAATCACCATGCACATTTTCGTACCAAATAAACATAGTGGAACTAGTTTAGACAAGAAATTATGCTTTTATCGATAACATTTGCCATCTAATGTCTGCACTAAAAAATGACATTATAAACTATCCGGTTGTCTGGTTTGCTCGTTGGCTTAATGGACCTCGACAGATGAAGCGGCCGACAGAAAAAGTGTGTTTTCAAAGCGAGAGTTAAAGGGAGAATGTAAAGCTGCCTAGATGCCCACATAATTAGATAATTTATGTTTTCTGTCCATTTTAAATCACATTCAATTACCACGCCTTTATGTTGATGACTATTGAAACTGTTATAGATGTCCTTGGAAAACCAGTGGTGCATGGACAGGAGGTTGGTGTTTACGGGAATAATCACGGATGGTCAACGGTAAAATAAGGAGGCGTATCGTGTGCGAATAGTTCAATTTAGATTTCATAGTATCAACGATATCATTGATGAGGACAGGAAATAGAAGATGATCGGGCACTGTTCCTTGTGGGACGCATTAAGTTATGGTTCCTCAGTCTGACAATTTGCCATTGATAACAAATCTTTGTTTTCTAATTGAGAGATAATACCGTAACCAATAAAGTGAATTTCCTGGTTTGCAATTTTTCTTCGATTCTATGTAAAAGCCCTTCCCGCCGAACTTAATCAAATGCTTCACTTACGTCTAAAAATAACCCCTTCAACTACCAAACATAATTCGTAGTACAATAATAAAAATGTATTGCGGGTGACTCGCCGGGCATAAAACCAGACTGGTGTGCCGAGATAATCAAACTGCCACCGATAAATTGAAAACATATTTAAACACACTCTGCAACATTATATGCCAACGCAGCTACATATGGAAATTGGTCTCTAATTCTTGCATAAACCTGGACAACCCTTTTCATTTAACGGGGTAACATTAGCCGTTGTCCGCTTGCTGGGAAAAAACTTCATTTGTATACAGATAACTTATAAAGCGTAGTCAAGGATTTGTTAAAAATGACTCTCCTTCTTTCAGAAGCTTGGGTCTGGTGGCCTTTAGCAATTCTAAACTATTGATACTGTCTTAGATATCCTCCTTTTTAATGTGAATAACGCAACAAATCTTAAGAGGAAGATGGGGAGTCGGAAGGTTGGGAGGAGCGACGTATCAAGGTTCCTCTTGTTAAAGAAATATGTATTGAGTAGGTGTTATGTGCTTTGGGTGTGAGTCAGACACATGAACAGCCTCGTAAAGCAAGGAAAAAATAAGATGCGCGATATTACGGTTCTAGAAATATCTGACTGTCTTCCACTTAGATTTATTATTTGAATTCTCACTCTTCAGCATACCACTTAATTTGTTGCTGCTTACTAATTCTGTCATTTTCAACTGTTCTTGGTGACGATTTTTAATCGTTAGTAAAATGCCCATGCTTCTGTGCTTGGCTGGGATTGTCTGATCATAAATTTAGCTTTATTGTAAGTTCGCATAACTTTCCTGCTAGAAACTTGAGGTAGTAAGGAGTAGTACCAAGTGAGATCATAAGAGCGTTTAGTGACTAATTTAGAAGGACTACATTTAATAGCAGCGTCAGGTAAATATCAAGATATGCCTTGGCAAAGCAACTGTACATTGGTAGTACAGAGGTTAAGAAGTTTGACACCAGAGTGTTCACCGGGATCAGAATTTGGGTCTCTAGACAAAATTATATCACTTATATTTATTGCTTTGGCAAGATCAAGACTGTCCTTCAATTTGTCTTGAAAAGAAAAAATTGGTAGAAGCGATTGACAAAATGACGTTTTGTAATTCTGTCAACCATATGATATACAACAACATATCAAAACAGTTCAATCGCAGGTCATTATTCATTTACAGGGAGAACAGTGCCACTATTATGATATTTTAGATCTTGTTAAAAAAAGCAGTATTACACTTTAAGTTGTTTATTTACTTTTGTTTTAAGAGCCATCAATTTTATCAACATTTAAAATATTTATATCTTAAAATGTTCAGATTTAATTTAAATTGCTTTTTTATTGTTTCCACGTGTAGACTGAATACATTTGCAAATATGACACGTCTGTGAATAGAAACTCATAAGAGCTTATAATAAAGCCCTAGAAATACACTAAAAAATAAATCGTACAACAGGTGTCAGAGACTTGTATCAGATGAATACAGTACACCGTATATTTTAAAATCACGTACTGGGTCAAAATTGTTAACATAGAGACAAACAAGAAAGGAGTTAGAAAGGGAAGAGGAGAGAAATAAATGAGAAATCAGCTAGCTTCATAAAATAAATTATCTCTCAAGTTCCTTTTCAATGAATATAATAGGGGCGTCTTTCGCACTGAGACGGACTTTGTTCCAAACAGTAGGCCGTGGTATTTAATAGCAAATTTAAAGGTGTGTTTTTTGGTGTGTGTGTTTTTGGCTACTTAGGTATAAATAAATTACGTTTTCGTTTGGCAAAATAAGCCTGAATATTGTGAAAAACATTGAACAAAATACTGAAGATACATCCTAAAATATCATGGACCATTTTAAACATAAACACGCCTGTTTAGTAAACATTCATGTGCCCACAATTTTTCGATTTTTGAGGACAGGATCTGTATGAGCATCAATTTCGGAATAATGGATAATCTGTACAATTGTTTTTTGAAGAAGTTTAAGTCTTTTGAATTTTTAGCATTATTGGAAGCCCAAATATTAAATAACAATCAAACAAACAATGGTAAGCTAGACTATGATAAATTTAAATTCAAACATCATTACCTAATTTCCACCTTATTTCTTACGGATGGCTTCTATTTTACTTAATTTACTGGAGATTTGAGAAATATGGTACCTGAAGTTCCATTTGGCGTCAATCTATACACCCAAATTTGCAATACAAAGTTTGCAAGAAAAGCGGTGAATTAATTTTGATAGAGAGGTCATCCATTGTTAATTTCCTGGTAGTCAATAACATGGAATTGGTATGTCTAGCTTAACAGCCAATCTATTTGATTGCAACCATTCCATGACTTTAATCATGCACATGTTACTATGAACTTTCAGCATTCCAAGTTGCCCCCCACAATAATAATAATAACAACAACAACAATAACAACAATAACAATAACAACAACAACAATAATAATAATAATAATAATAATAATAATAATAATAATAATAATAATAATAATAATAACAAATTTGTATTATCTGCTTGCAGTAATGAAAGTAAATTTCAAACAGTGTTTCAAGGTAATTGATATAAAGGAAAAATGATTCAGGGCCCAGAATTGACCCTAATGACACTCCACAATTTATTTTCCTAGGAACTGATTTTGTGTTCTGAAAACATACAAGTTGTTCTCTAGAAGTCATGTAACATTTTAAAAATTGAAGAGCCATCCTTTTTATTCGATAACGAGATAATTGTAGGGCTGATGATTTTCAATTTTTGGTACAAGGATCTTCCGTTTTTGCCCTATCGTCATTCGGATGTTTTCCGTTTTTTTCCCAAAAGCCTTGTCGGTCGTCAGAGCGACCACGCTCGGGCTTCGCGGCAGCTATCTTTTCTATTGAAACTCAAGTTCACACGAGAGTCCCGAGTTGCGTCATTAATGGTGGCGCTCTGGTAAAACCGTATTTGTAGAACGGAAATGGTTCAGAGCTTTAGTTTTAGTGTTTTAAAAGAGGAAATCTGCAGATTTTTCTACATTTTGTGTTGCTTTAATTGATTTGTTTCCTTTACTGGAAAATTTTAACCGATTTCCGTTAAATTCGGCAGGAAAATTACTTTTCCGTTTTTTGTTACTCATTCTGCGATTCCGTCGGATTTTCCGTGAAAACGGAAAATCATCAGCCCTATAATTGACAGAAAAGAATTACACGATTAATTGTATCAAATGCCTTAGATAGGTCAATAAAATTCTAACAGCATGTTCATGATTGTCCAGTGCTTCAGAAATTCTGTTGTCAAGGTAACTCACCAGCATTTCAGTACCAACGCCTTTTCCGAAACCAAATTGCAAAGCATAGCGTACTTGAAAATAAAAATCGAGATAGCTGGTGACTTGACTGTAAACTATTTTTTCCAGAATGTTACAGAAAAGGCACGATACTGGTAAAAATATTTAACGATAGTTAGTAAATAACTGCGGGTCACCTTTTTATTAGAAAGGGATAGCCTTAGAAAATTTAAGTGCATCAGGGAAAATGCCAGTTTAGAGAGACGAAATGACAATATACATGTCAGTGGCTCAAGAATACAATCAGAAGCATGTTAAATAACTTTAGAATTTAATTATTCCCATTCAGCGGTTGAGTTTCGTAAAGATTTTTTTAATAGTACGTATAATATCTTCAACTACTGGATAGAAATAAAATAACTTTGGGAAATGACGTTTCAGAAATAATGTGGAATCTTTGTCAGAGTTTGGAATTGATTAAACTAGATTTAGTACAGCGTTAAGAAAAATATCTCAAAATTATGAAAATTTCACTCTTCATTGTCCAAATCTCTGATTAAATTTAAGTCGGTCTTGTATTGAACTTGATTTATTTTACCATTTAGCTTTATTATCATTTCCTGCAAAGTTGATAAATTCAGGTTATTATCTTAAACATAAGTCACTTAATGTCGTTTTTTTTTTTGTTGGCAATACGTAACTAACTTTATTGCGGTATGTTTTATGTTTTTTCTTTCAAATTTTATAACATTATTTTGACGAATGACTGAAATAAAGTTTATTTTTCTTCCTATAGATTTTATTTAGCCAGGTGTCAACCAAGGTTTATCTATTGAATGTGTATGATTAACAATTTAGGAAAGAATATTTTTCTTGTAAAGGTCCTGAAGCTCATTTGTGAAATTGGATATTGCCATATTTGCATTGTTTGAATGATAAACATTTCGCCACTTACATTATTGGCTTTTTACAAGCAAATTATGCAATGTTTTATCATTAATGACTTGTTTACGAACAGGTGTAGTGCTAATGGGACGAAATATAGTTTCACTAATGTGGAATAAGGGCAAATAATCAGATATATCGGTGTATAGAATCCCATTTTGGGAGATATAGAGAAGTCAAGAATATTCGTAAATATATTGTCTATAAGAGTGGCAGTTGTCTTGGTAATTCTCGTCCGTTTGTTAATGGTTATTGACCACCTGCATGCTACTAATATAAATGACTTCAATACCTCCCCAGATAATGTGTTAAATGTTTACAGTGGAGATAAGACAAAATGTTATATTATGGTGACTTCAGTGTTGCTATTTTGAAATATGATTCGCCAGCGGAGACGCCACCAGCGCAGTCTAATATTACTCCTGGTGCGTCTATGTCTGCAAAGATTCCACTGGCACAATCTGATGTCACTCCTGGAAAGCCCACTGCAGCTGAGACACCACCAGAACAGTCAGTCTGATGTCACTCCTGCATATTCAAAGCATCAATGTGAAAGGCCTATTTCATTGGCCTTTGTCAAACATCTTTTCCGGCCAGAAAATGAGATCAAAAGTGAAAAAGCAAAAGGCAAAAGACAGAGGAAACTAGGGTTGCTATTTGCCAGTGCTTTTACGAAGAGAGACAATAATTCACAGATAAAGAGAAAGAGGAAAAGGAAAAGCCTCTGCACAGAAAATGCACACATTTCAGGGAGGAAACAAGGTAGATGAAGTGCGGAAAGTCAAGGAACATAAATAAAAAGGAAGAATGGTAAAATTGTTTTTACTTCAGAAGTCCCTGCAATCAGCGCTGTTGCCCAAGTGACAACACGAAAAGCACCTGAATTCTCAGGCTGGTTGCGCTAGTCAAGATCGAGTTTGATCCCAGCTCAGATCCACTGAACCTGAGATCAAATTCCGAGGTCGTTTGCACTTGGCCAGCATATTTTAAAGCCATACACAGTTTGAGCCTGAAATTTAAACCTGGGTGAAGGGTTGTTCACAGGTACACGTGAGGCAGATTTTCAAGGTATTTTGCTTCAAAATTGATAATGATGGCTGAATTTACCCATTTTTTTTATCAAATGGGCCTTGCAGAACGTCTGTGCGGAGACAACCAATTTTGAGCACAGGAGTAATCCATTCATTGAATTCAATGATACAGATTTTCTACAACGATTCAGGCTAAACAAGGACACGGTTTCCATGTAATCCTAGAATGAGGAACCAAGTTTTGACAGTGCTTACAGAAAAACAAAAAAACAAAAAAACAAACAAACCAAAATAACAAAACAAAACAAAACACCCCCCCCCCAAAAAAAAACAAAAAACAAAAAAAAAAACCCAACCAACCAAACAAACAAACAAACAAAAAAATTAAAAAAATTAAAAAAAAGCCAGACATTTGTTCCACCACTTATCCAAATTTTGCTGACATTGCGTTTTTACCCCACTGGATCATTTACGCCATTGGATCATTCTTGCGTGTGGATGGGGATATATTCGGTATACATAATCTACAGCTAGCAGGATTGTAGCACGGGTATCTTAAACAATTACCAGCTTACCACCCCAATGAATCAGTTGCCACGAGGGAAATGAGCTTGCCGAAATTCAAGAGCAGTTCTATGGTCTATTTCTAAAACCTGGTATAGTTGGGGTAATTGATTGCACACACGTACCTATTTAGTCACCAGGTGGCGATCATGCAGAATTATTTCGAAATCGGAAAGTTTTTTTTTCTATAAATGTGCATGACGTCACTTGAACGTTTCAAACTGTTTCCCATGCTTAATTTTTCTCGTTGACATTGTCCCATATTTTTTTTCTTTCAATTGTGTTAATTTCTTCTTCACCGAGTTCAAGAAAAATTCTTTTTCCTGATCTGAAAAAAAATCTTGGTCGTGGGTTTCTGTGCCTTGTCCATATTCATGCAACAATAACTCTATCGTCAAATGGAGCTTACTCCCGCCATCCCTTCTGCACCATTCATAGGATTGTTCTTGTCAGCTAAGGCGGGTTTTGGTCCATCCACTTGGCACGTAATTTATGGCCTTTGGCATCTTGGCAATTGGTAAAGAGATTAGCCTTCGGCCGAAAACCAGCCAAATGTTTTGTGTTTAGTGAGTCTGCTCTTTCCTTCGCAACTAGCTATCTCTGGTCACATCCGCCCACCCCCCCTCCCCGCCCTTGGTGTATGATGTATGTCTGTTTTGCTTGGCAAACCCATGTTTTTGGTACACGATGCGTCTGTTTAATTTTATGTGGCATCGAAGTAGAAGCATACAAATGTTTTGGCTAAGTGGCCGGTTATTGGCCCATTTACCCTATGTTTGATTTTCGTGTGATAATGGGGTCTGCGTCGGGGATAGAATGGATGCATGTGCAGTGCAGTTAACGATTGCGGAAAGGGCTTCCGTTTATACTATGCTACCCCAGAGTCGACATGTGAAATAGTGTTATGGGGTCAAATTTTGCGCTAAATATGCTGTACTCAAGACATGTAAAAATCAAGTAACTTCAAGACTCATAGCCCCATTATTAGTTCTGTTAGCGGCACCTGTGCAGGCCTCAGAATCTGAGGCAGCAGTATTATAGCAATAAAAAGTGAAATCAATGTACATATCGTGTTTGTGATCGCTGGCAGATAGGTGCTGTAAAGGGTTGTTCCAGTGTAACAGCTAACTAGTACTCCACTGTTATATATACCCAAGCACGTTTGGTGACGTGTCCCTCGTTGCATAAAAAACTATCAATGGACACCACCAAAAATTCCACGTTGACTCGGAAATGACAATGCTGTTTTCAGTGTTTACTTCATAAGTTTTTGAAATGTTCGGCACCATTTGCACACATGATACACAGCTGTTGAAGGAATAGGGGTAACAACATATAAAAGCAGATTGTTTACAATTGATTATTTATCAAAAAATATCCCCCGGCCCTTTGCTTTCATTCTTCATTCTGCATTTCTCCTTTAGTTCACAGCACTGCAAGAAATACGCATTGTTACTACTTTCCCTATCTATGATATTATATGTCCCTTCCTCGACCGCATTTACCAACGCAGGTGACACTTTTTTCATGATGTATATGACCACTGCAAATGTAAAGAATTAGTCACAGCAATTTGAAAAAAGAGCTTTTTACACAGCAATGACAACGCGTTTTAAATAATGCTCCAAATGTCAGCATAAAGGGTATGTTAGTATTTTTAGGACAGCATTTTGGATTAACAAAGTTATTCACTTTTTTTTTCAAATTCTTCCCACAACTGAAATAATTTTCAGTCTCTATGTTTAGGGATATTCGGCACAATTCATGCACATGGCACATAATGGTTGAATGAACAGGGGACCACCACTCGGCAGGTCGGCGATTTATTGGTGACTCAGCATATTCGGCGATATTTTGGTGACCCAACATGGTCTGTCTCTGTTCGTGTTTTGCAAGTCTGAAACCATTACCTGACACTCATGACCACTCTGCTATATATGAAAAAGTATACATTTAACAATCTGAAAATAGACACATCGATCTTCCGATATACACAGTACTTGGGTAAATACGTTCAGCACATTTGTCAAGCACGATCACCATTTTCTTAGGTACATTGGAGTGACCATGTACTTATGTTAACACTCGCTTACCTAGCACTACACTTATATTGTTGACATTACTCATCTTCAGTTAAATCACCTTTGTAAGCAACAACTCTAAATGCTCTTGGAAATACCGTGTATCATTCCGGAATTTTGATCACTATATTGTATATTTTGCGCCAATTTCTGCCTAAGTGTATACAACTGCACTACTGTTCACAGATACACACATCGAATAAGGTCTCACAGTGTCCAACGAAAGTAATTTTCCTTCCCCTCCAAGAACCTCGACAATTTATGGGTATATGTTTGCAACAGTACAGAGCTGTCATTGGCAAATAGGACACGTAGTATGCTCAGATTGCCACAAGATGGCGTGGGGGATATCTAAAGTAATTCATTAGCCCAGGTTGTATAATAATAGCCCCATGCATGAACAGAAAGAGATTCTCTGTATTTTATTGAGAACCTCATTACACAGTTATTGGGAGTTCCCCCCATCCCCTACCCCTACCTCCCATTTGCCATAAGACCCAAACCTTTCAAACCGTAAACCCAACAGGCATGGCGAGAAGGCTGCCTGTGAGACAGGTTCAAGTATCATGAATGCAAAATGGTTGCCTAGCACCATGGAGGCTTATAACACGCAGTACAGCAGAAGCCCTAGTCAAAATGTGGGTTGTTTGGAAATTCACTGAATTTAGCATACATCAAAATTCCCCAACTTTTGTTTGCATGCTATTGGATTTGCCAGATGTCTCCAACCTATATGTGTTTGTTAGAACTTTGTGTCTATCTATAACATTTTTGAACATATAAAGTTTTTAAATTTTAATTTCCCACAATTTGCATAATTTTAAACACCATGACTATTCCAAGTCAGGTGCCTAATTTCACTGGTGGGTAAGTCATAATGGGAAGTTTGGTGGTTTTCGGAATAATAGTGTCCGAGAAAAACTCCGGACAAATGTGGTTGCAAAGAAAGAACGAAAGAAAGAAAGAAAGAAAGAAAGAAAGAAAGAAAGAAAGAAAGAAAGAAAAAAGAAAGAAAGAACGAAAAAAGAAAGAAAGAAAATGTCTGGGTTGGCACCCAGACATAATTACCATTTGCATAGAAGGTTTTCTTTAGTTTCTTACATTCCACATAAACAGTGAAGATCTTTAAAATACATGAGGTATTTTGCTGCTGTGCTTTCAGGTCACATACAGTGTCAAAGTACGAGTCAATCAATGGGGAGAAATAATCCACAGGCACTGTGAGTGTCAATCAGGAAAAGGCCCCTTAAGTATGTGTAAATATGTGGCTACACTCCTGCTCACATTGGCATGTATAGTCAAGACTGGACAACTTTCTATGCAGAAGAGTTGCACTGAAGCTTCCACAGACCCACAACAGCTTATAATGATACGCTTTCATTATCAAAATAATAAGAAATTTTATGGCTAAATAAACACAGACAAGTACATTATTCTGACACTGGAATTTATGGACTTCTATTTGCAAAATTTGAGTCAAAGACTGTGCATAGTAAGCTTTCCCTTGTATACTTTAGAGGATGTGAAGAATCTCATCATCTGGGATTTGTGAAATCATTGTGAGGACAAATGATTTTCAAATTTGTCTTGAACTGTGTAGGTGTTTTTCTCTTGTAAATTCCACAATTTGTTCCATTTAAAAATCTTTGTCATATTATCATGAGAAATAAAAACTCTTCATGTGACATTTTGTGAAACCTTCAGACCTCTATGATCAATGTATGTATATAATACATTGGTTATAGATGTATTGCATATATATATATATATGTCTCTCTGTCTATCTGTAATACCCTAATACACATACATACATGTCGCAACCCTAGACCCATGAAGTACCGAAAAATGGAAGGATATATTGATCACGTCCGTCAGTTTGTTACTAACTACTTTGCTCAGACAAGTTCTGTTGTTGCGATTCGTTATGCACCTCCCAAAGCTGATATGAAGGCTGCTGTTATGGAACAAGACTACTGTTCACCCCCTATCACTGAAAACTGGATAGATCATGCTAATAAGGTAAATATATAAATCCGTGATTATTATAAAATAAAATCTAATGAAAAATTAACAACCTTATTCTTCATATATATTTATTGACCACTAAAATTGAAATCTTGTACTTTACAAATAATGATTGTTCACCATATATGCTGAAGCTATATTTCTATGATACACAACCAAGTGTCATATGGAAAAATAAGACAAAAAAGAAAGACTCTTTAGATTTCTGATTACCTGAGCTTGTTCATTACATGTTCTTACATATACAATAAATGACATCACCTCATACATATTGCTTCAAAAATATAAAAATACAACTTGTTTCTGGTACTCCCATTTCATGCAGCATAGTTTTGTGTGCTTCAGGCAATTACATTCCACCACCCTGGTACATGTGTGCATAAGATATTATCAATCAACATTCAATGATAAAATTTAATACATTCAGGCCTAATGATAATCTTTATGTGTGTTTTCTTGTTTTTTTTTTTAAATAAACAACTTACTAATTGCAGGATAATTTATGTGTTAATTTTCCCCGAATTAATAAACATGATATGTGTGCAAAAATTCTCTAAAGCCTTACATGTATGAAAGCAAAATTTGTTTTAACTTGATAACATGGCGATGGGTTTTTTTTAGTTTATTTTTTTACAAATTTTTGCTAATTTTCATCAGATTTTTTTACAATCTGAGGGAAAATAGCTAAATCAGTACAATATTGACCAAAATACTGTGATTTCGTCAACCACGTGAAGGCAAGATACTCAAAACTCCACAAATAAACCATTTTGCATGCTCAAATTCAAAATTTTTCGGGGGAAGGGGCGGTAATGCTCCCGCCCCCCGCCCCCTCCATGCTTTCGGCTCTATGGGCCGTGTGGGTCACATTTGGGCCACTGGAAAAAAGATTTTTTTGAGCCACTTGGGTCTCTAACTGAGTTTGTAGCAATAGCCTTGGTCGACCAGTGTTTATAAGGGAACGGCGGCTTAAAGGCACTTTTTTGATTCTTTTGAGTTCCATTAATTTTAGGGTTGGGCCTTTTAAGTAGGGTCTGTCAGGTTACGGGAACCACACATATATTTTTCTTAGGCCTTGGGTAACTTGGACATTTGTTGAAACATGTTGAAAATGCATGTTCTTTCCCCTTTTACACAGTACCTCTTTTGACGCCAGTTTAATGTGAGCTCATGAAGTTCACACAGTGATAAATACACGACTTTAAGTCGCGTATCGATGTAAGTGTTCGAGATCCGCCATCTTGGCATGATATTGGTTAACAGCAAGTTCAGCAAGCAAGCCGTGATGTGAGTGGTTGGTGTATCCATATGACCGATTTTGTGGTAAAATGCAAAATTGTGAGTTTTGTGATGTCACGAATCCCACGGTTTTGCGAATTATTCAAAACCATGGGATTCCTGACATCACAAAATCCTGGGTTTTGCAAATAATTGAATAAAACAACAAATAATTGAATAAAACAAAATTTATTTATTTATTTATTTATTTATTTATTTATTTATTTATTCTTACAAAACCCAGAGTTTTGTGTACAATCCCTGGGTTTTGATTCAAAACCTTGGGTTTTGCGAACACAGGGTTCTATAAATAAAACCTTGGGTTTTGTGCATATTATTGAACAAAATTAGAAAAAAATTTATATGATATTCGTTTTACCACCAGGGTAGTTTACAAAACCAATGATATGGTGCAGAACACTAGGATTTTTTCAAGGAAAATTCAGGGTATTGTTAAACTTAAGGTTTTATATGCAATACCCCAGGATTAGTTTAAAAACTCTGGGTATTGTGAGCAAAACCCACGGTTTTGCTACTAAACCTTGGGTTTTGTGAATTAGTGAACAGTATTACTTCCTTAGACGGTTGCATGGGGACAAATTCCTGTGTGCTGCGTACTGCAAATGACGGCTAACTTGTGTTTTACCCGTGTAAAATGATGTTTAAAGTGTTGACTCAAATACATGTCACCATTTAAGACATTGAAAAAATGATTTTAAAAAATGATAAAAAGCACATTTTTTTTCTTCTTGTAGTAACTTTCTCCTCCCGTGGTTTCGTTGCCGATGTATTTTCATCCCCCCCCCCACACACACACTCAGTAGTACTTTAGGTTAATGTTTTTCAAAAGGTCCCCCCCCTTCCCCAACGAACATCCATACCTGACCCCTTCTCTAAGTGCTTGCCTTGTCGATATAAAACGCTGGCCATTTACTTTCCAAGTGATACTGTTACAACTTAAAGTTTCTTGTGACCTGTCCTTTCCTCAGTCGGCAGTACAGCTTCATATATACCCCTGAAATATTTACCCCCGCCTTTGCTTTTTTCATTCATTCTTTTATTTCCCTTTACTCCCCAGCTTTGCAAGAAATACGCATTTTTACTACTAGTTTTCCTGTCTATGCTACACGTGTGTCCGCCTCGGCCGGATAGGCCTTACTGTGAGTAACCCAAATGACACTTTTTTAATCGACAATGTGACAACTGCAAATGGAGAGAATCGGGCACAGCAATTTGAAAAAAAGGAGTCCCATGCTTTCACTCCTAAATGACAATGCAGTTTTTCGCCTTCACTTGAATACCAATATATAGGGCATGCCAGTATTACAGACGGTATTTTTTATTTATAAAACTAGGAATTAGGCACAGCAATTTGAAAACAAAAGGAGCCCCGTTTTGACTCCTAAATGACAATGCAGTTTTACGCATTCACTAGAATGCCAATATATGGGGCATGCCAGTGTTAAACACAGCATAGTTTTTATCAAACTAGGCCTGAATGTATTTAACCTTTATCAATGAATGTTGATTAATACTATTTTATGCACAGATATGCCAAGATGGTGCACTATGATTGCTGAAAGCACACCAAACTATGATGCATGTAATGGGAGTATCAAATGCCTAGGGAATCTTGCCTTGGCTTATTTCCGTGTTGGACCACAACATGAAAATAGCAGGAATACAAATATGAAATCAGAAAATTACACAGGTTTGTAGCTGAAACGCTTTAGGTATTTATAAATTAAAACATAGATGCAGATTTTCAAAAATACTTATAAGCACCCAAAGCGTAATTTTTATAACACCAAGGACCTGCTTTATATATATATATATATATATATATATATATATATATATATATATATATATATATATACATATATATATATATATACATATATATATATAAATTGCGGGTCCCTGAAAACACTAATGCCTGGTTGCGCATGTCCGAGTTATGTAACCCTGCATGGTTGTGTGTGAAGGCAAATAGAGGGTCACGACATAGGAACGGGCGAAGAGCATAAAACAAAGACTAAAAAACTGCTCATTTCTAATTTGAACAAACGAATTCTAAAACTGGTAGAGGCGGATAAATATTGTGGAAAGTAAAAAAAAATAAATAAAAAAAATTTAAAAAAATGTTAGGGCTATGGTCCAGAAGAGGGAAGAAGCCTCCAAAGAACTAGCAACAATTGTAAAGCCAATGTAGAGATGAGGGAGAGCAATCAACCAAAAATGCATGGGAAAATTTGAAGGATAAAATTGTTCAGAAGAAAAGATCCCCGAAGACAACTGGTGGAGGTGCCGCTCCAAAGCGAACAGACAGTAAAAGCCAGTGTCCATCAATTCAGTCATCCCTGAAATTCAATCACTTTTCAATGCGACAGTTTTTTTCATAAAGTATCGGCATTATTGAAGAATTGTGGTCATTGGAGACATTATGCATATTATTTGTCTTGTGTATTACGCTTTGCCTATCTTATTTGGTTGCATAGAATTTGTTATTGTAAAATAATTGAAAAAATAAAAAGATGATTTTGTTCTGCCTTGACCAGTAAACATGGAGGAAAATTTCGAATCAATGAATGCCGCCATTTCATTTAACTAAGAAAGTGTTCATCTTTCGAAGGTGTTTGGGCGCAAAAGTGTAATCACATTTACCCCGATGGTAAATACTGAATATTGGTATAGATGAATGAAGTAGGTCCTGATAAAACTTGTAACATATGTATTTCATGTATGGGTGATGAATTTGCTGTGTTACGCATGAAAATATCGTTTCGTGGCATCTGTTCACTTCGTCATTCTCTTTGCCTTCGGCAGTAGGCTCTGTGGTGCCATACCAGGAACCAACTGTTTTTTCCCGTGTATATATATATATATATATATATATATATATATATATATATATATATATATATATATATATATATATATATATATATATATATATATATATATATATATATATATATATATATATATATATATATTTATTTATTTATTTATGTGTGTGTGTGTGTGTGTGTGTGTGTGTGTGTGTAATCATGGGACCCAGCAATTATTCTGCTGGCTGCTTCTGTGTCTCTATGCAACAGACGATCAACCAAATCAAATTTATGCAACTAGTGAATATAATCTTCCACGGTACAGTAAAACCCCCACTTACAACATCGTGATGTGTACACACACCGAAAAATCGGTGTAACTTTAGCTTTTAATCTTGGCTTAAATTGTGTGGGTTAAATAAGGTAGGGCTTCAGTTGAACCCAGCAATGTGCAAGTGAACATATACCTATAAGACAAGGCTTGACTCCAGACTCACTGTAATCCCGACTTGATCTCGACATGTGCAACCGGGCATATGATACTGAAATTATAAATAATTAAAGAGGTCCCTCTCCAGTACTCCCATCTCATGCATCAAGAATGATGTTCTTACATTCACTCTCTTTGATAGGGCTTATTATGGCCCTGTGTACAAAAGGGAGAGCCAGCAGGCCAGGCACTGTAGCCCAGTAGCTGTCCAGGTCTTTGGGGGATTTGTGAGGTGTCAAAGTTTGTTTTGTGTAGAGCTCCCGAGAGAGAGAGAGAGAGAGAGAGAGAGAGAGAGAGAGAGAGAGAGAGAGAGAGAGAGAGAGAGAGAGAGAGAGAGAGAGAGAGAGAGAGAGAGAGAGAGAGAGAGAGAGAGAGAGAGAGAATAAGTGCAATATGGGCTATGGTTAAAGCCAAGGTGTAATACACTCTTCAGTCATGGGATATACTACAGCTGGGGAGACAAATTTTCATGCGGCTTGATTAATCTCTGCTTATCAAGCTTCTTGTTGTTGAGCATAAACATGTCAATGGGACAATAAAAAAAAATAAATGGTCTTGCTTGCATTTATACACAGGCTTACATATTTAACATGTATATTTGATACACAAACATATTTTACTTTCAGACTGGAAGCATATGACAGGAATGATAATTTTCAGTCAGGACCAGTTAGCTTCACAGGGCAAATCAAGGCTTCCAGACTGTTAGAGAAAGAACTCAGACCCCCCCCCCCCTCCCCCCATGAGACAGTCACACATGAAAACTTATTTTGAAAGGAGACAGGCGACAGACAGCTTGATTGAAAGTGGGAGATACAAAGTCTTTTGAGAAAGGAGATCTAGCCAAATCAAAACGTGTAGATGCCTGTAGTATGTTATTAACAGAAAATACCTTTTTTCACTGGCATTGCACGAGCTGCTTGAAGAAAGGGGTAAACAACAGTAGTGAGAGGGAATTTTACTGAGACCTTGTATGGTCTTTCTAATACATATGGCATTGCTATATTGTAAATCAATCAGAGAAAGTAACTGAAATAATATGTGCCTGGCATTGGGTGCGAAACTCACTATTTTCACAATGGCAGCCAAGTCGATTGGATTTTTTGAAGAGGTAGCGTCCATAATATATGTGTGATTAGTGTTAAGGGAAGGTTAATTTGTCGAATGAATGCAATGTACAATATATAGTGGGACTTTTCCAGAGTGAGCACTACTAGACTTGCACAAGTCCCTGGTGCATGTCCCTATTTTCCCATCCCACTGTCCCACCCAGAAGTGCGATACCATTTCCCCTCCACAAAGTTAACTGTATAATATTATGCCAACTACACGGTGTTATTAAGTAGGTCCTACTGTTATTTATTTTTTTTAACTCGTCGATACTGCCGCCGCGCTGGGTTCAACAGTAGCAGCTATTGAGTCCTGGTCATTTCTGATCCCATTATCATTGCGGTAAGGCTAAGCGGAAAGTGGTCTTCAATGGCTAGTCACTGGCCACTCAAGCGAGACAAAGCTGACCGTCTCCCTTCGGCTGCCGACACTGGACGCCCTCCGCCTGACGCTGTGCAATGCAATTAATCCTTCATTACACTGTAGCTCAATTAACAGCTTCTGAAGAGGGGTTGTTATGACCGCTCGCTTGTCTGTGTGATAAGAAACACAGTGCAGACCACCGGGTGCTAATCATCTGGAGTCAATGTTATCTGGTTATAGACACGTTCCAAGCCAATTAGCTAGGTTTAAGGGCCTACCTGTATTGTAACGGAATAAGGTTTGATTTTAAAATTTGATTTGAAATAGAATACGGAAGACAGTCCAGTGAGACTTGAGCAAGTCTTGAGCATTACCTGAAAATGTAAATAGAACGACAAACAGTGACCAGTTGTAGGCCCCAGATATAGTATTGTGAATCAGACCAAGAAGTTGCCCTGAGGCAATGAAATAAGGGTCAGGGATAGGCTGAGTGCCAAGTGCCCCACTGCGTCAAAGACGAAGCTAAATGATTGATTTTTATCCATTTGATAAGAATATACTTTTTTTCTTTTACCGCAAAATCGAAATAGGCATCCGTAAGTATTGAAACTTGTCTACTATAAAATGCACACTCTTGCAGGCAAAAAAATATTACGGGCCAGCGGAAAGCTGATGAAAGTTTGCTTGCGATGTCATGTTGCTTTGTGAAAAAAGGGACAGCACTTAAGATCAGACTCTCAATGGATAGCATTGGATTGAAGTAAAAAGACATTCAAACACACAGACATGGGAACATGTTAGCCTTCATTGGATGGTTTCATGATGCAAACATTCAGTGAAACAGTGACATGATAAAATCGATTGCTGATACCAGCATTAGACAATCGATTTTCGAGTTTGTGACCCTTTGATCGATTTCCTAATCGATTATTTATATTATGGTCCCAGCAGTATAAACTGCACTGCTTATTGTAAATGGAATGGACCCAGAGGATGTGGCTGCCAGTTGTCAATAGTGCGCCTTTGTAGTTCCTCCTGTGTTTTGTGGCTCTTGAGCTCTTCTAGCAGAACAGGTTGGTCTCCAATGTACCTTCACCACTACACAAGTTAATTACAAGTGCGAATACAATAGTTCATGCTGTATTAGATACACTGATACCCTGGGAAAATGAGATTGTGTGTATATTCCGTGACACCTTGACCGTCGACCCCTGCGAATAAAATTTGATTTTTTTCCCAAAAAATAAAAGCCTACCTGCCTACCTGGAAATTGCCCCCCGCCCCCCCCTCCCCAAACAAGTTAATCTCCCTACCTGCCTACTGTTTTGAACCTAAAATCGGAAAAATAAGTTTTTTTAGGCCTTAGTTACAGCAAAATATATTTAAAATAATTTTTAAAAGTTTCAGTTCTTTAAATAATGGTTTGTATGAGTATTGTATTTATTACTTGATAAACACCATTAAGTATTTTAGGTATTGGTTTGTTTTTATTTATGGTGGAACAAACTATACATGTATGTCTTCCTTGTTCTGTTATCTGGAAAGTTGACTACCTTTTATTTACTTTTTCTTATTCCATGTGGAAATCGAGGTGTCTAAAATGTAATTCAAACTTCAATTACTCTCTGATCCACCGATATCCCCAACCAAGTAGCTCCTGCCGCTTCCAGAAAGAGATTATCAGACAAAACTACCAAAGACAATAAATTTTATTGCATTATTCGTTTATTTGATTTGATTTGATCTGATCTGATCTGATCTGATCTGATCAGGATAGGATTACATTGAATTGGATCAGGTTACATAGTAGCAATACAAAACCATATGAAATAAAGATCCAAACGGAATGAAAACAACAACAACAACCCAAAAATAAACAAAAACAAACTATAATCAGTGCATTCATGAACCTCAAACGGAAATACCACTAGAAATCAACAAAAAACAAAACAAAACAAAACAAAAAACATAAAAAAACAAACAAACAAAAACAAAAAACAAAAAAAACAAACAAACAAAAAAAAAAAACTATTACCAAGGCGTCCCTGTAATGTCTGAAAGTTGCTGGCAAAAACTAAAATGGATAGATTTGCAAGCAAATTTGTCTGGGTGCCAATTGGAGTTTGTTTTGAGACCCCTTCCGATACTGTTTTGTGACATCATCAATCATGGGTCATCAGGTACAATCTGCTGAACAGTAGTAGTAGAGTAACCAAGCAACAGGTGTATTGCCAATGGATGCAAGGTGATTTGCAAATACAACTACCCATTGTTTTTTCAGGCAATAGCTGATTTTTTTTTACCCATAACTTTAATAATACATAACATATCAATAAATCCACACCAGGTGCACCAACCTCAGTTATTGGTCTGATAGCATGTAAAATTTCGAAAGTTGTAACTTGTATAATCACTGAGAAAACTGCATTGCAAAATGTGGCAGAAAGGTATTAAGAAGTAAAGAAAGAATAAAGAACTACTACAAAAACAATATATCTGGGTTGGCACCCAGACATAATAAAAAAAATTGATGCAACACTACGTTCATGTCATAAGAGCATTATTTCGAAATTATCCTTCAAAAATGTGTTTCTGTAAAATGAAACTGATATTATTTATAAAGACATATACATCTATATTGCAAAGTGAACTAAATTAATCATAAAAAGAACGTACCCCTACATTATACAAGTTACATATCAAATATAGCATTCGCAAAAAAAAAAACAAACAAACAAACAAACAAAACAAGGAAATCTATGCAACTGGTAAAACTGACTGGTGCAATGATATATACGTACAACAGTTGCGATCACGTGCATTTTGATCAAGGTGTATCTGCGCCATGCGTGCGCAAGTGACCCGTGGTCTTTGTCAGCGAGAATCGGGCCGGCCAGCACCAGTGTGGACAGGCCACAGGCGAACCGCAGTTCCTTTGTGCCCTCTGCTTGCCACGAAGCTAATAACAACTAGGAAAGATGATCTGCTGCATAGCAAATCAGTGTGTGTGTCCTCAAAGCATATTGGTATGGCAATGGACAACTATTCCATAACACAGGAGTAGATGTTGGAATGGCATCTCTATATGTTATAGCTTTGAAGTTGTTCAAGATTTAAATTTTCTGATAGTTCTCTTTAGCATAATTGAAATTGCTACTATTTTTATTTTTAATTCATTGGTTTCCGCAATGTTTTAAAATTTATTTAAATTGCTATTACATTTGCTTTAGATTCATTACATGGGCAATGGTCAATAACCCCCCAGTAGAAGATAAAATGACATCTCTATCTGTAACAGTTTTGAAGATATTCAAGTTTTAACGTTTCAAATGCTGCTTATTATCATAATTTATATTGTTACAACTTTTGTTTTAAATTCATTCGATGCGCACTGGTCAATAGCCCTCTAGTAGAAGTTGGAATGACATCTCTATCTATTATACTTTTGAAGATATTCAAGATTTAAAATCTAAATGCCCCTAATTTGCATAATTTAAAATATCTTCATTCCTGCGTATAAAAAAGTCCAACTCCTTGTATGGAGGTACAATCAGGACAAGTTTGGAGTTTCTATGTATAGTAATGTCCGGGACAAGTGTCGGAAAAATTCGCTGGTCAAGAAAGAAAGAAAGAAAGAAAGAAAGAAAGAAAGAAAGAAAGAAAGAAAGAAAGAAAGAAAGAAAGAAAGAAAGAAAGAAAGAAAGAAAGAAAAACAGAAAAGTGTATGTTGACACACACACTTTAATTTTCAGTGCTATGTTCTTGGGTGGAGGAGCTTTAATTAGACATACTTTATTCAATTTAATGAAATGCAAGAGTTGGCTCTTTACTGACTGACGCCAACGGAAACTTGTTGGTGTGCGTATGTGGCATTGGATGTATATTACGCAAGACCGGCGTTTTTCTCACAAATAGTGACTCTCTATTCAAAGAACGTACAACCATTAGAATCCCAGAGACAGATGCCCATTTTATTTTATTTTATTTTATTTTACTCTTTTATATCAGGAGTTTTACAGATATACCTGACTCACTGGTAGGGGAAAAATCTTTTTTAAAAATAAAGAGACTCGAGGCGCAGGCAAATTTCCCGCAAGCATTGAGAGAAATTTGCCTGTCTAGAATCGTGATGCGTTTTTTTTTCTTGCAAGGACCATGACTATATCTGACCTATCTGTATCATTACTGAGACACTCTTCTAAGAGCTTTCGAGGCCGTAAAAGTAGTTCTGCTTTGCTTTTGATCCACATTGACGTGTTGTCCTCCAGCAAGATTTTCTTGGACCATGCCACGCCAAACAATCACAACGTACCATTTGTAACAAAAATGTCGGCCAAATCATGCCTGTATGCCTATCCTTAGTGACGCGAATACTTTCTGCCACGGATTCTGGATAGTCAGCCTGCATAACAGAATAACAATCAACCCCCCCCCCCCATAATATCTGGTTTATAATATCTAGTTAGCAAATTAACAGTTTGATGCATTATAGCAAACTACTTTCCGATCATTATGCCCACATTAAAAGCGTCAGATTTCAGCCTTTCCTACCTCATCAAGTGTAGCACATTAAATAAAATTTACATTCTTTACTTTCTATTGGAAATTTCAGATCTTTTAAATGTGTAGTATGTTTTCTTTAGGTTTCACCAGTGTCACATGTTATTTGCATTTGTTTTGAAAATGTTTGTCAAAACATGTGGGCATCCAGGGGTAAATTGTCGTCTGATTTGAATGAGTGTTTTGCCTAATTTTCTGAACAATGAAAAATATTTTAATGCAAACTATACATACGAGCTGTCAAAATAGCGTCCCCCAGATGAACAGCTTTCCTGGAGAGAGTTTGGGCATACTATCCAAACACGCAACAAGGAAAGGTGCTGACTCCCTTGTACCGAAAATTCTCCAGCCAGATGGTTACACGTGTCAAAGCAAAACAACTAAAGTAACAAATTGATTATCATACCATAACCTTTATTTTAGTTTCATAACACATACACTGTCCACTTTATCTCTTCTACAAACCATGGGGCCATAAGAACTGGTGACAAAGCCATCACGATACATCACACAGGCATAAATGATGATAAATACAGTATAATTGCCACATGTCTTTCTGGTATCTTCGAAACATGTTTAGTGTTTATTTCTCTCCAATGTGAACACTAAGCCTGATTTTCCGGAATAATGATGATATTAAATTCATCAATATAATTTTACTAGTACATGAACGAGTCCGCTGCAGTTCGGTTTGTAGTGAACAATGTCATGTAAAGCTTGTGTAATTATGTTTGCTCAATAATCTACTCAATAAAGGCTCCCGGCCACAACAGCCTAAAATTGGGTTTTAGGTCGTTTTTGAATCCATCTTGCAATCTTCGGGGAAGTCTCCACTCGTCGTTTATGTGCCTTAAGTTTTGGATACTGGTCAAAGTTGACGTGGACCCCAGCCATCGATGGCCAGTCCATATTTACCGCAACAGCCACATCTGCCCACGTCATCTAAGAAGAACGTTTAAAAACGGGCATTTATTTTGCATTGGAAAAATCTATGAACAAGTCATATACCAAGAATGTGCAAAGGCTAATTTTTACGAGTGAGAGGCCGAAATCTAAATTTGTCATACGACCTTGCAAGCATAATTAACACGTACAACCGTCATTGATATATAGAGTTGGAGCTAGGTTTTCTATTATCCACAAAGACATTTCTACCCTATCCAATTCGTAATCATTTTATCACATCCATCACTTCAAACCAACAATGCAGTCTAACTCCGGATTTGGAAGAACCATTTATACCATATAGGCACAGTAGCAAATTCACACTTCATGTTTAACATATAACCAAAATTGCAATATTCTATAATGATAGATACATATACTTCACATAAATTTTATTGAGGGAAGGTAACTTGGTAAACGAAAAGTTTATCTTTCCCAGGGCCCTCAAATGATAAAATGATAATCCTGAAATTGCACGTCTCTTTAATGACAGGTAGACTGCAAACATAATGGGTACATTTACGATCAGAATGGTACATGAGAAACTGAAATCTTAACAATGTATAGTTTTATATGAAGAAAATATTGTGCTGGTGCCATGTCACAGAGCAGAGTAGCAGTAATAATGTTATGAATATTGTGTGTCCATTTTGTTTTGAAAACTGGGTCACCATATATATATATATATATATATATATATATATATATATATATATATATACAGTTTCTCAATCTTGGAATCATTCTTGTATTGCAAACATCATGTTCTTATGTCTTATTGTAAACACAGAAAAAATGGAAAATTTCAAGTTTAATCCTCATTTAGTATTTCTAACTTTCAAGAAAAACACTCTCAGCACATGAATTGTGAAAACGGAATGTATTATCCTGAAGATAACCAAAGGTCTCCAGCGGGTCATTATCAAATTTAGAACTTACATTTCTGATAAAACCTCCATCTCCTAGCTTAATATTTAACCAAAACAACCCATAAAGAATAAGGAAGGACAAAAATGGTAATGAAGTAGCAAGTAAAACTGCAAAGAGGGACTAACAGGTAGATGCAATATATGAAATATTTCTGTCCAATTTCATTTTAACCACATTGTAGAGAGGAACTACGACATGTGAATCATAATCTGCATTATTATATATTCAATCCATTGATCCTCCATCTCATAGAGTGAAAGATATTTTTTCAACCGAATGTATATGAATAGCAATAGAATGCCGTGCTCAGCAGATAGTCCACATCAATGTAATACAAACCTCGTTTCCAACAAAGAAGTCACCTTTCAGCAGTTTTTCAAGATTTTGCAGAAAAGGAGGAAGCTGTTCGTCTGAAAATTTGTGCCTCAACTCTGCCTGAAATGGAAAATTTGCATCAAAATAGATAAGGTAATACTATTATATATATATATATATATATATATATATATACTATTATATATATATATATATATATATATATATATATATATATATATATATATATATTTATATATTTGTCCCTTCGTCTGGTCCTTTATTCATTTAAAGTACCCGTAACATATGCCATATGTAAAATACATATCTAAGTGATTATATGACAAAAAGAACACCAAGAACAATTTTCAGGCAATCAGCTGCCACTGTGCGGTTGAAAAAGGACCTTAATCAATGTTGCATAGAAATTACACAGTTGACGACAACTGTAGCGAGGCGCACTCAAGTCAGATGGTAAGATTGCCTACACTTATCAAAATTATGAATAGTACAGACAACTACATGTGGAAAAGGGATAGGAAAGAGCAAAAATAGAAGGTTTCAGTGTTTGTTCTGTAGAGGGCACTTATGTCAGGAGGGCTGTGGTAGTGCATTCCCATTACTTTCGATTGTAATTTGCAATTTATTACCTTAAAACCCACATTTTATTGAATCACCAAATTGCTAGTGATAAATTGAGATCAATGCAGCATTGTTTATGTAAATGTGTTTTTATAAGGTAAGAAAGCAACTATTTTCAAAAATTACTTTAACATACATGTAAGTGTTAATATATCAAGGCCGCAAAAACTTTGTGAATTGGGTTGTGTATTGAGCAGTATATACATGAAATTGCTAATTGTAACCGCGCCTACTGACTGCAAAAGTGTAGTGAAAACGTTAAACTGCACATAAAGCAAAGAACGTTGGCTACATTACAAATAAGAACATAACTGAATTTGATTCAATTTGCCCAAATCCAGCTTGCTGAAATGACATGTATTTCCTGGCAAATTTAAAGCTTCAAAATGAACAGTTAAAATGGAAGTCAAATCTCATGTCTAAATTTTGACGGGAAATAAATTAAATGGGCGTTAGGATTCAAACATTTCATTAAACTTATTATATAAATCTCTGGGACATAATTGTAAAGTATATTATCGCGGGAAATCTATAACACTACTTAATCTAGAAAAAAAAACAGACAGCAGCCTAACAATGTTATCGATCTTCGAGCATGCATCAGTGCTCCTTAATACAGGTATTATTCCATACCTTAGAATTCCTTAGAGTTGTATTCGTCCATCAAACGCATGGTTTAAAATAAAAAAGGCCCGTTTTGTCACAATATACAAAGAAAAGTAGTCATCTATGGTCTTGGGGGACCGTCAAAAAGTAAAGACTCACACTTTAGATTACTATTTATTGGCCGTATATCGTCATTTGTAAAGAGTCTTCTAACTCAACCTTTGGCCCTCTTTCAACTTTTTCCATAACTAGGGTTTTTCGCGCGACGCTAAACATAAGAATAACTTGGGATTTGCTTATCAATTTTTGTTGCCGCAAAAATATGTATTGGTAGATCAAAACATCAGTTATTTGTTTTAGTGTGATTCTGTTTTCGTTTTCTTTTCTTTGTTTGTCCCTTCTTAACCAGTCTTAATAACCTGCGTGATAGCGTTTGTCTCTTTTCTTGGAGTCCGTCAGTTTCTGCATCTGCTTTCTGCATCGACAGCACAAAGTGCAGTTCCAACTTTTCTGCTAAACCGACTATTTTTCGTGTTGTTTCCACACCAGTTGGTCTGTTTTGAACATTATCACTCTTTTAAGGATGACTTGAATTCTAACTAGTCTAGTTTGGTACCACGGTAATGGACAAAAGTGTAATACGGCACGCATTCTGCCAATGGTCAAATGGTCATGGTGATACCAAAGACAGTCTATCAAGTTAATAGAGGGTCCTTGGTGACACTGATCAGCTTCCAAATTGATTTTCAGTTCATGAAATGCGGACAGTGTACTTTAAATACCTTGAACACAAGCAACGTGTTATAGTCCTAGAGCAGACCAACTGTAATGGAGATAACATAGCTTAGTCTGCTTTACAGGCAAGATTGTGACCCACCTTCCTGCCTTCGTCTGTTTCCCTAACAATAACACCGATTGGTTTGGCCATATCCTCCAGCGTATCCACAATCATGTCTGCTTTGGCCTTGTCCAAGTCAGTCTTGCCTGCTAGTCCTGAATCAATCAACACAACGAAGATTACTGTGTAGCGCTGTACATAATCTATGTTTATAAGTTTGATGAAAAAACTAAAATGAAACAATATTGCAGCAATGAGTTGACAAAATTCTTTGCTTCCCATAAACACGAGGCTTTGAATTGTGAAATGAATCCTTTTGTTCAAAATGTACATTATGACCTGGTGAACAGATGGAAACCCGTGATCACACAGAATTTGCTGGAATTCAAAGCAAGGGGCAAAACACTATCTAAACTAAAATTGCTACATATCTTCCAGAAACATGTACATTTAATCTATTTTTGTTTTCTCATTCTAAGGCGACCACCAAAAAAGTAAAATATGAAGCACAACTGTTGGACCTGAGAGAATGATGAGCGTATAAAGGTTTTACTGTACATAGGCTGACTTTACATAAAGAGGTTAATGTATTCATGGGACATGAGTGATTTTGGACTTTCCATTGACGTAGAGTTACTTTGGTGATTAGATAGCAAGGGAACTCTGGGTGATGCTGTATGCACCCTGCTGACGCTATCAATTCCATTAGCTTGGCAGGGGATTTAAGGTATAAGTAAACAATGTTTATCTTCAGTATTTGGACCAGTTCCAAATGCACTGAAAACAAGCATTACCTGCTAATTAAGCCAATTGTTTTGGGTAAAATAACTGTTTATTCCAAGATCCCTGCACTGCAAAGACTCAATGAATGTATAAAAAATTATCGCCCCACCGTTCAAAATTGCAAAATGTCGACAGTTGACAAGTGAAGCCATTCACTCAGGAAGTGACCTATCAGGCCAGACTATAGTTTCGCACTTGGGCTATTGGGGAAGCTCATAAAGAATCCACAGTAACAGGTGCACATTACACTCTTAAGTCGTAAGGAATTGTGTATAAAGAACTAGTTTTTCTGTGCTATGGTGCAACACCTGAATCAATATTCTGTATAAGACTAGATCATACACATCATCATCATTAGTCAGCTTGGGCCAGTTGCAAAATTAGAAAGCCTAAAGAGGACACAACTTTGCTACCAAAGTGGACCAGCTTATTGCGCCAGAGAATTTTATTCTATGAATGTAGAATTAACAGAAAAGCAAGGGAAGCTGGAGGTCCTGTACTCTATTTCAACCAGCAGGTGGACATCATATCCGTAAAATTGGCATTTGTCCTACTGAGGACAACTGAGGCACTACCTTGCATTTTGAACGCTTTTTTTGTCAAACTGGTCCACAGTGACTGATAATTTGAAACGTTGTCTGCCTCGGTGTGGTGATATACATATGAATAATGACCCTGGTCTTGGAAACTGAAGAAAGTAGTTGCTGTCCTTACCGAAAGTTCTCGCCAGGTACCTTGCAATCGCGTTACTTTGGCACAATACAACACCCACCACTTCCAAAATTGGTAGCTGACCGAGTGGAGTTTCTGAAATGATATGCATAAATATAAGTGTGGATATTTACCTTCTGTCATATTTCGAGTAGATTCTAATTACTGAACAATAGCTTTATCAACATTTAAAGACTACCCTGTAGTACCGGTATATCCAAAATCCAACATGAATACTATACTTTACTTTTGTGTTTGTGCGGATATGTATTTGACAATCAAATCTCACAGTCAGCAGACTTATGGCGCAGGCATTAGTGCAACTTAGGACATAGCACATCAGTTGTCACTGGGGGAGGAATTAAGCGAGTTCTCACAATTCATACAGAGATTTACATAATCAACAGCATCCTTGACTGCATATGCATATCACCATACTCCCACCAGGGGACATCAGGCAGAATTGGTTACCACTTATATGAAAACCCACCAGTACTTTCGGACCTGTATCCACTATCGGGGCAACCTTCTCCACTAAGCTTCGTCTTTGACACAGCATGGCGCCTAGTACTGAGCCTGTTGCTGACGCTGAATTCACTGCCTCAGGGCGACTTCACTGTCTGATACAAACCCTTATTCTTGGGCCAACTAATGGATGATGACCGTTTCAGAGACAACAGAGTTAAGATAATAAGTCATTTTTAATAGGTTGACAACCGTTTCCCTTGATAACTCAGTGAATGGACACCTGGAACCTAGCGATACTAGATATCACACCACCGTGGCTATATGTAGCAGCTATGCTTTTTCCCCGGACCAAGTTAACTGACAGACATGTTGAAATAAAATGCTCTGTTTGAGTTGACTTTACTGCAATACAAAGGTATGTTGGCCAGCTTTTCAGTTAACTTGGAACTTGGTTACAGTTGATTAGAATGACCGTTTTTTTACGGGTGGTCGTTTGTGGGGCAATTTTGCTGGTTGTTAGTTGCCTGTTGCAGCTGGTCTAGGGCTGTCCAGCTGGAGCATTGGAGAAAAATGTTGCATCACAGTTCATGAAAAATGCTGTACAATTTATCCAAAATAAGTGCTTCTCATGTGAAGAAGTTGATAAAATGCTCCAGGTAATCTAAATTTGCTGCTTCAGAGATTTACAGATGGACAGCACTGTGGTCGTTTGCGTCAGGTGATTTAACATTACATAAGCACCCGTGCCAAGGAAAACTGGTCGTTTTAACCAGGTGGGGACTGGGGTCGGTAATTGCAGGTGCTACTGTACCATGATTATAGCATGCAGAACCTGCCAGGGTATATCAAAGAGAGTGAATGTAAGAACATGTACAAAAAAAAGTGAAATCATTATTGATGCATGACTGCCATGAGATGGGAGAACTGGAGAGGGACCGCTTTACATAGTTATAATTTCATTGTCTTGGTGTTATAAAAATATGCCTTTGGTGCTTATATTTATTTATATATTAATCTGTTGAGAATTTAGAGTTTTAGAGAACTTCAATTCACAAATAATTAAAGCATTCCAGCTACAAACCTGTGCAAAACAGCTTGATATGTATCTGATTTCATACTTGCTATTTTCATGTGTGGTCAACCATGGAAATAAACCAAGACAAGATCCCATAGGCATTTGGTGCTCCCATTTCATGCATCATAGTTTTGTGTACCTTCAGCAATTATATTGCACAATGCTGGCATATGTGTGAATAAAATATTATCAATCAGTCAATCAACATTCAGTGATAAAAGCACATTAAGGCCTAAGCATTATCTTAATGTATTTTTGCCTCGTTTTTGTAGAGAAAAAACACAACTGACTAATTGCAGGATAATTTATCTGTTAATTTTCCTCGATTTAATAAACATAATATGTGTGCAAAAATTCCCTAAAGCCTTTCATGTATATTTACAAAAATTGTCTTATCTTAATTGATAACTTGGCGATGGCCTTTTTAAATTTTTGTTGTTGTTGTAATTTTTGCTAATTTCTATCACATTTGTATACAATCTGAGGGAAAAAGTAATAAATCAGTACAAATCAGTACAATAATGACTAAAATGTTGTGATTACGTCAACCATGTGAAGGCAAGATTTTTTGCACAGCCGAAAGCACTTGTTAGCAACAGAAAGTTGTGCCTACAAACTGAAAGGTTCTAAATTTTCGCTAGCACTAGTAAATTTTTTTGGCGGCGTATGCTGCATTTCGGCGGCAGACAGTGGTACATAGTGGCAAAGGGTGGTGGCCAGAGGCAGACAGTGGCAGAGAGCGGCGTCGGCGGCAGGCCCGCCGACCGCCGCCGACCACCGCTGTCTGCCGCTGAAACCCAATTGAGACTTCTGGGGCTCGGCGGCAGACAGCGGCACATGGCGTTGGCCAGCGGCAGAGAGCCTTTCACCGCTGTATGCCGCTGTATGACGCCGAGCACCACTATCTGCTGCTGGTTACCGCTCTGTCCTCACAACTGCATTATATTAAGTGTAAAATATGATTCCAAATGAATCGAAAGGAAAGGAAACCATGTGCACCCATTCATTAATGGCTCATAACACTTCAGTTGCTTCATTGAGTCATATTAATCGGTTCATTCACCTATATGCATGTACACATCAATAAGTTTTATTTTCATTTGCTCATGCCTGACAGTTCACTTGCATTCACGTGAAAATTGCATTTACATGTAGACATAAGAGGCGAACAATTCTGTTTTCACATATCATGTATTTATTGAGCATAAAGTGTATATGCATTATGTGCAGGGAAAGAGATATACAGAGGTATTCAGAGATGCATCACAACATTACAAATCATCATGTAAACACATCATTAAGTAACTTTTGCTACACAGAAACTTTGGTTTCCACACCCAATGGACAAATGTGTCCCTGTTCACAGGTGCCAACCAATGCAAATGGAAACCTAATGGAAACCTCACCCTCTCCATTCATGTATCATGGACAAAACTTACTGTCACAAACAGACATATACTGTCAGCCATGGGAAAGTCCAGTATAAGTATGACTGACATCCTGTTGATACGATCAGGTATACATCCAAATCCAGGACCAATAAGAAACCCCTGTGGTTTTTGTCAGCGACCAGTTGCAAAAAATCATAGAGCTGTGACATGCTATGACTGTAAGACGTACATTCATATTAAATGTGCAAACATGTCAAGTGAATTGTACAACTATAACAAAGTAAAGGGACAAGAGTTTGATTGGCGGTGCTCACGTTGTATTGAATACGACCTACCTTTCCAAAATATGAGCAATATTTCACTGGGTGTGTCATTCAATGAAAATGACACATTATCCTCTGTGTCAGAAGAAAACTGTGTATTTCCTGATTTGTTTGATATTCGGGAGAAATACAAGAAAAATCTAGTCATAAGCCAACTCAATATAAATGGGCTGCGGCACAAATTCGAACCGTTGCGGGAAATTTTCGATAGACAGTTGAGTGATATCCTAGTGATCAGCGAAACAAAAATAGATAATTCTTTCCCAGATTCGCAATTTACGGTTCCTAATTATAAAATGTACAGAAATGATCGAAATAGCAAAGGCGGAGGTATTATGGTTCAAGCAAGATCAGATTTACCCCAAAGAAGACGCTGTGATCTCGAACACATAGAATTAGAAGTCATAATCCTGGAGGTAAACCTAGAACGAGAGCGATGGGTACTTATAAATATTTATCGACCGCCGAATGTCACTGCTGACAAAACATTTGTAGAAATATTCCCCAAAATGATGGACGCTTGTATGTTAGAATATGACCACTTTCTAATTATAGGGGACCTAACTATGACTTACAGAGTGGCAAATCTACAAGTTTAACTCATCTGTGCCAGGAGTACAACCTAACAAACATAGTGAAAAAAGCTACATGTTTTAAAAATCCATCTGGATCCCTCCTAGATGTCTTTTTAACATCAAACCCCAGAAATTTTATGAACACTGACGGTTTTGAATGTGGTCTTAGTGATTTTCTTCACCTAGTGTACACGGTCAAACGTGGTTCCTTGCCATCTTTTAAGCCAAAAACTGTCAAATATCGTAGTATGAAGCATTTTAATCTAGATAGTTACAGAAAAGACATTGAGCAAACTCCTTTTCAAGTGTGTCAAATATTTGATGATACTGACGACCAGTATTGGGCATTTTCCCATCTTTTAACAAATGTTATTGACTCCCATGCACCATTTAAATCCATTAAGTTAAAGAAAAAAGGTGCCCCTTACATGACACAGGAATGGAAGAAAGCAATATACCAAAAGCGGATGCTTAGAAATTCCTACAATTATGACGGATCAAAATCAAAGTGGTCGCTTTATACAAAGCAACGCAACTTGTGTACAAATTTGCGAAAGCAAGCTATAAAAACGTATTTCCAAGATAAATGTACCTCTGAGGCAAACTCACAAAAATTCTGGAATACGGTAAAACCATTGCTGTCTCATAAATGCCAAGCAAATACTGATGACATAATGCTGCTAGAAAATGACAAAATAGTTAAAGATGCTACAGAGGTGTCTAATATTCTGAATGACTACTATGTAAATATCGCAAAGGATTCCGATTTTAGCCCGAATGCAAATTTTGAAAACCACCCCAGTATAAGAGCAATCAATCAAATGAATATTGGTAAGACATTTGCTTTTAGCCCTGTAAAAGCCGAAAATGTACAGAAAATCATGTCTACACTTAATGTAAAGAGGGCAGTAGGTTTTGATCACATTGGTCATAATTCATTAAACCTGCCGCGGACCTTCTAGCACCATCGTTTACAACTATAGTAAACCATGGTGTTCAAACCTCCTCCTTTCCACTGGATATGAAATTTGCTGAAGTGAACCCTCAGTATAAAAAGGGAGACAATCTATCAAAAATAAATTTTAGGCCTGTAAATATTCTCCCTTGTTTGTCAAAAGTGATGGAAAGAATTTTATGTGATCAACTTGTTCCATATTTTGATTCCATCTTCTCGAAATACCTCTCTGCCTTTAGGAAAGGATACAGCTGCCAATCTGTTTTAATACGCCTCATTGAAGACTGGCGCTCAGCCCTTGACCAGCGAAAATATGTAGGTGCTGTACTAATGGACCTTTCAAAGGCATTCAATGCCTTGCCCCATGGCCTACTACTGGCCAAGTGCAGAACTTATGGACCAAGTGAGCAAGCTGTTGCCTTCCTCCAGAGTTATCTGTCTAACCGGAAACAGAGAGTAAAGATTGGCTCAGTCCGAAGTAACTGGATGTCTGTTATAAGAAGAGTACCACAAGGATCAATACTCGGGCCCCTATTATTTAATGTGTTCCTAAACGATTTATTCCATATTGTGAAGGATTGCAAATTATATAATTTTGCAGATGATAATTCTATAAGCGATGTAGCCAGCGACAAAGAAACTTTATCTGCAAAGCTGAGAAACGGCTCAATATTATCAATGAACTGGTTTAGCTCAAACAAAATGACGGCCAATCCAGAAAAGTTTAAAGGAATTATCATCTCCCCGACTTTAGATGACTGTTCCAACACTTATTTAGAATTACCTTGTGTGCAAATAAAATGCGACCAAAATGTGAAATTACTTGGTGTGCTTTTAGATGACAATCTTTCTTTTAGCACCCATATATCCAACGTGTGTGAGAAGGCTGCAAGACAAATAAATGCATATAGCAGAATGTCACACCTTTTAGACTTTCAAACCAGGAAACAAGTTTTTTATACTTTTATCAAATCAAATTTTACATACTGTCCACTAGTATGGTGCTTGTGCTCAGAGACAGACTACAAGAGGCTTGAAAAACTTCGACTGAGAGCACTGAGATATTTGTATAGAGACTTCAAGTCTCCATACGAGGATCTATTGAAGAGAGATGGTATCCCATCTCTCAGTCTGTGCCATCTCCGCGCATTGGCTATTGAGGTTTTCTAAGGTCATCCATAACATGGCACCAGAGTATCTTACTAACCTGTTCAATATAAAAAGCTCAGTAGCCCATTTGAGAGGCGGTGTGACTCTCTCCCTTCCATCTTTTAATCGAATTCGTTTTGGAAAGAGATCACTTCGTTACAAAGGTGCTCATCTATGGAACCATTTGCCACACGGAATTAGAAACACCGTGTCTCTAAATGAATTCAAGTCACTACTCAAGATGTGGAATGGAATAGATTGTAGGTGCGTAATGTGTCGAAGTTAAATTCAGACCCATTGTTACTGTAGACCCGGGGCTGCGTCAAGCCACCCTTGGCTACAGCCTCTGGCTCTGGTATCCTCTTCACACATCTCTCATATTTTACTGGTGTTTATTTAAAGCTGAGGGTAAAAATATTTCTGTAATAATTTAATCAATACTATTTTTGGTGCTTCATAAGGATAAAATCTCAACCTCCAGGTTATATTCATTATTTTAGCTATCTCGATGTTACATGACTGTGTAGTTATATTTATACATGTGACGGCAAGGAGCCATGGCTCATGTTTTATGCTTGTTGTAAACCCGTCTTGAAATAAACTTACTTACTTACTTACTTGTATGTTATATTAAAAAAATGAATTACATGTGTGTGATGAACTGCATAAGTGACCAGTACTAGTGCATCTATAAAGTCCAACCTAAAAACCTTCCTACCTGATACCTGAGAAAAGAACCAGAAACTCCTAGCTCAGTGGGCCCATGCAGAAATCAAACGAAAGACCCGTCTGGTCCTAGAAACTCATCAGGCCCATTTTATTAAAAGGCTTTATTTGACCAAACACTTGCATTTTTGAGGGATGTGAATATACACATTCACAAAGTTTTTCTGCGTTACATAGCCAACCTTAAACTTTGATTCCCCTGCTTGTTCTTTCACCACTGCCAGGTCAAATTTACTTTTCCCCAGCCCCGCAGCAACTACATCTCCCACACAAAATCTCACAGGAGACTCTGTGCTTGTGGCATACTATGTCCTAGAAAAAGAAAAGAGGAGACATTTGGCCATAATCCTAATTGCCAAGATTTATTTATTTTTTTAAATTTAACATGTGGGCAGTAATTGATACATGAGAGTCCCTATTCAAAATGTGTCTCATTTAGCGACATTCATATATGCTTTCATATACATGTATGATCCAAAAGTATATAGTTTAAACACAAATTTGATTTGTCTTTATACATGTCAAACCCCAAATATTTACTAGCTGTCATGTTCACATGTAGGCAGGCACTTAATTATGCAGTAGATGTGTGACCCAATTACTGCCCACAGTTTGGGTGCTGTATGGTTCTGTCCCAACTATTCAGTACCCAGCAATGGTATGAACTCAGAAGTTTAAACAATACATGCATTCTCAGGACTTGCTTCAGTTCATTCAGTTGTAACAACAGCCTGTTCTACCTGGTAGAAAATCCTCCCTATACAAGGGCCTTTAAACTTGAAATCTTGCACATAATGTTAGGTGCATGAGATTAAGTAAATGCAGATTACAACCAGCTCAAGGTCCAATGCTGGCAGTTACATGGACTCCAAGTGGATAATAAAGCTATATTCGAAACTGTGGCATGCTGTGATTGATCTTTATAGCAGGTACCACTGTTATACAAACCAGTGAGGGTTGTCTTCACACAGACATGAAAGATTTCTCTGTAATTATATTTGCACATTATGTGATTTATTCTTGCCTTTTACCCCATCACATATAGCACTGGAGGGAATTGTAATCCCCTTCTGTCTGTCCACTCTGTCGACATTACTGTTATATAAAAAAAAAACTGGCTGTACCTCTATATTTGCTGAGGCATATACCTAGTGATGTATCATGGCTCTATTGAAAACAAGCTTCCTCCCATCATTACTTCCTTTTTTTTTAATAATTTTTTTTAGTAACTTTGTTCCAAAATGTTCTACAACTCACATGTTTGACATTTGTGTCTTTTTTTTCGTCAAATTTATAAAAGTTTACCCATCCCTCTTCACTAGCTTGCAAAATTGGGAATATAGACAGTTGAAGCTATACAAAGGACCTGTGGTTGTGTAATAATAATAATTTCTGGGCGCACTGGGCTAGGGGTTTCTGGTTCTTTTCTCATGTATGGGGTAGGCAGGTGTTTAGGTTGACTTGGACTTTATATCTTCTAGATGATACTGTTAACTTACGCAGTGCATCACACACATGTAACTGATTTTTTTGATAACATGCAAACTTACTTTATGATGTGTTAACATGATGATTTGTAATGTTGTGGAATCTGATTTGTGAGATCAGATAACTATAAATATCTACCATCATGTGACTTATGTCACTACTGTCCTCTTTTTTTTGGACTTCCCCAAAGGGAAGGAATTATTTTTGGGGGGTTGTCCATCTATCCATCTATGCAGTTCTTACATGGAATCTCAATTTATGTCTTAACAATTTTTATCAGATCTGGATAAGATAATATTTATGAATAAAAAATGACTGCTGAGATTTCTGGATCCATGTGACGTGAAATAATGCATGCCACTTTTGTTAATACATGTATCTCAAACATTTGATCATATTTTTCCGTAATATTTGAAAATTACTTCATTGGCTATGTTGCACTGTGGGCTTTGTTCTCCGACTCATAGTTATAGTGGAGGTAGAGTGTTTATAATGTTCCAGATTCATAAATATCACAAAAACGATGAAGCCCTACTTTACTCTTTTGCTGTAAACTTAGATGACTGACAAGTCGGGAGAACTAAAAGGTGACAGGCCTAACAGGTCTCTTTTTCTTTTTGGCAGAAGTAATGAAATTTGTGTTTTGGATGGTTAGGCCTATACATTTTGGGAAAGAACTAGTGTCTGCAGTTAATAATGAATATGTCTAAGGTTGAGACGACCGGTTTAAAACCACCAGTTGCCTTTTGTGGGTGACTGCCTGTCTCAAGTCAGGAGTGAAATTTGTTTCTTCACATTGGTATTGGAAGAGAAATGTTAATGCTTTGGCAAGTCTGAAATCTCTTTGCTGTCATTGTTGGGTTTGGAATTAATGAATATGCATCATGTTTTTCCGTACTATTTGCTCAGATTTGGCACAAAGTTGTGTCAGGAAACATAGATGTATAACTAACTTGAGTCACTGTGACATATTGTTTTCACTCATACCTATTTACTGAATATGGTACACCAGTTTTTATTGTATCTCAACCAAAGCTGACCATATTTTGCTCACTTTGGAACAAATCATAGATGAACAAATGTACCTCTTAATACCTCTGTATATATCTTCCCCTGCACATGATGTATATACACTTTATACTCAATAAATACATGATATGTGAAAACAGAATTGTTTGCGTCTTATGTCTACATGTAAATGCAATATTCATGTGAAAGCAAGTGAACTGTCAGGCATGAGCAAATGAAAATAAAACTTATTGATGTGTACATGCATATAGGTGAATGAACCGATTAATATGACTCAATGAAGGAACTGAAGTGTTATGAGCCATAAATGAATGGGTACACATGGTTTCCTTTCCTTCCTATTCACTTGAATTCATATTTTATACTTAATATAATGCAGTTGTGCGGACAGAGCTGTAACCAGCGGCAGATAGCAGTGGTTGGCGTCATACAGCGGCGAAAGGCTCTCTGCCGCTGGCCAACGCCATGTGCCGCTTTCTGCCGCTGTCTGCCGCTGTCTCCTGCCGAGCCCCAGAAGTCTCAATTCGGTTTCAGCGGCAGACAGCAGTGGTCGGCGACCGCCGCTCTCTGCCGCTGGCTACCACTCTCTGCCGCTGTGTACCGCTGTCTGCCGCCGAAATGCAGCATACGCCGCCAAAAAAATTTACTAGTGTAGATGAACCAGGAGCACTCAAGACAGCCGGATATATATATATATATATATATATATATATATATATATATATATATATATATATATATATATATATATATATATATATATATATACATGTATTGGTCACATATAGGTTATATAATTAAATCAATTTTGTTCGAATGTTTTGTAATAGTCTTTCAATGTTTTACCGTGCAGGGCATGCATACGAAATTACTTGGCAACTGAAATTTTGTTCCATGTCACTGTTGATGTTTATGCAGATATTATATATGTATATATATATATATATATATATATATATATATATATATATATATATATATATATATATATATATATATATATGTATACATATCAAATGAGGAAAACCGCTCTTCTTTCAGTGTAATAAAAACAGATGCACACTTTTCTCTATACATATACATGTAGCATTCGTAAACATATTAAATGTCAGCAGCGAGCTTTGGAGCTTTAAAATTAATAAAAATAAGTAGAATTACTATCATTGTGGTTAATTATAGTCCATGAATTTTTAAAATGCCTGAAATCAATTTCTCATTTTATGAACAAAAAAACATTGTGACAAAAACTCAAAATGAGTACTTACTTGGCTGAAAAGACTTCCATGCGTCCTTATCCTGATGTTCGATCCTGTGATCTTCAAACTCCTGGCCAGCTAGAACAAATAACATTCTGCTCACCTCACCACGACCACGTCCATTGAAGTACGTTAGCTTGTATCTTGTCATGATTAACCTAGTGGGCAAATGTAAGAGTTATATAAACATTGACAGATGAAGAAGCAAATATCAACGTTTATTAAATACATATAAAATGACAAATGACACCAAGATAGATATTTATCGTTAATCTTCAATTTTTCATTCAATAACCATTTATAGCCATATCATATAAAATTATGCCATAAAGGGTTTGCATTTTGCTACTTTCAGTTGCAGGTATGGTAGGCCTATTTCGAACCAACCAAAATTTATACAACTTTTCAATATAACTAACTATGCTCACTCGTGAATAATATGTTATTGGCACTCATTCATAAAACCCATACAGAACTACAACCATTAAATAACCTATACTGATCATATGTGTACGTACATGAAAAACAGTACTTATTCACTAATATTAAAATTAAATAAATGAATAATGACCAACCACATTTTCGTACCAGATAAACATAATGGAACAAGTTTACACAAGAAATGATATCTTTTTTTATCGTAAACATTTCCTATAATGTGTGCACTAGTCTATGATATGACGTTATGAATTATCCGGTTGGCTGGTTTGCTCGTTTAAATAATGGACCTCGACAGATGAAGCGGCCTACAGAAAAAGTGTTTTCGAAGCGAGAGTTAGAGCAAGAACGTGAAGCCTCCTAGATGCCCTTATAATTAGATAATTTATGTTTTCTGTCCATTTTAAATCACATTTAATTGCCACGCCTTCATGTTTATGACCATTGAAACTGTTAGAGATGTCCTTGGAAGACCAGTGGTGCATGGACAAGAGGTTGGTGTTCACGAGAAAAAATCAAGGAGGCAGTTTTGACTGCGTTGAATGATAGGAGCCACTGTTTAGATCATTTGTCGACAGAAGAAAGATCAGAATTAAGACTAGGAGTTGCGGCAAACGGATGGTCAAAGGCACAATAAGGAGGCGTATCGTTTGCGAATAGTTTAATTTAGAATTTACAATATCAACGATGTCATTGAGGAAAACAGGAAGTAGAAGATGATCAGGCACTGTTCCTTGTGGGACGCATTAAGTTATGGTTCCTCAGTCTGAAGATTTGCCATTGATAACAAATCTTTGTTTTCTAATTGAGAGATAATAACGAAACCAATTAAGTGAATTTCCTGTTATGCCATTTTGCTCGATTCTGTGTAAAAGCCCTTCCCGCCGAACTTAATCAAGTGCATCACTTACGTCTAAAAATAACCCCTTTAACTACCAAACATAATTCGTAGTACAATAATAAAAATGTATTGCGGGTGACTCGCCGGGCATAAAACCAGACTGGTGTGCCGAGATAATCAAATTGCCACCAATAAATTGAAAACATATTTAAACAAACTCTGCAACATTATATGCCAACGCAGCTACGTATGGAAATTGGTCTGTAATTCTTGCATAAACCTGGACAACCCTTTTCATAATACGGGGTAACATAAGCGTTGTCCGCTTGCTGGGAAAAACTTCATATGTAAAGATAACTTATAAAGCGTAGTCAAGGATTTGTAAATCAATGACTCTTCTTCTTTCAGAAGCTTGGGCCTGGTGGCCTTTAGCAATTCTAAACTATTGATAATGTCTTCGACATCCTCCTTTTTAATGTAAATGACGCTAGGAATTTTATCAGGAAGATGGGGAGTCAAAAGGTTGGGAGGAGCGACGCATCAAGGTTCCTCTTGTTCAGAAAATATATATTAATTGGATGTGCTTTGGTTGTGAGCGAGACACATGAACAGCCTCTTAAAGCAAGGATAAAATAAGTTGCGCGATATTACGGTTCTAGAAATATCTGACTGTCTTCCACCAAGATTTGTTACTTGAATTCTCACTCTTCAGCATACCACTTAATTTGTTGCTGGTTACTAATTTTGTCATTTTCAATTGTTCTTGGTAACGATTTTTAATCGTTTGTAAAATGCCCATGCTTCTGTGCTTGGCTGGGATTGTCTGATCAGAAATTAAGCTTTATTGTAAGTTCGCATAACTTTCCTTTTAGAACTTGGAAGTAAGGAGTTGTACCTAGTGAGATCATTAGGGCGTTTACTGACTAGTTTAGAAGGACTACATTTCATAGCAGAGTCAGGAAATTATCAAGACATGCCTTGGCAAAACAACTGTACATTGGTAATATAGAGGTTAAGAAGTTTGACACCAGAGGGCGTACTGGGATCAGAATTTGGGTCTCCAGACAAAATTATATCACTTATATTTATTGCTTTGGCAAGATCAAGACTGTCCTGTAATTTGTTTTTAAATGAAAAATTTGGGATTAGCGATTGACAAAATGACGTTTTGCAATTCTGTCAACCATATACAACAACATATCAAAACAGATCATTCGCATGTCATCATTCATTTACAGGGAGAACAGTGCCACTATTGTGATATTTTAGATCTAGTATAAAAAAGCAGTATTACACTTTAAGTTGTTTATTTACTTTTGCTCTAAGAGCCATCAATTTTATCAACATTTAAAATATCTATATCTTAAAATATTATGTTTTAATTTAAATTGTTTTTATTGTTTCCACGTGTAGACTAAATACATGACACGTCTGTGAATAGAAACTCGTAAGAGCTTAAAATAAACCCCTAGAAATACACTACGAAATAAATCATACAACAGGTGGCAGACACTTGTATCAGATGAATACAGTACACAGTATATTTTAAAATCACGTACTGGGTCAAAATTGTTAATATAGAGACAAACAAGAAAGGAGTTAGAAAGGGAAGAGGAGAGAAATAAATAAGAAATCAGCTAGCTTACATGTTATAAATAATCTCTCAAATTCCTTTTAAATGAGTATAATAGGGGCGTCTTTCGCACTGAGACGGACTTTGTTCTAAACAGTAGGCCTGTGGTAATTCATGGCAAATTTAAAGGTGTTTTTTTTTTCCTACTTAGGTATAAATAAATTACCTTCTCGTTTGGTAAAATAAGATTGAATATTGTGAATAACATTGAACAAAATACTGAAGATACATCCTAAAATATTATTGACCATTTTAAACATAAACATTCCTGTTTAGTTAACATTCATGTGCCCACAATTTTGCGATTTTTTTTAGGATAGGGACGGTATGAGCATCAATTTCGGAATAATGAATAATCTGTACTTTTTTTTGAAGAAGTATAAGTCTTTGGAATTTTTAGCATAATTGGAAGCCCAAATTACATAACAATCAAACAAATAATGGTAAGCTAGACTATTATAAATCTAAATTCAAACATAATTTCCTAATTTCCACCTTATTTCTTACGAATGCCTTCTATTTTGCTTAATTTACGGGAGATTTGAGAAATTTGGTACCTGAAGTTCCATTTGGCGTCAACCTATACACCAAAATTTACAATACAAAGTTTGCAAGAAGTGCGGTTCATTAACTTTGATAGAGAGGTCATCCATTGGTCATTTTCTGGTAGTCAATAACATGGAATTGGTTTTGTCTAGCTTAACAGCCAATCTATTTGATTGCAACCATTCCATGACATTAATCATGCACATGTTACTATTAACTTCCAGCATGTCCAAGTTGCCCCCCCCCCCAATAATAATGATAATAATAATAATAATAATGTATGTATGTATATTCTTTATTGCCTCCATTTTGACTGGAGAGATACAGTTAATACACAATTACATTATTTCAGTGATTTTCAAGTAACAGAAATAAATTTTACCAAAAAAAAAAAAAAAATCATCACATTAGGGAGCAAAACTAATATATGTATATATATAAATATATATGTATACTTAAACACACGTGTAAGGATACAAATTATAATTTGATTAATCTGGGGTTGCATAACTCTAACTCATGTAGAGCGCTTGCGCGACTTCCATTGTACACCTATACGTATAGGCACTCCGGATGTATTCAATACTCATGTATATTTTATAGCTTTTCTTTTTTTCGGCCCATCTTACTTTATACATAAAACTCATGATAACACAACTTATCTCCATAATTTTCCTGCGTTTTTCCACCTCCATGATATCACACATACCACCAAATATAATGTATAGTTGCTCTTTATAACCAAGCTGGACAAAATCCGGAAACACACTACATATTTGTTGAAACAATCTCTGTCTTGAAAACTGATACTTGCTGCAAACCATGACAAAATGCTCAATATTTTCAACTTGACCACTATTACACATAGTACAGACATAATAATAATAATAATAATAATAATAATAATAATAATAATACTAATACTAATAATAATAATAATAATAATAATAATAATAATAATAATAATAATAATAATAATAATAATAATAATAATAATAATAATAATAATAATAATAATAATAATAATAATAATAGAAACAAATTTGTATTGTCTCCTTGCACAGTGTTCCAAGGTCATTGATATGAAGGAAAAATGATTGAGGGCCCACTCCACAAGTTATTTTCCTAGGAACTGATTTTGTGTTCTGAAAACATACAAGTTGTTCTCTAGAAGTCATGTAACATTTAAAGAATTCAAGAGCCATCCTTCTTATTCGATAACGAGATAATTGTAGGGCTGATGCTTTTCCATTTTTGGTGCAAGGATTTTCCGTTTTTGCCGTATCGCCATTCGGATGTTTTCCGGTTTTTTTCCAAAAGCCTTGTCGGTCGTCAGAGCGACCACGCTTTTCCATTTCTTGTCATATAAAGAGAATAAATATGCCTGATTATCTGTGGATTTTGGAAGGGTGTCACTTTAACATTTAATCCTTGAACTCAAAATCTTGCTGGGTGAATATTTCATTAAGGTTTGCTTCGGAACTGTTGCTATGGAGGTAAGCATAAACAAATGTGCGAGTAGCAAAAAAGTTAATCGGTTTTGACCCCATTTCTGTCATTGAAGTAAACTTTCAGAAAAATAAGAGGTATAGTGTCAACGAAACTTCAAAAAAGTTAATCGGTTTTGACCCCATTTTCTATTGATAACGTAAGTGTCATTGAAGTAAACTTTCAGCAAAATAACAGGTATAGTGTCAACGAAACTTTTAAATGTCCGAGACAAGCTGACAAATATAGCCAATTTAACATGTAACTCTATTAGGTTTGATTTACTGGTCCAAGACCTCAAATTCACAAGAGAGTCTCGAGTTGCGACATTAATGGTGGCGCCCCGGTAAAAGCGTATTTGTAGAACGGAAATGGTTTAGAGCTTTAATCTTAGTGCTTTAAACGAGGAAATGTGCAGATTTTTCTACATTTTGTGTTGCTTTAATTGATTTGTTTCTTTTACTGGGAAATTTTAACCGATTTCCGTTAAATTCCGCGGGAAAATTACTTTTCCGTTTTTTGTTACTCATTCGGCGATTCCGCCGGGCTTACAGAAAAACAAAAAAAAAAAACAAAAACAAAAACAAAACAAAAAAAATTTCTTCCACCACTTATCCAAATTTTGGTGACATTGCGTTTTTACGCCACTGGATCATTTACGCTATTGGATCATTTTTGCGTGTGGATAGAGACATATTCGGTATACATAATCTACAGCTAGCACTATTGTCGCACGGGTATCTGAAACAATTACCAGCTTGCAAACCCAATGCATCAGTTTCCCAGAGGGAAATGAGCTTGCCGAAATTCAAGAGCAGTTCTATGGTCTATGCCCAATACCTGGTATAGTGGGGGAAATTGATTGCACACACGTATCTATTCAGTCACCAGGTGACGATTATGCAGAATTATTTCGAAATCGGAAAGTTTTTTTTTCTATAAATGTGCATGACGGCACTTGAACTTTTCAAACTCTTTCCCATGCTTGATTTTTCTCGTTGACATTGTCCCGTCATTTTTTTCTTTCACTTGTGTTAATTTCTTCTTCATCGGGATCAAGAAGAATTCTTTTTCCTGATCTGAAAAAAAAAAATCTTGGTCTTGGGTTTCTGTGTCTTGTCCATATTCCATGCCACAATAGCTTTATCGTCAAATAGAACTAACTTCTGGGTGAGATTTTATCTATTGGGGAACAAAACATGAGGAGTGGACCACATAGACCAGAGTTACAATATTACAGCAAAAGGGAAGTGTCATGTATCATTATACTGTATATTTGGGGCAGCTATGATGGGTTCCGAGGCCGATGATTGAATGAGGGATTTATATATGACAGCCTATTGTGCAGTGAGGGTGGGAAAGGGGTTTCCCGTACTGGCGTACTGGGGCTTTTTATTTACCATACTGGCGTACTGGAAGCCCTCTTATTTTACGTACTTCTTACTATGCAAAATTTTGAAAGATTTTTATTTTCCGTACTACGTACTCTACAAAAATAATTACCTGTACCGGCGTACTGAACCCCCCCCCCCCCCTTTAACCCCCCTTCTGCAGTGTCCTCGCCATCTTCTTCTGAGTTTTTCTTTGCAGGGAACTGGAGTTGCTTCTCCGTGCTACAAGTGCAGCATACAGACCGGTATACATCGGTAATTTTACCTGAAGACAGCCTCTAGTGGATCGATTACAAATGTGGACTCAGGACAGTGTTTCGTGTCTGATCTCTGAATCGGTTACGAGTATGTACTCAAGTCGTGTTAGGTATGGACATCAAAATCTACATGTGCGGACTGTGTCGGAACTGGATGATCTTGGACAGTAACTAAATATATTAATTTAACTATTTCACATCTCTTCTTTGTTAAGGCTTTGCCATAATAAGAAGCTTCAAGTAGGGACCCTTGGTATTTTTGACCAGAGTTAGGTGGGGGCAAGCTGGTGGATTTGCTGCAGGTTTTCGCCCATCTATTTGCCAAGTAATTCCATTTCCGTCTACAAGGTTTCGATCAAAGCTTCACTGTGTAATTTTCTCGTGATTAAATGGCCGTTGGGATTTTGGAAATCGGTTTAAAGATTGGCCTTCGGCCTAAAAGCCAACCAAATTTTCTGTTTAGTGAGTTTGTTCATTCCTTGGCAACTAGCTATCTCTGCTTCCCCCCCCCCCCCCCCCCGTAGTGTATGGTGTCTGTCTGGTTTGCTTGGCAAACTGGAATGGAAGGTGTATAAATGGAAGCTCTCTTTAGATAGCGTATTTTATGCACAAAAACAATTTTTTTACATCAAATAAACACCAGAAAACATGGGCATGAATCGGATTTTTTTCAGCAAATTGCCATGGCAACCAGCTCTGCATGGTGCTACTTGCAATATCATTGAGCGGACACAGTGTTCACTCCAGCTGAACCTCTTTGTATACTGGTGCCAATATACATGCCTTGCTAATATTCATTTTAGCTCAAAGCATTTACTGTTTTCCACAATCAAGCCGAAATTTGTCTTTCTGGTAACATTTTTTTTTAAATGCAGTCCCTGGCATTCCTGGGTGTCATATCTTACTTGCACTCTGCAATCACGTTACCTCAGCAGAGGCATAATTACCCCCGTGGAACCTTAAAGGTCTGGTTGTATGGCGCATGCGTCAGCTGCACTGATTGGCTCACCCCGTTTTGAACTCTCTCTCTCTCTCTCTCTCTCTCTCTCTCTCTCTCTCTCTCTCTCTCTCTCTCTCTCTCTCTCACAGGAGCCGTACAGCTCAGACATGTTTTTCGTGCTCCTTTTGTGTTAACGGTCCAACTTTTCCCTCCCGCCACCCCTTCTGCACCATTCAGAGGATTGTTCTTGTCAGCTTGGGCAGGTTTTTGCCCATCCACTTGGCACGTAATTCCAATTCAGTCAACAAGATTTCGATTAAAGCTTCACTGTGTAATTTTCTCGTGATTAAATGGCCTTTGGAATCTTGGTAATTGGTAAAAAGATTAGCCTTCGGCCCGAAAACCAGGCAAAAGTTCTGTATTTAGTGAGTCTGCTCTTTCCTTGGCAACTAGCTCTGATCACCATCACCCCACCCCACCCCCACCCCCTTGGTGTATGATATCTGTCTGGTTTGCTTGGCAAACTGGAATGGAAGGCGCATAGTGTTTCATTCAACTGCATAAACAGGTGAATAGTAAATTTATAGTTTCCGATTCGTGCAATGCCCACATTTGTGGTACACGATGCGTCTGTTTAATTTAATGTGGCATCGAAGTAGAAGCATAGAGGTCTTTTGGCTAAGTGGCCGGTTATTGGCCCATATACCCTATGTTTGATTTTCGTGTGATAATGGGGTCTGCGTCGGGGATAGAATGGATGCATGTGCAGTGCAGGTAACGATTGCGGAAAGGGCATCCGTTTATTCTATGCTACCCAAGAGTCGACATGTGAAATAGTGTTATGGGGTCAAATTTCGCGCTATATATGCTGTACTCAAGACATGTAAAAATCAAGTAACTTCAAGACTCATAGCCCCATTATTAGTTCTGTTGGCGGCACCTGTGCAGGCCTCAGAATCTGAGGCAGCAGTATTATAGCAATAAAAAGTGAAATCAATGTACGTACCGTGTTTGTGATCGCTGGCAGATAGGTGCTGTAAAGGGTTGTTCCAGTGTAACAGCTAGCTAGTACTCCACTGTTATATATACCCAAGCACGTTTGGTGACGTGTCCCTCATTGCATAAAAAACTATCAATGGACACCACCAAAAATTCCATGTTGACTCGGAAATGACAATGCTGTTTTCAGTGTTACTTCATAAGTTTTTTAAATGTTCGGCACCATTTGCACACATGATATACAGCTGTTGAAGGAATAGGGGATAACAACATATAAAAGCAGATTGTTTACAATTCATTATTTATCAAAAAATATCCCCCGGCCCTTTGCTTTCATTCTTCATTCTGCATTTCTCCTTTTGTTCACAGCACTGCAAGAAATACGCATTGTTACTACTTTCCCTATCTGTGCTATTATATATCCCTGCCTCGACTGTATTTACCAACACAGGTGACACTTTTTTCATGATGTATATGACCACTGCAAATGTGAAGAATTAGTCACAGCAATTTGAAAAAAAGAGCTTTTTACACAGCAATGACAAGGCTTTTTAAATAATGCTCCAAATGTCAGCATATAGGGTATGTTTGTATTTTTAGGACAGCATTTTGGATCAACAAAGTCAATCACTTTTTTTTACAAATTCTTTCCACAACTGAAATAATTTTCTCTCTCTAAGTTTAGCGATATTCGGCACTATTCATGCACATGGCACATAATGGTTGAATGAACAGGGGAACACCACTCGGCAGGTCGCCGATTTACTGGTGACTCAGCATCTTCCGCGATATTTTGGTGACCCAACATGGTCTGTCTCTGTTCGTGTTTTGCAAGTCTGAAACCATTACCTGACACTTATGACCCCTCTATATAAAAAAGTATACGTTTAACAATCTGAAAATAGACACATCGATCTTCCGATATACACAGTACTTGGGTAAATACGTTCAGCACATTTGCCAAGCACGATCACCATTTTCTTAGGTACATTGGAGTGACCATGTACTTATGTTAACACTCGCTTACCTAGCACTACACTTATATTGTTGACATTACTCATCTTCAGTTAAATTACCTTTGTAAGCAACAACTCTAAATGCTCTTGGAAATACTGTGTATCATTCCGGAATTTTGATCACTATATTGTATATTTTGCGCCAATTTCTGCCTAAAGTGTATACAACTGTACTACTGTTCATAGATACAAACATGGAATAATGTCTTACAGTGTCCAACGAAAGTAATTTTCTTTCTCCTCCAAAAACCTCGACAATGGGTATATGTTTGCAACTGTACAGTACAGAGCTGTGATTGGCCAATAGGACACGTAGTATGCTCAGATTGCCACCAGATGGCGTGGGGATATCTAGAGTAATTCATTAGCCCAGGTTGTATAATAATAGCTCCATGCATGAACAGAAAGAGATTCTCTGTATTTTATTTAGAACCTCATTACACAGTTGTTGGGAGCTCACCCCACCCCCTACCCCTACCTCCCATTTGCCATAAGACCCAAACCTTTCAAACCATAAACCCAGCAGGCATGGCTGGAAGGCTGCCTGTGAGACAGGTTCAAGTATCATGAATGCAAAATAGTTGCCTAGCACCATGGAGGCTTATAACACGCAGTACAGCAGAAGCCCTAGTCAAAATGTGGGTTGTTTGGAAATTCACTGAATTCAGCACACATTAAAATTCCCCAACTTTTGTTTGCATTCTATTGGATTTGCCAGCTGTCTCAAACCTACATTTGTAAGTTAGAACTTTGTTTCTATCTATAACATTTTGAACATATAAAGCTTTTATAATTTTAATTACCCATAATTTGCATAATTTTAAACACCATGACTATTCCAAGTCAGGTGCCTAATTTCACTGGTGGGTCAGTCATAATGGCAAGTTTAGTGGTTTTCGGAATAATAGTGTGCGAGAAAAACTCCGGACAAATGTGGTTGTAAAGAAAGAAAGAAAGAAAGAAAGAAAGAAAGAAAGAAAGAAAGAAAGAAAGAAAGAAAGAAAGAAAGAAAGAAAGAAAGAAAGAAAGAAAGAAAGAAAATGGCTGGGTTGGCACCCAGACATAATTACCATTTGTATGGAAGGTTTTCTTTAGTTTCTTACATTCCACATAAACAGTGAGGATCTTTGAAATACATGAGGTTTTTTGCTGCTGTGCTTTCAGGTCACATACAGTATCAAAGTCCGAGTCAATCAATGGGGAGAAATAATCCACAGGCACTGGGAGTGTCAATCAGGAAAAGGCCCCTTAGGTACGTGTAAATATGTGGCTGCACTCCTGCTCATGTTGGCAAATCTAGTCAAGACAGGACAACTTTCTATGCAGAAGAGTTGCACTGAAGCTTCCACAGACCCAAAAGAGCTTATAATGATATGCTTTAATTATCAAAATATTGAGAAATTTTATGGCTAAATAAACACAGACAAGTACATTATTCTGACACTGGAATTTATGGACTTCTTTTTGCTAAATTTTAGTCAAAGACTGTGCATTGTAAGCTTTCCCTTGTATACTTTAGAGGATGTGAAGAATCTCATCATCTGGGATATGTGAAATCATTGTGAGGACAAATGATTTTCAAATTTGCCTTGAACTGTGTAGGTGTTTTTCTCTTGCAAATTCCACAATTTGTTCCATTTTCAAATCTTTGTCACATTATCACGAGAAATAAAAACTTTTCAGGTGACATTTTGTGAAACCTTCAGATCTCTATGATCAATGTATGCATTTAATACTTTGGTTATAGATGTATTGCATGTCTTTGTATATAGATACATACACATAGAGGTCTTCTATCTATCTATCTATCTATCTATCTATCTATCTATCTATCTATCTATCTATCTATCTATCTATCTATCTATATATCTATCTATCTATCTATCTATCTTTTTGTTGTCTGTCTGTCTGTCTTTCTGTCTGTCTGTCTGTATGTATGTATGTATGTATGTATGTATGTATGTAATACCCTAATACACATACATACATCTCGCAACCCTTGACCCATGAAGTACCGAAAAATGGAAGGATATAATGATCACGTCCGTAAGTGTGTTACTAACTACTGTGCTCAGACAAGTTCTGTTGTTGCGATTCGTTATGCATATCCCAAAACTGATATGAAGGCTGCAGTTATGGAACATGACTACTGTTCACTCCCTGTCACTGAATACTGGATAGATCATGCTAATAAGGTAAATATATAAATCCGTGATTATTATAAAAAAAAATCTAATGAAAAATTAACAACCTTATTCTTCATATATATTTATTGACCACTAAAATTGAAATCTGGTACTTTACAAATAATGATTGTTTACCATATAAGCTGAATCTATATTTCTATGATACACAACCAAATTGAAAAAATAAGACAAAAAAGAAAGACTCTTTAGATTTCTGATTAACTGAGCTTGTTCATTACATGTTCTTACATATACAATAAATGACATCACCTCATACATATTGCTTCAAAAATATAAAAATACAACTTGTTTCGGGTACTCCCATTTCATGCAGCATAGTTTTGTGTGCTTCGGGCAATTACATTCTACCACCCTGGTATATGTGTGCATAAAATATTAACAATCAACATTCAATGATAAAATTTAAATACATTCAGGCCTACTGATAATCTTAATGTGTGTTTTCTTGTATTTGTAGAAAAAATACGCAACTTACTAATTGCGGGATAATTTATATGTTAATTTTCCCCTTATTAATAAACATAATATGTGAGCAAAAATTCTCTAAAGCCTTAGATGTATGAATGCAAAATTTGTGTTATCTTGATAACATGGCGATGGGGTTTTTTAATTTTATTTTTACAAATTTTTGCTAATTTTCATCACATGTTTTTACAATCTGAGGGAAAATAGCCAAATCAGTACAATATTGACCAAAATGTTGTGATTTCGTCAACCATGTGAAGGCAAGATACTCGAAACTCCCCAGATAAACCATTTTGTAAGCATGCTCAAATTCAATTTTTTTTCGGGGGGAGGGGCGGTAATGCTCCCAGCCCCCCCCCCCCCCCCCCATGCTTTCAGCTCTTTGGGCCGTGTAGGTCACATTTGGGCCACTGGAAAAATTAAGATTTTTTTGAGCCACTTGGGTCTCTAACTGAGTTTGTAGCAACAGCCTTGGTCGAGCAGTATTTATAAGGGAAGGGCGGCTTAAAGGCACTTTTTTTATTCGTTTTAGTTCCATTAATTAAAGGGTTGGGCCTTTTTAGTAGGGTCTGTCAGGTTACGGGAACCACACATATATTTTTCTTAGGCCTTGGGTAATTTGGACATTTGTTGAAACATGTTGAAAATGCATGCTCTTTCCCCTTTTACACATTACCTCTTTTGACGCCAGTTTAATGTGTTACCTGGGCACAGCCGGAATCACTGTAGTGCCTAAAACATTAGCTGATGAAGTTCACACAGTGATAAATACACGACTTTAAGTCGCGTATCGATGTAAGTGTTCGAGATCCGCCATCTTGGCATGATATTGGTTAACAGCAAGTTTAGCAAGCAAGCCATGATGTGAGTGCTTGGTGTATCCATTTGACCAATTTTGTGGTAAAATACAAAACTGTGAGTTTTGTGATGTCACGAATCCCAGGGTTTTGCAAATTATTCAAAACCGTGGGATTCCTGACGTCACAAAAACCCTGGGTTTTGCAACTAATTCGATAAAACAACAAATAATTGAATAAAACAAAATTTATTTATTTATCTTTTTTTTTTTTTTTTTACAAAACCCAGAGTTTTGTGTATAATCCCTGGGTTTTGATTAAAAAACCTTGGGTTTTGCGAACCCAGGGTTTGGTAAATAAAACCTTGGGTTTTGGGTATAAAAATATGTATGATATTCGTTTTACCACCCGGGTAGTTTACAAAACCCATGATTTTGTGCAGAACACCGTGATTTTTCAAGGAAAACTCAGGGTATTGTTATTTAACTTAAGGTTTTATATACAATACCCCAGGATTTGTTTAAAAACTCTGGACTTTGTTAGCAAAAGCCACGGTTTTGGTACTAAACCTTGGGTTTTGTTAATTAGTGAACAGTATTACTTCCATAGACAGTTGCATGGGGACGAATTCCTGTGTGCTGCGTACTGCAAATGACGGCTTACTTGTGTTTACTCGTGTAAAATGATGTTTTAAGTGTTGACTCAAATACATGTCAGCATTTAAGACATTAGAATTTTTGAAAAAAAATGAAAAAGGGCACATTTTTTTCTTCTTGTAGTAACTTTCTCCTCCCGTGGTTTCGTTGTCGATGTATATCCCCCCCCCCCCACACACACACTCAGTAGTACTTTAGGTTAATGTTTTTCAAAATGTCCTCCCCCCCCCCTTCCCCAACGAAAATCTTTACCTGACCCCTTCTCTAAGTGCTTGCCTTGTCGATATAAAATGCTGGCCATTTACTTCCCAAGTGATACTGTTACTACTTAAAACTTCTTGTGACCTGTCATTTCCTCACTCGGCAGTACAGCTTCATCTATACCCCTGAAATATTTACTCCCGCCTTTGCTTTCTTTCTTCATTCTTTTATTTCCCTTTACTCCAAAGCTTTGTAAGAAATACGCAATTTTTACTACTACTTTTCCTGTCTATGCTACACGTGTGTCCGCCTCGGCCGTATAGGCCCTACTGTAAGTAACCCAAATGACACTTTTTTAATCGACAATGTGACAACTGCAAATGGAGAGAATTGGGCACAACAATTTGAAAATAGGAGTCCCATTTTTTGACCCCTAAATGCCAATGCAGTTTTTCGCCTTCACTCGAATGCCAATATATAGGGCATGCCAGTATTACAGACGGCATTTTTTTTTATTAAACTAGGAATTGGGCACAGCAATTTGAAAACAAAAGGAGCCCCGTTTTTGACTCCTAAATGACAATGCAGTTTTACGCATTCACTAGAATGTCAATATATAGGGCATGCCAGTATTACACACAGCATATTTTTTATCAAACTAGGCCTGAATGTATTTAACCTTTATCAATGAATGTTGATTAGTACTATTTTATTCACACATATGCCAAGATGGTGCACTGTGATTGCTGAAAGCACACCAAACTATGATGCATGAAATGGGAGTATCAAATGCCTAGGGAATCTTGCCTTGGCTTATTTCCATGTTGGACCACAACATGAAAATAGCAGGAATACAAGCATGAAATCAGAAAATTACACAGGTTTGTAGCTGAAACGCTTTAGTTATTTATAAATTAAGACATAGATCTAAATTTTCAATCAATTGATATATAAATACATATAAGCACCAAAAGCGTATTTTTTATAACAGCAGGGACCTGCTGTATATATATAAATTGCGGGTCCCTGATAACACTAATGCCTGGTTGCGCATGTCCGAGTCATGTATCCCGGAGTTGTCTAGGGCTACGTGACTCTGGGTTATGAAGCCATTGATTCAGAGTCAAATTAGTTTGCACTTGTCTAGATAAATGCCCGGTTGCACATGTCCAGATCATGTTGGGATTACGGTGACTCTGGAATCAAGCCCTGTCAAACAGCTCACTTGCACATGTCTGGGTTAAACTGAAGCACTACTGAATTTAACCCCACAGTTTAACTCAGGGTACAGCCAGGATTAAAAGCTAAAGTTACACCGATTTTCCAGTGTATGTACACATCACTTTGCTGTAACGTGGGGGTTAAACCGTGCCGTGGAAGATTATATTGACTAGTTGCATAAATTTGATTTGGTTGATCGTCTGTTGCATAGAGACACAGGAGCAGCCAGCAGAATAATTGCTGGGACACACACACACACACACACACACACACACACACACACACACATATATATATATATATATATATATATATATATATATATATATATATATATATATATATATATATATATGTGTGTGTGTGTGTATATATATATATATGATTAAGAATGATGTTCTTACATTCACTCTCTTTGTTAAGGCTTATTATGGCCCTGTATACACAAGGGCAGAGCCAGCAGGCCAGGCACTGTAGCCCAGTAGCTGTCCAGGTCTTTGGGGGATTTGTGAGGTGTCAAAGTTTGTTTTGTGGAGAGAGAGAGAGAGAGAGAGAGAGAGAGAGAGAGAGAGAGAGAGAGAGAGAGAGAGAGAGAGAGAGAGAGAGAGAGAGAGAGAGAGAGAGAGTATTAGTGCAATATGGGCTATGGTAAAACACAAGGTGTAATACACTCTTCAGTCATGGGATATACAGCTAGGGAGACAAATTTTTATGCAGCTTGATTAATCTCTGCTTATCAAGCTTCTTGTTGTTGAGCATAAACATGTCAATGGGACAATAAAAAAAATAAATGGTCTTGCTTTTATTTATACATAAGCTTATGTATCTAACATGTATATTTGATACACAAACATATTTTACTTTCAGACTGGAACCATATAACAGGAATGATAATTTTCAGTCAGGACCAGTTTGCTTCACAGGGCAAATCAAGGCTTCTAGACTGTTAGAGAAGGAACCCAGAACCCCCCCCCCCCCCCCCCCCCCCATGAAACAGTCACACCTAAAAACTTATTTTGAAAGGAGACAGGCTACAGATAGCATGAAAGTGGGAGATACAAAATCTACTTAGAAAGGAGAACATCTAGCCAAATAAAAACGTGTAGATATCTGTGGTATGTTAACAACAGAAGATACCTTTTTTGACTGCCATTGCACGAGCTGCTTGAAGCAAGGGGTAAACAACAGTAGTGAGAGGGACTTTTACTGAAACCTTGTATGGTCTTTCTAATACACATGGCATTGATATATTATAAATCAATCACAGTAAGTCACTGAAATAATATATGCCTGGCATTGGGTGCGAAACTCCCTATTTTCACAATGGCAGGCAAGTCGATTGGATTTTTTAAGAGATAGCGTCCAAAATATATGTGTGGTTAGGGTTAAGGGAGGGTTAATTTGTCCAATGAATGTAATGTACAATATATAGTGGGACCTTTCTAGAGTGAGCATTACTAGACTTGCACAAGTCCCTGGTGATTGTCCCTATTTTTCCACCCCTGCTGACATCGTGGGCGTGGCGCACGCCAGTGGGCCTCGCCCAATGCCAGCTGCAATCACCCGCGTCATTATGCCGTAACACACACAAAAGCGACCCTCATTGTCTTATATTTACATTTCCCTCTTAATTTCTCTGGTCAAGTACACGAAATTTGCAAATGTAATACATAGAATTAAAATAAACGACCAGAAACTGATTTGCCCAGCTTGTTCAAGTGTTAAGTTCCGGAAACCCAGGTGGGCGTGGTTTATTGGAATGTGGCCGGGACACATGTGTTATGGTCCCATAACACACAAGGCTCATGTGTTACGGTCTCATAACACACCAGGCTCTCTCCTATACTTGCAATGTTAAAACTTCGATTGAATGTAAATATTCCTTCATTACACAGTAGCTCAATTAACAGCTTCTAAAGAGGGGTGCGTTATGACCGCTCGCTTGTCTGTGTGATAAAAAAGACAGTGCAGACCACCCGGCGCTAATCATCTGGAGTCAATGTTATCTGGTTATAAACACGTTCCAAGCCAATTAGCTAGGTTTAAGGGCCTACCTGTATTGTAACAGAATAAGGTTACGACGTGGGTTTACTTAAAATTTTATTTTGCAATGAATTTGATTTTAATTAAAATACGCAAGACAGTCCGGTGAGACTTGCACAAGTCTAGAGCATTACCTGAAAATGTAAATAGAACGAGAAACAGTGACCATTTGAAGGGCCCAGATATAGTATTGTGAATCAGACCTAGAAGTCGCCCTGAGGCAATGAAATAAGGGTCAGCAATAGGCTGAGTGCCAAGCGCCCCACGGCGTCAAAGACGAAGCTCAATGGAGAAGGTTGCCCCGATAGTGGATATAGGTCCGAAAGTACTGTCTAGTTTTTATATAAGTGGTAATAAGTGCGCTGTGATCACGTGCTGTTCACTGTCCAATCAAACTCGTTGTTCCGATGCCATGTGCAGTTCTCACTTCCGCAATATTAGAAAATAAGTTGTATTCATGGAAAGATTATTGGACCACGCTGCTACCTTTTCACAAAAAAAAATCGCACAAATCTAGACACAGATAAAGGCAGGAGTGAAAATTCCTTGAGGAAAGCAAGGAAAATACAGAAATTTGTCACCGCATGGTGTCCGCAACAAATTTGCGGAAAGACGATGTGTTGTTGAACGCTGTCTCCAATGCAATGTTTTTGGGGAAAATTTTGCAGTTTTATCATGAAAAATGTCGTGAAATATGGGCAGTTGTTTGATTTTTATTCTTTTGATAAAAATATACTTTTTACCGCAAAATCGAAATAGGCATCGGTAAGTATTGAAGTTTGTCTACAATAAAATGCACACTCTTGCAGGCAAATAAACATTACGGGCCAGCGGAAAGCTGATAAAAGTTGGCTCATGTTGCTTTGTGAAAAAAGGGACAGCACTTAAGATCTGACTCTTGGTGGATAGCATTGGATGGAAGTAAAGAGACATTCAAACACATAGACATGGGTACATTTTAGCCTTTATTCGATTGTTTCATGATGCAAACAATTCAGTGAAACAGTGATACGATAAAATCGATAGCCGATACCAGAATTAGGCAATCGATTATCGAGTTTGTGAGCCTTTGATCGATTATTTGCATTATCGCCCGAGCACTATAAACTGCCCTGTTTATTGTAAATGGAATGGACCCAGAGGATATGGCTGCCAGTTCTCAATAGCATGTCTTTTTAGTTCCTCTTGTGTTTGATGGCCCTTTAAGCCCTTCTAGCAGAACAGGTGGGTCTCCAATGTACTTTCACCACTACACAAGTAAATTACAAGTACAAATACAATAGTCCATGCTTTATTAGGTACGCTGATATCCTGGGATAATGAGATTGTATGTATATTCCGTGACACCTTGACCATCGACTCCTGCGAATAAAATTTGATTTTTTTCCCCAAGAATAAAAGCCTACCTGCCTACCTGAAAATTGCCCCCCCCCCCCAAAAAAAAAGAGAAAAATAATCTCCCTACCTGCCTACTGTTTTGAACCTAGCGCTAAAAAGTATTTTTTAGGCCTTAGTTACAGCAAAATATATGCAAAATATTTTTTAAAAGTTTCAGTTCTTTAAACAATGGTTTGTATGAGCATTGTATTTATTACTTGATAAACATCAATAAGTATTTTAGGTATTAATTAATTTTTATTTATGGCGGAACAGACTATACATGTTCTGTTATCTGAAAAGTTGACTACTTTTGCTCGTTCCATGTGAAAATCGAGATGTCTAAAATATAATTCAAACTTCAGTGACTCTCTCTGCCCCATATATCCACAACCAAGTAGCTCCTGTCGCTTCCCGAAAAAGATTATCAGGCAGAACTACCACAGATAATAAATTTTATTGCATTATTCGTTGATTTATTTGACTTGATTTGATTTGATCTGATCAGATCTGATCTGATCTGGATCGGATTATATTGCGTTGGATCAGGTTACATAGTAGCAATACAAAACCGTATGATATGAAAATCCAAAACGGAATGGAAAAAAAATATAAACAAACGATGATCAGTGCATCCTTGAACCTCAGACGGGAATACCACTAGAAAGAAAAAAAAATAGCCTATTACGAAGGCGTCCCTGTAATGTCAGAATGTTGCGGGCGAAAAATATATGTAACTAGAAGGGATAGATTTGCAAGCAAATTTGTCTGAGTGCCAATTGGAGTTTGTTTTGAAACCCCCTCCATACTGTTTTGTGACATCATCAATCATGGGTCATCAGGTACAGTCTGCTGAACAGTAGTAGCAGAGTAAGCAAGCAACAGATGCATTGTCAATCGATGCAAAGTGATTGGCTAATACAACTACCATTGGTTTTTTTCAGCCAATAGCTGAACATATATTTTTTTATTTTTTACCCATAAATTTGATAATATATAGCATATCAATAAATCCACACCAGGTGCACAAATTCAGTTAAGGGTCTCACAGTATGTAAAAGTTGTAACTTGTATAATCTCTGAGAAAACTGCATTGCAAAATGTGGCGGAAATGTATTAAGAAATACAGAAAAAGTAAAGAACTCCTACAAAAACTGTATGTCTGGGTTGGCACCCAGACATCATAATGCGATACCAAGAGTATCATTTCGAAATTATCCTTCAAAGATGTGTTTCTGTAAAATGGAACTGATATTATTCATATTGACATATACATCTATATAGCAAAGTGAACTCAATTAATCATAAAAAGGACAGTACCCTTGCGTTAGACAAGTTACATATCAAACATAAAATTTGCAAGACAAAAACAAAAAAACAAAACAAAAGGAAATCTATGCAACTGGTAAAACTTACTGGTGCAATGACATGTATATATATATATGTGTGTGTGTGTGTGTGTGTGTGTGTGTGTGTGTGTGTGTGTGTGTGTGTGTGTGTGTGTGTGTGTGTGTGTGTGTGTGTGTGTGTGTGTGTATTACAGTTGCGATCAGGTGCATTTCGATCCACCGGTAGGGGAAGAATCTTTGCTCCATATTAAAAGACTCGAGACGCAGGCAAATTTCCCGCACGCACTGAGAGAAATTTGCCTGTCTAGAATCGTGATGCCTTTTTTTCCTGCGAGGACCCTGACTATATATAACATATCTGTATCATTACTGGTGCATTTTTCTAAGATCTTTCGAGGCCGTTAAAGTAGTTCTGCTTTGCTTTTGTTCCTCATTGACGTCTTGTCTTCCAGTGAGTTGTGCTTGGACCACGGAAAAAGACCACGCTACGCCAAACAATCAAAACGTACAATTTGTATTAAAAATATAGGCCAAATCATGTCTGTATGCCTATTCTGAGTGACACGACTACTCTCTGCCGGGGATTTTGGATAGTCAGCCTGCATAACAGTATAACAAACGAAAAACAAAAACAAAACACTATAAAAAAAACCAGAACAATAAAACAAAAACAAAAAGCAAAAAAAAAAAAACCTAAAAACAAAAAAAAAACAAAGAAAAACAGAAAAACCAAAGCAAAACAAAAAAAAAAACAAAAAACAAAAAACAAAACAAAAAGCAAAAAACGAAAAAAAAAAAACCAAACAAACAAAAAACCCAAACAAACAAACAAACAAAAAAACAAACAAACAACAAAAAACAAAAACAAAATCTCATATTTTGATTAATCCTTCTTTTTTTCCCATAATTATCATATATACGCCAATTCGGTGCGTAGGAAAGGTAAATTATTAATCATCCACAGGACCGACCCAAAGTTCCTCAATCTGCTGGTCTTATCTTTTGCTGTGAAAATCGAATGACAACGATGAAATGGCACCTGCTTTATGTCTTTTGCTATTTTGTGCTTTAACTTGACATTATTGTTGAAAGCAAATCTATCAAAGCTGCGTTGAGGATGATTTAATGCCCTTATGCATGCACATCCAAGTTAATCTGCCCAATATGACATTTAGTCCTCTATTGAAAGACCAGCCTCAGCCATTGGGCATAAGAGCAGGCCAAAGATTGGTCACATATAGCCCATGAGAAGGAGTTGTGGATTTTCCGTGGTACAGGCAAAGCTTCTTTGCTTTGATCAGAATCCTTCCACACGCACTCCTGTCATTTCAATTGCTCGCTTCAAATAAAAAATTCTGTTCAAGACAAACATCATGATCAACTGTCTCAAATTGTGATATAATTACTCCATACGGTGAGCCATGTCTCAATTAATATTTCCACTTCAGAGGTATATAACAGCAGACTGGCAGCGACAGTTTCACGGCAATTTTCGGCATGCCTGTCCACCTAGAAGTCCAATGCTATAAATGTAACCCCAATTCAGGGTCGAATACAATAGAAAAGTACTTATATTTGAATGTAAAGTTTACTGGCACTTAGACCTTGTCAACTCATTTGACAAAGCTCTTTTCGGAGATGATGAATTCTGTGCAGTAGTGCAGCCCCCACCAATACAATGATCTAGCTCTGTGACAAGGGGGGCGGCGAAGCATGGAACATAACTTCCTGTAAATTTTCGCAAAACCATGGGTAATCTGCATTTCAGTAAATAAACTAGGCAAAATTAATAACCCTCCGCTTAAATAATTTAATGGTGTACCCATACTTTTTTAGGTAATTTAGAGATACGCACATGAATGTGTAGCATAATCCTTTTATTACATCATGTGTAAAGATGAGCAGAGTTGGAGCCCATGCTTGACTGCACATGGGCTGAATGTGACACAAAGTCAAAAAGTGCACTTTGCAGAAAGGATCATGTGTTGTCTTTCCTGTCCCTGTTAGGACCCTCCTGACCATTGATTTTTCTCACCATACCTGTGTAATGTGGCCAGAAACTGTGCCAATCATGGGTATAAAGGCATGGGGTTTTTTCTGTCAGTTATGGATTCGCCATCACTGGTCAAACTGTGAACATCACCATGCCAAGGCTATCCAAAATGGACAGGGCAAGAGCCATAGGTCGCATTGAAGCCGGTGAAAGTTGCAGAGCTGTCGCACGGGCAGTGGGTGTGAACCACAAATCCATCAATGAGTTGTTGAGAAAATACCGAAACACAAATGATGTTGCAGATTTACCACTTCCAGGAAGGCCAAAGCTGACCACCAGGCAACAAGACCGTTTCATCATCAATGCAGCACTGAGGAGTAGGAGCCGCACAGGTCCTGATATTCAGAGCCAGCTGGAGAGAGCCAATCCTCACCAAAAACGCATGTCCACCCAGACTGTTCGTAACAGACTGCATGCTGCTGGTTTAAGGTCCCGGAGCATGGTGAAAAAGCCGCTTCTTACCCCACGTCACAAGGTTGCTCGGTTGCAGTGGACAAGAGAACATGTCCATACAACACTTGCAGGATGGAGCAATGTTCTCTTCACTGATGAGTGTCGCTTTTCCCTCCACAGAAGTGATGGACGTGTTCGTGCATGGAGACGGCGAGGGGAGAGACACGCTGCTTCTTGTGTTCAGCCCACAGTTGCATACGGAGGGGGCAGCATCATGGTGTGGACGGGCATCTCTGCTAATGGCAAGACAGACCTCGTCATCATGGAAGGAACAATGACAAGCAGACGGTACATAACGGATGTCCTGGAACCCCATGTTATTCCATACGTGGGTGCCATTGGAGACAACTTCATGATGATGCACGACAATGCCAGGCCTCATGTTTCAGCCGTGGTTCGTGATTACCTGGATAGTGAGAGTGTTGAGGTGATGGAATGGCCAGCATGCTCACCTGACCTCAACCTGATTGAGCACCTGTGGAGCCATTTGAAAAGAAATGTGTACCAGAAGATGGGTCCTAACTCACACTTCGCAGATTTACGGCGTTATCTTCTGGAGGACTGGGGCAGTATACCTCAGGCACTTGTGAGAAAGCTCGTCTACAGCATGCAAAAACGCTGCCAACAGTGCATTGACAACCATGGTGGCTACACATCTTATTGAATGAACATTTAAAGGCACTTTATGTGACACAGTGATGAGTCAATTTCTGCTCTATTGAACTCAGAAAATGCCTTAAATTTAAGTACAGTCTGTGATAACTTTTGATGCAACCAAACACCATCTGTGATAACTTCTGATGGGACTCTGCACTCAGTTCATATGCATGTTTGAGCGCTCTACAGGTACTCTTGCGATCTTGTGATTCAGACTTTGTCTGCTTATTGACACCGTGCAATGAAGTGTAACTTCATTTGATCAGAATTTCCTCTACAGATCTACTCTAAAGTGTATACAGAATAAAAGAAACATTAAATATATTCAAAATATGTGGTTTTTTTAATATATGAATTGCTTTTAGTGGAGGGTTATTAATTTTGCCTAGTTTAGTTCGGTTTATGCCATCAAAGCTCCTGTTGATACCACTTATAAAGATTGATCTTTCTGTGCATACCATTATGAAGCAATTTAGCTCCGGTTTTGCCATCATTTGCACCAATAATGTCCAACATCATAGCTTAATTTGTGTAACATTTATAGACCCCCAAAGAGATCAAAACAATGACATTGATATTTTCTTGAAGGATATAACCCCTATAATTGAGTCTCTTACACGTGAAAAATTTGATTTGATTATTGCAGGAGACTTTAACATCAACTTGCTTCAGTTAAACACAAGGAACAAGTATGCCGAATACTTACATGTTATGTTGTGTAAAGGTCTGTTTCAAAAAAAAAACAAACAAACAAAACAAAACAAAAAAAAAACCAACAACAACAACCCAAAAAAAAAAAAAACAAACAAACAAACAAAAAACAAAAAATCCCAAACTTTACCAACAAGGATAGCAGAAAAATCTGCCACATTGATTGATAATATTTTCTGTCGTGTGTCAAACAGTAGTAAATCATGTACATCTGTTTTTTTTTCCGATATTTCTGATCATCTTCCATGGTTTACATGCATTGACACTCAGAGAAGTACACAAAGTACACTCAGGTATGTAAAAACTTACACAAATGATACTGTGTCCATGCAGAATGCTTATGCTGAGTTAAATGGTTTAAATATTTTCGAACGGTTAAATCTCGATCCCAATTGTAACCCAAATGAAAACTATGCAAAATTAGGAAATATAATAACACACGTCAAAAAAAGCACCTTCCGACTAAAATGGTTCAATTTAATAATTATAAGCATAAAAATGTCCATGGTCAACTTATGGCATTCTGAATTTTATGAAATATCGAGACACTCTCTACCAAAAAGAAGAGGTACCCGTCTGGATGACCTGCAATATTACATGTTAAAGCAAAATCTCCAAAAAAGTGAAAAACAGTATTTAAAGAAAAAATATAAATCAATGTTAAAAAAGATTATTACCATTCTCAGCTTGAGATATTTACGAGTGACATAGAAAAAAGACCTGGGATACAATTTTATTAGTCTTAGGTGTAAATAAAAATAAATCAAGTTTTCCCTATTTTTTTCGTGATATATGGTACTGAAACAACCAACAAGGAAATTATCGCCAACAGATCTAATACTTTCTTTCACAAATATTGGCCCGAAAGTAGCTGCTAAAATAAACGTGTCAAATAAACCAAACATTTACTTTTACCTAAATGAAAAAGCAAACTACAGATTCTCTTTTTCACACATCGGCCCTGAGGACATTAAAAATATTATGAAAAATCTCAAACCTAAGTCCAGCACAGGTCATGACAACTTATCCATAAAGCGCCTTGAAGGCATTACCTCAATTCATGAACCACTAGCACTTTTTATAAATCAATCTTGACAACAGGTATTTTCCCACAAAAACTTAAAGTTGTTAAAGTCATACATATTTTTAAAAAAGATGATAATACATTGCTAGACAATCACAGACCCATCTCTATCTTACCTGCCATCTCAAAAATATTTCAAAAGGTTGTATACACACAACTGTATGACTTTTTCATTACCACAATTCTGTTCTGTACTAGTCAGCATGGGTTTAAAAAGCTACACTCTACAGAAACTGCTGCATAAGAATTTGTTGACCGTACTGCTAAATTCCTTGACACTGGGAAACTACCAATAAGTATATTTATTGATTTATCAAAGGCCTTCGACACTTTAGACCATCAGATTCCCATAAAAAAATTAGCGTACTATGGCATAACTGGCATTACTTTAAATTTGTTTCTTAGTTACCTTATAAATAAAACTCAGTATGCTCAGGTTGATGATGTCTCTTCTCAGCATCTTCATATAACCACAGGTGTCCCACAAGGAACAATACTCGGCCCTCTCCTATTCATAATTTACACTAACGACATGCATTTTGCCTCATCAAAATTTGATTCAATCCTCTATGCAGATGACACCACATTTCTCAACTCTTTAAGTTCCTTCACATTCCCTTCTGGAAACAATATACATGCATGTATCGGACAATATCAATGTTGAACTAAATAAAGTGTATGACTGGCTGGCTGCAAACAAATTATCCTTAAATATAAGTAAAACAAAGTTCATGGTTTTTCATTTTCCCCAACGAAAGCTGGATTTTGATTTAACCTTTTTGATTGACAACACTCCTATTTCAAAGCCAGAAGAATTTGACTTTATGCGTTTACGAATTCAAGAAAACCTAAAGTGGGACGTTCATGTAAGTAAAATAGGAAACAAACTTGCTAAAGTAAATGGGATCTTGAAGAAAATTAACAAATGTGTACCAAAAAGTGACCTTTTGCATGTTTATAATTCACTGTGTTTTATCACATTTAAACTATGCTTTTCTTGTATGGGGATTTTATATGAGCGTATTTCCATGCTTCAAAGAAAGGTTATCCGCACAATTTGTAATGCTAATTATTATGCACATACCTCCCCGCTTTTTAAGCAGCTAAGTCTATTAAAAATAGAGGATTTGATAGAGTTGAGAGCCCTGAAATTTTACTTTAAAAATATACACATGACGAACTTCCTTATTATTTCAAAGGCATTTATCAGGTTACACAACCCACTCATACCTGTTACTTTCGTACCAGAGTCATGCCTCCCCTCACAATACCCAATAAAACCAGCTCAAAAGATTACATTAGATACTCCTTCCTGTATAACTGACAAAATTTATTACCATTCATACCACGGTGTTTCTAGTTAAATAAAAAAATTCTACATAAATGAATACCAAGAATTCGGTACCCTGCCAGATTGTTTTGCATGTAACAGATAATAGAAGTATTTATTTTTCCCCATAATCCAAAGTTTTGAGTGTCCAGTGATGATTTTATTTCAGTTAAGGAACCCATGTTCAAGATGCTGTAAACTAGTGACCCGTTAAAGGTGGCCCCACCGATAGCGGATCTCAATGCTTAGCTCGGGTCATCCTGGCAGACTTCTCATAAGCTTTTGTTATTGCGAATGTACAGTACTGATGTTATTTTTCTTGTATTTTGATTTTTCATTGTCAAATAAAACGTTTCTGAGTTCATTGCATACCGCGGAAGTGGAAAGTGGCAGCCGATTTTTCTCCTAAATTATCGTTAAGCTTGCACAGTGAACTTGGATTTCAATGTCCGTCAAAATGGAATTTTACTTGTGTTCACTGCAATTGAAGGCCTTGTTCTTGGAAGTGCGAACAATTACGACGAAAACACTACATGTATTTCACAAATTGACAGGGGTTACCATTGAATTTTTTAAAAGACTCAGTTTCATGATCATAAGAGAGACAGTCAACATATTTTCGACCAACTGGTAGCGGCAGACGAGAACAAATTAAGCAGCACTTAAATATGGCTTTTTCGTATATAGAGAGGAATCTTGGTCGTTAGGTAACCCATATAATATCGGTCTCTCGAGCGGCCGCTGGCCGCGAGACCTATACGGATTTGTCCCAAAACCCATCGCAAATATTTGGTCACAGTAATTGTAGCATATCTGGTTTGAAATTCAGATATATCGTTAGGTATCGCCTGTATTGAAGCCTTAGCTCATTAATAAAGCGGAAAAACTTGAAATTTCGACCCTTACCGTGATGTGCCAAAAATATTTTTACAGTCTGTCCGTGTAAAATATCCGTTCAAAGCTAACATAAATCCAAATGTGCCGCCATCGTGCAGGTCTTGGACCAGTAACCCCTCAAGGTCGGGTCAACTGATCCACAATTTTGATCGAGTACTCAATACTGTTGCTGTGTCTATTGGATGTTAATATCACAGGAGCAGAGCATCCCAAATTAAGTTCCATCATGAATTTGGATAGGAAAATACTTATCAACCGTGAGTTTTAGAAAGGCACTGCTACTCCAGAAATATTTTGAATCATTTGATAACTTTGTGTACTTTTGGAGACATATTTGCCGCGGAACGGTCAATCATGGAGGTAAGGTACACAAATGCACCTGTAAAAAAAATCTAATCACATGACCCCCCATTTTCTTGGTTTAACTTGCTGCTACCGGTATAAACTTGAAATAAAATGCAAAGGAAGTTGTGGTTTTACGTTTCAAATAGGAGAAATAAGCCAGCGAATGTCGCTATTTTAACAAGTAAATGCATTAGGCCTAGGTCACTGGTCCAAGACCTGCAAATGCCCGGGTTATGGAACAAGTGAAGATACAAAATCCGGAAAGCGGAATTGAAACGGACTATTCATTCACTGCATGCTTGTTCACAACACTGACAAACGGCCAAGATTAACATTTCTGTTTGAGTATGGACCTATTAACGAGGATGTGCAAGGAATATTTTCCATTTCATTTTGTGGTCACATTTGCACTTGTCTCTACAAGTGCAACAGCACATACAAGCCTCACACTTGCAAGATATGTACGTCGTTACACCCTTCGCATGTACTTGTCATTCCAATTTTAAGCTCATCCAGCTCTTTATGTCCACGGGTACTAAAATTTTAAAAAGATATTGCGTCTCACGCACTTTTCTTTTTTTTTTCTTTAACCACTTTTCTTATTCTTTCCCCTCTTGCTTTCATTGACAAAGTCAAATTGTCTTATAAAACCACTGCTTGCCCTGGTCCACCATCACGAGCGCATCGTCCGACTTCTTGCCAATAATATAGTGCTGTTCTGGGCGATCCTTAGTGAATGACCAGCTCCACGTCTGGTATCTGCATGCCCATAGACTTGCTCAAGTCTCACTGGACTGTCTTCCGTATTTTATTTAAATTAAATTCATTACAAAATAAAACTAAGTGAAACCAGTCACACACGTGTCCAATGTATGTCGTGAAAATCCTCATTCCTCAACACTGACACATAAATGACTCAAAAACGTTTCCTCTTCTGCCCATGCACGGCAACAAACTGTTTGAAAAAGCGGAGGCAACCGCTTGACCAACACATAATTTTAATGTTGTTCCATTCAAACATCATTCGAAAAATTTGCAGATGTAAAAAAAGTTGATTCTTTTCTAATGATATTTACATTTTTAATGCGCAAATTTGAGTAACAAATGTAGGTTAGTAATCTTGACTGCCAAGATACATTGATAGATTGTGCAGCGTGCTTGCTCCACGTCTTTCCTATTTCTGCGAACCAAGAAAAAACGTAAAGCAAAACTTGTCCGTCGTGGATACCTACGGGACTGGCAAAAAGTATAAATATTATGCAAGTGTCTGCAATATACAGGTGTTTTTAACGTGAAAATAGACCTTTGGTTGCGGACATCAGTATCCACATTATACATGTGTCCGCACTAGAGACGTGTCCACAGGGTTTTACTGTAATAGGATTTTATAGATCAAATAAAATTCACAATAATATATTTCCATCGTGACTTGGCGCAAGTCGTTCCTGGCCATGCGCTTTATTTACCTTGTGTGGGGACCGGGGCGCGATTTGTTGTTCCCTTGACAAAAGTTAACAAAATGAAAAGAACAGAATTTTGACGGTTTAACAGTGCAAGTGATTATCCCCTGTACATGTTTTCATTTCATGTATTTTAATTTGACAGGGCTCCTTTGACAGATTACCATTTCTTGTAAACGTTTCGGTGCGGCACATGTCACCAAGTTCATTGCACGCATAATGTAACGTTTGATACTTACCGTTGGCAATCTCTCTTGTTTTCTCATCTTCTTGTGGAAGCTTTATGCAGGAAAATCCCCATTTTCTCAATATTGTTATCTGGTCGTCTATGAGAGCTGACAAAGGAGATACAATTAACGTCATGGTCTCTGTTCCTGTCCACACTATGGTTGGAATGACGAAACACTTAGTTTTTCCATATCCGGTAGGCAAGAGAGGTATTGAATTTTTGCCCTGTAGAACTGCTGTAGCAGAGTGAATTTGTTCAGGTTTCAGCTTCAAATCCAGGTTGTGAAGTGCCTTTAGCTGTTCAAACAAGGCTTCTACCGTTGCTTCATCCATAATCAACAGATCAACATTACTTTATCAATCAAACTTCGCTTTCAGTTTTTACTTCTGACCACCTTCGAAAAGACACTGGAGATAACTGTGGAAACAGGCGTGTAGCAGTATACGCCTCTGATGGAATGGGTTAAATATATGCTATAGGTTACAATTGACTTTCACAAACTGTTGAATATAACCCTGGATTCAGATAAATTTATGCTATGGAATGGTTCATAATTTTTACAATCCTACAGGCTGTACACGGGGGGGGGGGGGAGGGGGAGCATGGTGATGTAGCCTTTTGATATCATTATTGCAATAAAAAAATGATTGCGCAATCACAGACTGCAAAATGTCATTGCCACTTGATATTAACACGAACACATGCATGTTCGAAGCAACTGGCCCGGTGGTTTCGGAAATTTAAAAAAAAAAGATTTTGTCACATAATGGGGTAAAAAACTATAAAAAAATCCAAACATAAATGGAATGTTACCATTGGAACAAACTTGGTAGAGACCAACCCTGGGTACAATTCCATCAAGGTTTAATAGAATTTGACCATCGGTTTTGGAGAAGTGGAAAATTGTAATTCTGAAAAGACAGACAGACAGACAGACAGACAGACAAACAGACAGACAGATGGACGGACCACCACCCATCCTATAAGCTAAAAGCCAAAACAGATATCAATATAAATTGAGACCACATTTTCAAAATGTTTATTCTATTTAATAATTTGCCATATATTTGATGTCAATAGTTTTGAAAATGCGGAACCTAAATCGAACTTTATATGCAAGATTTGCTGTGTAAAAAAAATATACCATGACAGATTATTATTATAAGCTTTCCATATGATTGGATAAGCTTTCTATATGATATAATATATATATATATATATATATATGTATGTATTGTATTTGTGTCTTTTTGCCCAGAACCACTTCCTAGTAGTCAATATCCTATTCCGCAGTTCGAACTCTTTACTCTCCATAAGCTAACCTGTCCCTGTCTAACCTGTATATATATGGAATTACTATTGTCTATATTGCACACGTTCCTCTGTAAAATTTTGACATAGGCTGTATCAGCCCAAATAAATTAAAGGGTCTTCAGCGGGTAACAACTCAACATGTTTCGGAGCCTTATATATATATATATATATATATATATATATATATATATATATATATATATATATATATATATATATATATATATATATATATATATATATATGCTGGGGCTGGTCAAAACCTTGCGCGGCCAGAAAGTCTGCTATGGAGGCAAACAAGTATCTATTACCTCTAAAACCACTGCTACACGAACGTACATCTTTAATGCTGGGCTGAGACTACAAGGTTGCAACAAGGAGGGTGGAGTACCCTTCTTGGTTGTAGTTTCCAAGGTTGCATCAACGCCTTCACGGTGGCACCCGAGATAATCGTTGTAGCCCTTGTTGTGTTTACGTTACAGATGCTGCCGTCTGTTGATGGCAGGCTTTCTGTCAACAAAAATGTTTGGACGGCCTGTCTGCACATGCAGAATAGATGGAGCCGCAATTCTTTGATGCTGGCTTGGTGAAGGGATGCTTTGGCTCTCGGGCCGAAAGACAATTTGGAATATACCCATTATCATTAAAGGACAAAAGTAATTACACTGAAGAGCAACACGTTATCTATATGCAGATAATCATGTGATTTCTTTTCGCGAATACGCTGTTTAAAACTGTGTAAAATAAACCTGATCATACGGTAGCAACAAACTTTGAACAAAATTTATTTCACTTTTCAGTGATCACTCCTCATAACCCCCTGTCTCCCCGATTGTTTCATTCCAAATAGATTCAAAGGTTGTGTCATTGACACGACTTGCTTACAGGATCGGATCACTTCGATCAAAGGGGTGTTTTTAATCTATTTTTTAAACTTAAAGATTATGAACTCTATACTTTAATAAGTAAAAGTAACTTGACAAATATTAAATTCGTAAATGGTGACCTTTATAAAACAGTGAATTGCGAAATCCCCCACAAACAAGTAGTTTAGGGAACACAGATCAACAGTCTCCTACCCTATCCGGGTACCCCATCCCCTTTTAGTCCAGATAGCTTTCTCAGACAGAGTCACAGGCGATTAATCTTGGCAACTATCGAAACGCGGTGCGCCAATTGTGGCGACGAATTCAAGCCAAGATTTCACCAGAAAGGATATTTAAGATATTATATTGAGAGAAATTTGCCAGGTTCTAACATAACATATCGAGAGGCGCTGGAGAATTTGTCGAAAACATCCCTGACACCCGCGAAAAGTAGTAGGACAGGCAAGTTTCTATGTCTAAAATGCTGGGGGAGGTAGAGAAGATTTACAGACACCAAGCAACATTGAGTGCCTTTTGGGCATCCTCAACAGAAGAAAGTTACCTTGGTAGAAAAGAAAAAGTGAGACAACTGTGGTATCATCCCCCAGATCAAATTACAAGACTCGGCGCCTCAGAAACATCCTCAACGATGAAGGTAAAATTTCTCCCCCCCCCCTTTTTTTTTTCTCCTGCCATAATAATGTCGTCTAATGATATTCCTGGGCAGTGCCAAAAGCATGATCACGTATGATCACATTCCATGAATCAGGCAATATGAAAGTAAAAAAAAAAGTCTGATTCTTTATGAAGATCACTTTCGTTGAAGTTCCAATACATTTATAGGCAACCGTGCTTTGTTCTTGTGACCATGTATAAGATTCTCTCGACGCCCTCCACGTGTACACGATCTGATCATATTAAACCATAATAACTGTTTTTAATGCGAGTCACATCCACCAAATGTGGTCAGTCATAATCGACATTTGTCAACATTTTTGCATCTATAATTTTTAGTTTTCTCAGATTGGCAAGAGCAAATTTGTTGTACTGTACGTTCATTAAAAGCATGTAAAATCGATAAAGATAATCAAAGATGTTAAGTTAATTGTCTTGCACTTGAATTATCAAATCTCTCTCTCTCTCTCTCTCTCTCTCTCTCTCTCTCTTTCGCTCCCTTATGTGTGCGTGCGTGCGGGCGTGCGGGCGTGCGTTAACTATATGGGTTTAAAGGAAGTTCGGCAGTTAGGAGAAGAAGAACGTGTAGCATGGTTTCTAGGTTTGATAAGGGGTTTGCCGGGAGGAAACAAAGGTGTCACAACTGCACAGGACTTTCTTGTAGATTGCCAGGAGAAAAGAAATAATGTCAGAATTAGAAGGCAGTAGAGTTAATTAGACTCACAGGTTGAAAGCCCATCGTCTCCAGAATTTTACCTTTTGGGGGGCTCGCAGGTTAATGCGCTGGCCAACGTGAAAAGATTCGCTGTTCATACACTCTCCACTCGCTCAATCATAACCTAACTCTCGCCATTGGTAGCTGGATGTTAAAAGCTGTTTGTTCTCGAAGTACATTGCTTATGAAGTTACGTAAACCAATTTCGGATGAGTCATTAATTTGTTCTCGCGGGTTCTGCTTTGATAATACAATGACAATAACACAATCACTGATAAACAAATTTAAGTTGTCTCCAAGTTCGCACTGAAGGGTATCAATGCAACGTCTACAGTTGATGAACGTATTTTTTTAACCGGTTACTTGTTTTCGATAAACACATATATGTTTACCATGTCTGGTTGAACAGAATCGTATAATGACCCTTCACCATGTAATAACTTCAATATATTTAGATGGTCTTCAGGACTTCTCGCCGTGCGTTATTTAGCGACTAGTTAATGACCCACAATATTTGGACAGCTTAAGTTAAACATTACATGTGCCTTACAGTCACCTATCCATAACTGAGAACAAATTGGCTTGTGTTACATCTGTACTGTACTTAATCCTTTCTTGTCCAAATTGAAAAATTCAGAAAAAATCACTGCAGAACTTTGATATTGAGAAATTACCAAAAAAGTTGCTGCAGTACTTTACAAGATGTTTGGGATGGAAAAGGAAAGGCGGTAGCCCTTATCTAGACTCCCATTTTTTTTTTCTTCCTTTTTTTTTTTATTTTTTTTTAGAAATGAATTTAAAGGCAAAGAGTGTTTGGGGGATATAACCGGGGCTATAGGAGTACATCGCTGCAGTGAGAGGGCCTAATCAAGCTTACAATGAAACTAAAGGAGGGGGGGGGTATAAATGTAAGTGCAAGTTTTATGGAAGGATACTGTATGCCTTAAGGAATTATGTGTTTAGTGTAGAGAAGTAACATTTCGCTCTTCCTTTTTTTCTTTCTTTCAGATGTTGGAGGGTCATTATTCTCAATCGTCACCTTCATTCTCCATGAAAGAAATAGATACCTTCAAGACAAGTACACCTCATCCTTCGTCATCTATAATGGTGTGTAATACCTTTGCATAATTTTATTGTTAGGTGCCTTGTAATTTTGAAAAGTGAGATACACAATATCGCATACTTTGTATTTTAAAACAGAATAAAATTAATCACAAGTTATCTTCTCCGCATCATAGTGAAGCCAGATTTCGGAACTTGTTCTGTTGTTTGAATCAATTGGCATTTATGTATTCTAATCTCTTTGTGTCTTTTTTTTTATTAGACCCCAGACTGGACCAGTCAAACTTCTAATGTCAAAAAATCAAGAAGAAAGAAAATGGAATCAATAGAAAATGCGCTCAAGTCGAGACATTATGGGACCGTATTCAAACGGTTGTACGGAGCCACGCGTGCATCTAGAAATCACTTCTACAAATTCGTTTCAAATTTGGTGAAAAATGAAGTTGAAAACTTGTTACAAAGTGACAGTTTATTCTGTAAGGAATTCAACATCCCAAATGTGGAAAAGTTTACATGGGACGAAGTGATGGACCAATGTACAAATGCAGCCCCTACTCTGATGTGCGTTCTCAAAGCAAGCTTATCTGATATACATGTAGAACCAAAATGATCAATCTCCATTTCAAGTCCCAATTTTTTCATTCAGATCTTCTCGAAGGAGCACGTGGACACTACAACCAAAACACATTGGACCGCTGCAGTCAGTTGGTGGGACCACTGGGAGAAGCACTAGACTGTGTATTTGGCTGCAAAGTGGTGGAAAAAGAACGGTAAAAACATCGCAGAAGATCAGTTAATAGGGACCAAAATATTGGACACTTTTTGAATCTCTTGAAACAGGATAATTTGGTGACCAGGATTTCTGGAAGGCAACATAGATGCTTTCCAGGATATGAACATTGTGAAAACCCCAAAACACCAGATAAATTCGCCTCCAAAATGACATACCTAGGACGACGTCTGGGAAAACGGAGGAATATAGTACATACGAGTATTGAAATTTAACGTATGAAACACGATGAGCAAAATACGGTGTTTGATACGTACTGTTTTGGGTAATTATATCACAGTTTGTGCTAGTTGACGAGGTTTTTCTTTCCATATATGACGAGGGGATATTCTAGCGTTAGCACTGTTTTGGGAAGGCGTTTATTTCTCCCTGATAAGATCGTGCTGCATGCACTTTACAACCAGAGCCAAGGCCGTAAATGTTCACTAACTTCTTGTTTGCCACACTTACCGTGCGTCCGTGGCGCATCCTTATCACATGATCACATTCAATATTCACCGCGATTTTGGCACAAAGCATCTGAAGGAAGGACTTGTGATCACTATGTCCAAAGCTACGAAGAAGCTAGCAGACATAGGCCTATCAGGTGGAATGGCAGAACATGTCAACATGGATCAGAAGCACAGCACCGTCTTCATAATCTAACCACATTAAAACCTGCCTAGGAACAACCAAAGGCTTTCTCTTAACGTAAAAAAACATTTACATTGGAAAGTTTACACTTGCAACCAGTCAGCGATGTGTTAGATTCCTTCACAACAGTGTTTGCACTAAGGAATTGGGCGTGTCACGTGTGTTGCGTCCTTACCGAAATTGAATTTACTGGTGTTTTTTTTTGGGGGGGGGGGGGAGGAGGAGGCGGGGATAGACTACATTTTGCAAACCTGACCTTCTAGATTTATCTGTGTGTTGCCTACAATTTGTGGTCACTCTATCATAAATTAGTTCTGTTTTTTTTTAACATAGATAGTATAGTTCTGCACTTCTGTCGGTTAATTACAAACATTTTAGTCCTCATATCACTATTGCCTGAGGCAATTAAACATATTTTGTGGCATGCATACGCTTGAGGTTTCTTGTCTCATAATATAGTATCTGCATTACCTGAGTAAAGTGGCTGAACTTAGGTATGATGTTTGTTTGTATGTATGACAAATATGAATTTATGTATGATATTTATCTTGTATGTTTGACAAATAGGTCAGTATTGACCTGTATTTGAATGTCAGTAAAATTTCTACTGCCTTACACACTTACATCACCCACAAAGCTTTGCTGAATTAATTTGTTTCCAGGCATATGACGCAACCAAAGAGATACGGAAGGTGTTGTCCAAGTTTCTTGACTGTTTCTTCTTTTTGGCTCATAATATCCAGTTAGCAAATTAAAAATTTGATGCATTATAGCAAACTACTTTTGGATCATTATGATTTGATTCATGACAGGGTACAGGAATATTCACAAAGAGGCTGTGATGAGCACTACTCCATTTAAACTGCCGATATTAAAAGCGTCAGATTTCCGTCTTTCCTACATCATTAAGTGTGGCACATTAAATAAAATTTACATTCTTTACTTTCCAGTGGAAATTTCAGATCTTTTAAATGTGTAATATGGTTTCTTTAGGTTTCACCAGTGTCACATGTTACATGCATTTGTTTTGAAAATGTTTGTCAAAACATGTGGGCATCCAGGGTAAATTGTCGTCGGATTTGAATGAATGTTTTGCCTAATATTCTCAACAATGAAAAATAGTTTAATGCAAACTATACATACGAGCTGTCAAAATAGCGTGCCCCAGATGAACAGCTTTCCTGGGGAGAGTTTGGGCATATTATCCAAACACGCAACAAGGAAAGGTGCTGACTCCCTTGCACCGAAAATTCTCCAGACAGATGGTTACATGTATCAACGCAAAACAACTAAAGTAACAAATTGATTATCATACCGTAACCTTTATCTAAGTTTCATAACACATACACTGTCCACTTTATCTCTTTTACAAACCATGGGGCAATAAGGACTGGTGACAAAGCCATCACGATACCTCACACAGGCATGAATGATACGACACAGTACAATTACCGCATGTCTTTCTGATATCTTTGAAATGTGTTTAGTGTTTATTTCTCTCAAATGTGAACACGAAGCCTGATTTTCCGGGAAAGGAGGATGTTATGTTCATCAATATAATTTTACTAGTACATGAAAGAGTCCATTGCAGTTCGCTTTGTAGTGAACAATGTCGTGTAAAACTAGTAAAATTATGCTTGCTCAGTAATCTACTCAATAAAGGCTCCTGCCCAGAACAGCCTAAAAGTCGGTTTTAGGTCGCTTTTGAATCCACCTTGCAATCTTCGGGGAAGTCTCCAAACGGCGTTTATGTGCCTTAAGTTTTGGATACTGGTCAAGGTTGACGTGGACCCCAGCCATCGATGGCCAGTCTACAGCTACCGCAACAGCTACATCTGCCCACGTCATCTGAGAAGAACGTTTAAATAGACATTTATTTTGCATTGGAAAAATCTATGAACAAGTCATATACCAAGAATGTGCAAAGGCTAATCTTTACGAGTCAGAGGCCGAAATCTAAATTTGCCATACGACCTTGCAGGCATAATTAACACATACAACCGTCATAGATATATAGAGTTGGAGCTAGGTTCTACATCATCCAAAAAGAAATTTTTACCGTAGCCAGTTTGTAATCATTTGATCACATCCATCATTTCATACCAACAATGCAGTCTAACTCCGGATTTCGGGCAATCATTTATACTATATAGACACAGCAGCAAATCCACACGTCGTGTTTAAAATATAACCTAAATGAAATATATTCTATAATGATAGATACATATTCTTCACATAAACTTTATTGAGGTAAGGTAACTTGGTAAACGAAAAGTTAATCTTTCCCAGGGCTCTCAAATGATAAAATGATAATCCTGAAAGCGCAAGTCTATGGCAAGCCAACAGGGCCATAACGCATTGGTCTTACGCGTTGCCGAGCCTCCACTACGCGTAGTCGAGCCAACCAATCAGATTTCAGTCTCCACTACGCGTTGCCGAGAATATGTGTTCCACGACGCGTTGTCGAGCTTCGTCTACGTAGTGGAGCAATTTATGGCACCTTTTGGCTGAAGAAAAGCAAACCAATCATTTACGTCCTTACAATCATTACGTAGTCGAACAGGTGTAATACAGTTTACAAGAGCAGCAGTGATTGGATAGTTTGGCTACACGCTATGGGACGCATAGTTTCTTCACTACGCATCGCCGAGGCTCGGCGACGCGTTCTAGAAGAACATTTTCTTGGCAACGCGTAGTAGAGACTGTTATCTTATTGGTTAGCTCGACTACGCGTTGCCGAGCTTCGACTACGTGTAGTGGAGACTGTGATCCTATTGGTTGGCTCGACTACGCGTTGCCGAGACTCTACTACGCGTAGTGGAAACTGTAATCTTATTTGTTGTCTCGACTACGCGTTGCCGAGCCTCGACTACGCGTAGTGGAGATGGTAATCTTATTTGTTGGCTCGACTACGCTAGTGGAGACTGCAATCTGATTGGTTTACTCGACTACGCGTAGCGGAGGCTCGGCTAGGCGTAAGACCTATGCGTTATGGCCCTGTTGGCTTGCCATACAAATCTCTTTAATGACATGTAGACTGCAAACATAATGGGTACATTTACGATCAGAATGGTACATGAGAAACTGAAATCTTAACAATGTATAGTTTTATATGAAGAAAACATTGTGCTGGTGCCATATCGCAAGTCAGAGTAGCAGTACTAATGTTATGAATATTGTGTGTCCATTTTGTTTTTAAAACTGGGTCACTATATATATATATATAAATATATATATATATATATATATATATATATATATATATATATATATATATATATATATATATATATATATACGTGTGTGTGTGTGTGTGTGTGTGTGAGTGTGTATGTGTGTGTGTGTGTCACAGTTTCTCATCTTGGAATCATTCTCATATTGCAAACATCATGTTGTTATGTCTTATTGTAAACCCAGAAAGATTGGAAAATTTCAAATTAAATCTTCGTTTAGTATTTCCAAATTTCAAGAAATACACTTTCAGCACATGAATGGTGAAAACAGAATGTATTTTCCTAAAAATAACCAACCATATGTCTCCAGCGGATCATTATCAAATTTAGAACTTACATTTCTGATATAACCTCCTTCTCCTAGCTTAATATTTAACCAAGACAACCTATAAAGAATAAGGAAGGACAAAAAATGGTAATGAAGTAGCAAGTAAAACTGCAAAGAGGGACTAACAGGTAGATGCAATATATAAAATATTTCTGTCCAATTTCATTTTCACCACATTGTGGAGAGGAACTACGACATGTGAATCATAATCTGCATTATTATATATTCAATCCATTGATCCTCCATCTCATAGAGTGAAAGATATTTTTTCAACCGAATGAATGTGAATAGCAATAGAATGCCGTGCTCAGCAGATAGTCCACATCAATGTAATACAAACCTCGTTTCCAACAAAGAAGTCACCTTTCAGCAGTTTTTCAAGATTTTGCAGAAAAGGTGGAAGTTGCTCGTGTGAAAATTTTTGCCTCAACTCTGCCTGGAATGGAAAATTTGCATCAAAATAGATAAGGTATTATATATATATATTCGTTTATTTGTCCCTTCGTCTGGGCCTTTATTCATTTAAAGTTACGTATTCCCGTAACACATGCCATATATATAATACATACCTAAGTGACTATATGACAAAAAGAACACCAAGAACAATTTTCAGGCAATCAGCTGCCACTGTGCAGTTGAAAAAGGACCTAATTAAATGTTGCGTAGAAATTGACGACAACTGTAGCGAGGCGCACTCAAGTCAGATGGTAAGATTGCCTACACTTATCAAAATTATAAATAGTACAGACAACTACATGTGGAAAAAGGATAGGAAAGAGCAAAAATAGAAAGTTTCAGTGTATGTTCCCCAGAGGGCACTTCTGTCAGGAGGGCTGTGGTAGTGCACTCCCATTACTTTCGATTTTAATTTGCAAATTTATTACCTTAAGAACCACATTTTATTCAATTTCCAAATTGCTAATCATAAATTGAGGTCATTGCACCATTGTATATGTACACGTGTTTCTTTTAGGTATGAAAGCAACTATTTTGAAAGATTAATTTACCTACATGTAAGTGTCAATACATCAAGGCCGCAAAAACTTTGTGAATTGGGTTGTGTATTGAGCTGTATATACATGAAATTGTTAATTGTGACCGCGCCTATTAGTGCGAAAGTCTAGTGAAAACGTTAAACTGCACATAAAACAAAGAACGTTGGCTAGATTACAAATAAGAACATAACTGAATTGTGATTCAATTTGCCAAAATCAAGCTTCCTGAAATGACATGTATTTCCTGGAAAATTTAAAGCTTCCAAAGGAACAGTTAAAATGGAAGTCAAATCTCATGTCTAAATTTTGACGGGAAATAAATTAAATGGGCGTTAGGATTCAAACATTTCATTACACTTATTACATAAATCTCTGGGACATAATTTTAAAGTATATTATCGCGGGAAATCTATAACACTACTTTATCTAGAAAAAAAAACAGACAGCAGCCTAAAAATGTTATCAATCTTCGTGCGTGAAGGAGTGGTCCTTAAGGCAGGTACTATTCCATACCTTAGAATTCCTTAGAGCTGTAGTCGTCCATTAAACGCATGGTTTAAAATGAAAATGGCCCGTTTTGTCACAATATACAACGAAAAGTCGTCATTTATGGTCTTGGGGGAGCGTCAAAAATTAACGACTCACATCTTGCACTTTAGATTACTATTTATTGGCCGTTTATTGTCATTTGTAAAGAGTCTTTTAACTCGGGCTTTGGTCCACTTTCGTCTTTGTCCATAACTAGTGTTTTTCGCACGACGATAAAATAAGAATAACTTGGGATTTGTTTATCAATTTTTGTTGCCGTAAATATATGTATTGATGGATCAAAACATCAGTTACTTGTTTATAGTGTGATTCCGTTTTCGTTTTCTTTTCTTTGTTTTTGATCATCACAGAGGTTCCTTGTTAACCAGTCTTTATTCCTTTCGTGATAGCGTTTGTCTCTTTTGTTGGAGTCCATCGGTTTCTGCATCTGTTTTCTGCATCCACAGCACAAAGTGCAGTTCCGATTTGTTTGCTAAACCGACTATTTTCCATGTTGTTACCATACCAGTTGGTCTGTTTTGAACATTATCACTCTTCTAGGGATGACTTAAATTCTCACTGGTCTAATTTGGTACCACGGTAACGGACTACAGTGTAATACGGCACGCATTCTGCCAATGGTCATGGTGATACCAAGGACCATCTATCAAGTTGATAGAAGGTCCTTGGTGACACTGTTCAGCTTCCAAATTGATTTTCAGTTCATGAAATGCCTGACAGTGTATTTTAATTACCTTGAATAAAAGCAATGTATTAAAGTCCTGAAGCAGACCAACTGTAATAGAGGTAACATAGCTTAGTTTGCTTTAAGTGCAAGATTGTGACCCACCTTCCTGCCTTCATCCGTTTCCCTAAAAATAACACCGGTTGGTTTGGCCATATCCTCCAGCGTATCCACAATCATGTCTGCTTTGGCCTTGTCCAAGTCAGTCTTGCCAGCCAGTCCTGAATCAATCAACATAACGAAGATTACTGTAAAGCGCTGTACATAATCTATGTTTATAAGTTTGATGCAAAAACTAGAATGAATCAATATTGCAGCAATGGGTCGACAAAATTCTTTGCTTTCCCATAAACACGAGGCTTTCAATTGTGAAATAAATCTTTTTGTACAAAATGTGCATTACGACCTGGTGAACAGATGGAAACCCGTGATCACACAGAATTTGCTGGAATTCAAAGCAATGGGCAAAACACTTTCTAAACTAAAATTGTTACATATCTTCCATGAACATGTACAAAATGAATTTCTAAGCATCACATTTATATAAATGAACAATGCTGATGCTGTCATGTAGTTATATGAAGTACAAAACATTTTGTCGGAGTTTTCTCCATTTTGTTTTCTCAATCTCAGGCGACCACTGTTGTTAAAAAGAGTAAAATATGACGGACAACTGTTGGACCTAAGAGAATGATGAGCGTATAAAGTTTTTATTTTACATAGGCCTTCTTTACATAAAGAGGTTAATATATTCATGGGACACGGGTGATTTTGGACTTTCCATTGACGTAGAGTTACTATGGTGATTAAATAGCAAGATACAGACAGCTGCGGATGCTGCTGTATGCACTCTGCTGACGGTATCAATTCCATTAGCTTGGCAGGGGATTTAAGGTATGAAGTAAACAATGTTATTCTTCAGTATTTGCGCCAGTGCCAAATGCACTGAAAACAAGCATTATCTGATAATTAAGCCAATTGTTTTGGGTAAAATAACTGTTTATTCCAAGATCTCTGCATTGCAAAGACTCCATGAATTTATAAAAATTTATCGCCCCACCCTTCAAAATTGCAAAATGTCAACAGTTGATAAGTGGAGCCAGTCACTCAGGAAGTGACCTGTCAGACCAGACTATACTTTTGCACTTGGGCTATTAGGGAAGGTCATAAAGAATCCACAGTAACAGGTGCACATTACACTCTTAAATCGTAAAGAATTGTGTATAAAGAACTAGTTTTTCTGTGCTATGGCGCAACACCAAAATCAATATTCTGTATAAAACTAGATCCTACACATCATCATCATTAGTCAGCTTGAATCCATGGCAAAATCAGAAAGCCTAAAGAGGACACAACTTTGCTACCAATGTGGACCAGCTTATTGGGCCAGAGAATTTAATTCTATAAATGTAGAATTAACAGAAAAGTATGAGAAGCTGGAGGTCCTGTACTCTATTTCAACCAGGAGGTGGACATCATATTCATAAAATTGGCATTTGTTCTCCTGACGACAACTGAGACACCACCTTGATTTTGTGAACGCTTTTATTTAGGTCAAACTGGGCTACTGGGGCTGATAATTTGAAAGGTTGTCTGCCTCGGTGTGGTGATAAACATATGAATAATGAACCTGGTCTTGGAAACTGAAGAAAGCGGTTGCTGCCCTTACCGAAAGTTCTCGCCAGATACCTGGCAATCGCGTTACTTTGACAGATTACAACACCATCCACTTCCAAAAGTGGCAGCGCACCGAATGGAGTTTCTGAAACGATATGCATAAATATAAATGTAGACATTTACCTTCTGTCATATTTGGAGAAGATTCTAATCACTGAACAAAAGCTTTATCAACATTTAAGGACTACCCTGTAGTACCGGTATATCCAAAATGCAGCTTGAATACTATACTATATTTTTGTGTATGTACGGATATGTATCAGCAGACTTATTCCGCAGGCATTAGTGCGACTTAGGACAATGCACATCAGTTGTCACTAGGGAAAGAACTGAGCGAGTCCTCACAATTCATAGAAAGATTTACAAGATCAACAGCATCCTTGACTGCATAAGTGTATCACCATACTCCCACTAGCGGACATCAGGCAGAATTGGTTACCACTTATATAAAAACCGGCCGGTACTTTCTGACCTGTATACACTATCGGGGCAACCTTTCCCACTAAGCTTCGTCTTTGACACAGTATTGCGCCTGGCACCCAGCCTGTTGCTGACGCTGAATTCACTGCCTCAGGGCGACTTCACTGTCTGATACAAACCCTTATTCTTGGGCCTGCAACTGGCAACTGTTTGTCGTTGTATATATATTTTCAGGCAATGCTTGCTCTGGAAAAATCCCATTATATATTGTACATTACATTCATTTCACAAATTAACCTTTCCCTAACACTAATCACATATATAAATTGGATGCTATCTCTTCAGAATATCCAATTGACTTGGCTGCCATTATGAAAATTGTCAATTCCGCACCCAATGCCAATGGTTTGTAAATGAGCCTTGGGACGATCTTGCCCTGTGGGGGTGGGAAGTATATATTTTGCAAACATTTCAGAGCATCAATAATGATGTGATATATGCTGTGGCCGCGATTTACTTTGATATTCAAGTATTTTTATGAGACTGTCCCCCAATCATTGCATTAATTGTGCAATGTTCAAAATGGGGCTCGCCACCACATGCTGTCATGTTGCATTTGGATTTGTAACTAACGATGATAACAGCGTCACACCAAACCGAGTGGGCAGATTAAACTTGAGATAGTAAGCCATGTTTAAAAAGTACTTTAACGACCGTTTGCGCTGGTAACGCAGAGAATGGGCGCCTAGATGCATGCTAAAAACACGTGGCCGCAATTCACTGTGATTTTCCTTTGCCAAAATGCATTGTGCCATGTTCAAAATACGGCTCATCGTGCGTACATGCATGCCATGGTGGTATCGTGTTGGATTTGGATTTACAACTAAGGGATGATGACTGCTTCAGACACAACTGAGCGGGCACATTAAAATTAAGACAGTAAGTCATTTTTAATACGTTGAGGACCATTTCCCCTGGTAACTCGGAGAACGGACATCTGGAACCTAGCGATACTAGATACCGATATCGCACCACCGTGGCTATATGTAGCAGGTATGCTTTTTCCCAGACCAAGTTAACCATCCAGACAAGTTGAAATAAAATGCCGTGTTTGAGTTGACTTTGGTTTAAACATATTTTATTAACACAATTGGCCGACAGGCTCTCCAGCCTATATGAGGGCCTCTTGTATTGAGTTGACTTTACTGCAATATAACGGCACGTTGGCCAGCTTTTCTGTTAACTTGGAACTTGGTTACAGTTGATTAGAATGACCGTGTTTTCACGGGTGGTCGTTTGTGGGGGCAATTTTGCTAGTTGTTGGTTGCCTGTTGCACCTGGTCTAGGGTTGTCAAATTGCAGCATTGGAGCAAAATGTTGCATCACAGTTCATGAAAAATGCTATAGAATTTAACCAAAAAAAGTGTTTCTCATGTGAAGAAGTTGATAAAATGCTCCAGGTAATCAAAATTTGCTGCCACAGAGATTTACAGTTGGACAGCACTGTGGTCGTTCGCGTCAGGTCATTTAACATTACATAAGCGCCCGTGCCAAGGAAAACTGATCGTTTTAACCAGGTGGGGATGGGGTCGGTAATTGCAGGTGCTACTGTACCATGATAATACCATGCTGAACCTGCCAGGGTATATCAAAGAGAGTGAATGTAAGAACATTTTAAAAAATAAGGTGAAATCATTCTTGATTCATGACTGCCATGAGATGGGAGAACTGGAGAGGGAACGCTGTATATGGTTATAATTTCAGTATCTTCGTGTTATAAGAAAATATGCCTTTGGTGCTTATATTTATTCATATATAAATTTGTTGAGAATTTAAGGTTATCCGTTAATTCATAAATAATTAAAGCATTCCAGCTACAAACTTGTGCAAAGCAACTTAATATTTTTCTGATTTCATACTTGCTATTTTCATGTTGTGGTCCACCATGGAAATAAGCCAAGACAAGATCCCATAGGTATTTGGTGCTCCCATTTCATGCATCATAGTTTTGTGTGATTTCAGTAATTATATTGCACAATGCTGGCATATTTGTGAATAGAATATTACCAATCAATCAATCAACATTCCATGATAAAAGTACATTTAGGCCTAGGGATTATCTTAATCTATTTTGCCTCTTTTTTATAAAGAAAATACACAACTGACTAATTGCAGGATAATTTATCTATTAATTTTCCCCGATTTAATAAACACACTATGTGTGCAAAAATTTCCTAAAGCGTTACATGTATAAATATAAAAATTGTCCTTTATTAATTGATAATATGGCGATGGCCTTTTTAAAATTTATTTTTTTGTAAGTTTTGCTAATTTCCATTAGATTTGTGTATAATTTGAGGGAAAATAGTAATAAATCAGTACAATAATGACTAAAATGGTGTGATTTCGTCAACCATGTCAAGGCAAGATTTTTAACTCGAAACTCTCCAGAATGCACCATTTTCACCATGCTTAAATTTGAAATTTTTCGGGAAGGGGGGGGGGATTCCCCCCCCCCCCAAAAAGCATACCTTTGGGTCCTTGCTTTGACCCCTTGGGCCACATGTCTCAAGTGAGCCCTGAAAAAAAATGTACTTTTTTTGCACCTCTTGGGTTTCTGAGTTTCTAGCACTGACCTGGGTCCATCAATATTTGTTAGTGAAGGGCGGCTTGAAAGCACATGTGCCTTTTTTCCTCTTTAATTTTAGGGTTTGGCCTTTTTAATAGGATCTGCAAGGTTACCGGAACCACATACACATTTTTTCTTAGGCCTGCAGTAACTTGGACATTTGTTGAATCATGTTTGAAATGGACGTTCTTTCCCCTTTTACACATTACCTGTTTTGACGTCAGTTTAATTTGTTACCTGGGCCCAGCCGGACGCACTTGTTAGTAACAATAAGTTGGCCCTACAAACCTCAAAGGTTCTAAATTTTCGCTAGGTGAACCAGGAGCACTCAAAACAGCCGGACATGTTAGAATACTTGTAACAGGCGTGAGATTGACGGAATTCGCATCTGTTTTAACAGGTATTCTGTAAAACAATATACTTAATTATCCCACTCCCCAACCAAGTGGAATGCCTGAAATTTCAATATTTTCCCATGCAGCGTATGCATGTGAAATTATATAGAACACCAGAGTTTGTTGACCTTGAGCATAGTCAATTGAAGAACATGAAATATTAGGCTCCGTGGTACTGTTGATGTTTATGCAGATATTATATATATATATATATATATATATATATATATATATATATATATATATATATATATATATATATATATATATGTATATATATATATATACATATATATAGGTCACAAATAGGTTATATATTTAATTCAATTTTGTTCGAATGTTTCGTTATAGCCTTTCAACGTGTAACCGGGGATTTTTGGGGCTGCATGTTTCATGCAATCGAACTGTAGGCACGAGAGAAAGAATTTTAGAGTACCGTAATTATCAGCCCAGAACGTATTTCATCATCCCAATACGTGAGTCCTGAACACACAAATCTTCCCAGAAGTCCGGGCTACATTAAACTATATATATATATATATATATATATATATATATATATATATATATATATATATATATATATATATATATATATATATATATATATATATATGTATATATATATATATATATGTATATATATATACATATATGTATATATATGTATATGTATTGATCACATGTAGGTTATATAATTAAATAAATTTTGTTCAAATGTTTCGTAATAGCCTTTCAATGTTTTACCGTGCAGCGCATGCATACGACATTACTTAGCAAGTGAAAGTTTGTCCCATGTTACTGTTGATATTTATGCAGATATTATATATATATATATATATATATATATATATATATATATATATATATATACATATATCAAATGATAAAAACTGCTCTTCTTTCAGTGTAATGAAAACAGATGCACACTTTTCTCCATACATATACATGTAGCATTTATAAACGTATTTAATTTCAGCAGCGAGCGTTAGAGCTAAAAAAATAATAAGCATAAGTAGAATAACTATCATTGTGGCTAATGATAGTCCATGAATTTCAAAATGCCTGAAATCAATTTCTTATCTATATGAATAAAAAACGTTATGAAAAAAAATCAAAATGAGCACCTACTTGACTTAAGAGACGGCCATGCGTCTTGTTCGATCCTGTGATCTTCATACTCCTGGCCAGCCAGAGCAAATAACATTCTGCTCACCTCAGCACGACCACGTCCATTGAAGTACGTTAGCTTGTATCTTGGCATGATGAACCTAGTGGGCAAATGTAAGAGCCATATGTGTCTTTAATTTTAAACATTGACAGATGAAGAAGCCAAATATCACCGTTGATCATGTGTGTACGTATATGAAAAACAGTACTAATTCACTACTATTAAAAGTAAATAATTGAAATAAATAATGACCATGCATATTTTCGTAGCAGATAAACATAATGAAACAAGTTTGCGCTGATAATTAAACAATTTATGTCTTCTGTCCATTTTAAATCACATTTATTTGCCACGCCTGCATGTTGATGACTATTGAAACTGTTAGAGATGTCCTTGGAAAACCAGTGGTGCATAGACAGAAGGTTAGTGTTTACGGGAAAAAATCACGGAGGCAATTTTGACTGCGTTGAACGATAATAGCCATTCTTTAGATCATTCGTCCACAGGAAAAAGATCGGAATTAAGAGTAGGAGTGGCGGCACACGGATGGACAACGGTACAATAAGGAGGCCTATCGTGTGAGAATAGTTTAATTAAGAATTCACAATATCCACGATGTCATTGATGAAGACAGGAAATAGAAGATGATTGGCACTGCTCATTGTGGGACGCACTAAGATATGGTTCCTCAGTCTGAAGATTTGCCATTGATAACAAATATTTGTTTTCTAATTGAGAGATAATACCGTGACCAATTAAGTGAATTTCCTGTTATGCCATTTTCCTCGATTCTATGTAAAAGCCCTTCTCGCCGAAAATTATCAAATGCTTCATTTACGTCTAAAACTAACCCCTTCAACTACCAAACATAATTCGTGGTACAATAATAAAAATGTATTGCGGGTGACTCGCCGGGCATAAAACCAGACTAGTGTGCCGAGATAATCAAATTGCCATCAACAAATTGAAAAGATATTTAAACACACTCTGCAACATTATATGCCAACGCAGTTACGTATGGAAATTGGTCTGCAATTCTTGCATACACCTGGACAACCCTTTTCATGAAACGGGGTAACATCAGCCGTTGTCCGCTTGCTGGGAAACAACTTCATTTGTAAAGATAACTTATAAAGCCTAGTCAAGGATTTGTAAATCAATGACCCTCCTTCTTTCAGAAGCTTGGGTCTGGTGGCCTTTCCCAATTCAACTATTGATGCTGTCTTAGACATCCTCCTTTTTAATGTAAATGACGCTAGGAATTTGAACAGGAAGATGGGGACTCGGAAGATTGGGAGGAGCGACGCATCAAGGTTACTCTTGTTAAGAAAATGTGTATTGATTAGATGTGCTTGGGGTGTGAATCAGACACATGAACAGCCTCGAAAAGCAAGGAAAAAACAAGTTGCGCGTGATTACGCTTCTAGAAATATCTGACTGTCTTCCACAAAGATTTATTATTTGAATTCTCACTCTTCAGCATACCACCTAATTTGATGCTGCTTACTAATTCTGTCATTTTCAATTGTTCTTGTTAACGAATTTTAATCGTTTGTAAAATGCCCATGTTTCTGTGCTTGGCTGGGGTTTTCTAATCAGAAATTGAGCTTTACTGTAAGTTCGCATAATTTTCCTTTTAGAACTTTGAAGTAAGGAGTAGTACCAAGTGAGATCATTGGGGCGTTTAGTGACTAATTTAGAAGGACTACATTTCGTAGCAGTGTCAAGAAAATATAAAGATATGCCTTGGCAAAACAACTATACATTGGTAGTACAGAGGTTAGGAAGTTTGACACCAGAGGGCGTACTGGGATCAGAATTTGGGTCTCTAGACAAAATTATATCACTTATATTTATTGCTTTGGCACGATCAAGACTGTCCTGTAATTTATCTATAAAAGAAAAATTTAGTAGTAACGATTGACAAAAACACGTTTTGCAATTCTGTCAACCATATGATATTCAACAACATATCAAAACAGATCATTCGCATGTCATTATTCATTTACAGGGAGAACAGTGCCACTATTGTGATATTTTAGATCTTGTTTAAAAAAAGCAGTATTACACTTTAAGTTGTTTATTTACTTTTGCTCTAAGAGCCATCAATTTTATCAACATTCAAAATATTTATATATGTATAATCTTTATTCGTCTACTAAAAGACACGATGATACACAAGATATGTCAATGGCATATATACAGATGAAACCAAAATGAAATATATCAGTCTGTTAGAATAGGAGGAGGAGAAGAAGAAGAAGAAGAAGAAGAAGAAGAAGAAGAAGAAGAAGAAGAAGAAGAAGAAGAAGAAGAAGAAGAAGAAGAAGAAGAAGAAGAAGAAGAAAGCACGATGAGTCGATACCCTAGCTCGTACAGATGTCCTTGATCATAGCAACAATCTCTTCTTATGACAAAATACACTCAGCAAAACCATCACGAATGCCTACAAGTTGTTTTACAATATTTGCATACGTCTTGGTGATTTGGTCGAGTGACCGAAGCCATTCACTTTTAACCCTATGAACCTTTAACGTTGTAAACATACTGTATCTTGACTGGAGAAACCTAACATTCCTGCCACAAACTGACAAGGGATGCATGGACAATCGGGCAGCAGTTTTCACAATGTCTGTATCATGATTAACTATATTTGTAAAAAAGTTAATGAATCTTCTTTCAATCTGTAATTCAAGTGGCAAACTATCTAATATACAAGCTAAAATGTTTCTATGTGTCATGTTAGGCAGTCGCCATATTACCTTTAACGCTTTTCTCCAAGCCACGCCTATGTCCATTAGTTTCTAACTATCTAGAGTACACAAAGGAGAACCATAGTAACTAGTACAGTATTGCTTAAAAAGTTTACATTTCAGGAATGACGAAATATGGCCAAAGTCAGATATAAAGATATTAAATTGAGACCAAAAGTCCCTCAGAGCTGCACTCATAATGCTATTTTTGTCAGAGGTGGAAATAACATGACCTAAATGAACTGTTTCCTCCGCAAGTTTGACAGACTCACCATTCACAAATACAGTAAAGTTAAACTTATGTGAAGTGGGGCTTTTGAACCATCTTTCTTAAAGCATGTTGAGAGGGGGCCAGTAGTGTAAGGTCATCTGCATAGGATATAGCCCCTGCATACGAGTTACCTATGTGACACCCAAGGCCACTCTCCTCCAGTCTCAGAAGCAAGGCATCCATACAGCGAACAGGACAGGGGATAAAACACCACCCTGTTTAACACCATTACTTACACAGAATTTATCAGATAAAGCAGTACCCCATTTCACCTGTAAAGTTTGATTTGTATACAAATTAATCATAAGTCTAAATATCAATGGAGACATATGGCGATTTATAAGTTCCCGAAAAAGTTTACAGTATTGGAACTCGATCAAAAGTTTTTGTAGCGTCGAGATGTAATGCCAAAGCATTAGAACCTTTACTATTATAATAACTTTTTGTTTCAAGCATAGTGAAAGAACACTGCGTGGTCGAGACTCCGGCTTTAAATCCAAACTGAAGCTGATTACTCATAAACACTTTGTTCCTTCAGTATAATGATTAGGTCAAAAACTTTACTGGCAATGCTGCTTAAAGCAATTGCACGGTAATTATCAGAATTATTGGCAGACTTCTTTTTGTTCTTAGGAATAGGTACCATTGTGCCACTGATCATAGAGCTAAGGCAGACTCCATGTACCAGCATAGCATTAAAAATTAAAGACAAAATTACACTCGGTGAGGTTGAACCATGAATAACATGATCGGACCACAACTGCTCTTCACCAGTGCCTTCACCCAGCTTCAAGTGTTTTATAGCGGTAATAACATCATTCATGTAATCATGGTCAAAAGTACTACACTTGTTCTGCAACTCATTATGTACCAGTTCCTTAATAGTTTCCATTTCCTTTGGATCATAAGGAACACTATTGTAAAGCTCCGAGTATTTAGAGGCAAATAACTGAGAAATATCCTCATCACAATTAGCATTACTAATACAGGAGGCAACTTGTACATTTTTACCTTTAAATTTCTTCACATCTGCCCAGAAATCTCGAGAGCTGTTCTAACTGATGGCTTCTACCATCTTCTCCATCTTTAATAAATCAGACTCCCGTTTGACCCACTTAATAGCTTTATGATACTGTGCCCTCGTAATGCGCCGCATCTCGGCCACATAACCGTCATGAGGACGCCCAATAGATTTCCAAATATTGTGCCAAGATAATGCTTCCTGTCGATAAACAGATACATGTTCATTCCAACCAGGTATTACTTTATCATTAGGAGGTGAAGTAGTTGGTAAACAATCAGATGCCAACAGATTATGCTTGTATAACTTTATTGTATAAATCTATAATAGCATCATAGTGTTTATCACAAGTAACATCATTACATATAAGTGACTCATGATCATAATGAATATTACTAAGAGCATGGTCTAATCTTTCCTGCTATTTCTGTATGTCCTCAGAGGTAGCCTTATGCCAAGCCACTCGTTTATCACAAATTCTATCTTTAAGAATAGCATGCTTAATATCAATATTCAAAGATATACAAATTGTTACATGGTCAGAGTGAAGATTAATATCAATTATCTCATATGATTCTACCTGATCATAAATGTCCTGAGACACAATAAAGTGATCAATAACCGACGTAGCACCAGATCCTGGAGAAATAAAAGTATAAGGTATAGAAGCAAGATCAAAGTCTATGCAGGGCTTCAGGTCGTTATCCATCATAAAACTGAGTAAAGCTCTGGTGTGAGGTGTAGTCATAAATAAACCAGTATTTAATTCCCCACCGAAGATAACTCCAGATGAATTATATTTATGTGATATCTGCGGAATTTCATTCAATACATCAATATATTCATGATACGCATGGTCCTCATACCTCCCATCACATGGCAAATAAACATTAAAAATGATAAAAGATTTCTGCTTGCTGTCCCTCGATGATGGCAGGTTGTCATCATCGAGGGACAACAAAACGACACAAAGTCTAGTATGATTACAATGAACAGGTGTAACTGTAGCTTAAACATAGAAGTTCCACAGTATTGCACATCCGCTAAACGGACGACTCTCACGAGGAGTAAACTCATCCATAGAACTCGTAGCATTGAATGACACGCATAAGCCCGAAGAACTTAACTTAGAAATTTGAGCCTCATATAAGCAATGATCCTGTAATAATAAAATATCAAAATCAGCCATAATACTGTTAATGAAGTCATATTTCGCGCCATGGTCATCATAATGTTTACAATTAAAAGATGCTAACTCTGACTTTGACACTGAAACATTTTCATTTGCAGTCGCCATGGGAAAAGTCAGGAGTAATTAAAAACTAATTGTGTAGTAAAAGTCAGTATAACTTATATATAAGTATGGTAGACATCTTAAAATATTAAGTTCTAATTTTTTAATTCAAATTGCTATTTTATTGTTTCTACGTGCAGACTAAATACATTTACAAACAGGACAAGTATGTGAATAGAACCTCGTAAGAGCTTATAAGTACCCCCTAGAAATACACTACAAAATAAATCATACAACAGGTGGCAGACACTTGTATCATATGAACACAGTGCACAGTATATTTTAAAATCACGTACTGGCTCAAAATTATTAATATTGAGACAAACAAGAAAGGAGTTAGAAAGGGAAGAGGAGAGGAATAAATAAGAAATCAGCTAGCTTTATATAATAAATGATCTCTCAAGTTCCTTTTAAATGGATATAATGGGGGCGTATTTCGCACTGAGAAGGAATTTTGTTCCAAACAGTAGGGCCGTGGTATTTAATGGCAAATTTGAAGGTATTTGTTTCCTACCTAGGTATAAATAAATTACCTTTTTGTTTGGTAAAATAAGAGTGAATGTTGTGAATAACATTGAACAAAATGCTGAAGATACATCCCAAAATATTATAGACCAGTTTAAACATGAATATGCATGTTTAGTAAGCATTCATGTGCACAGATTTTTGAAGATAGGGTCTGTATGAGCATCAATTTGGAATAATGAATAATCTGTACAATATTTTTGAAGAAGTATAAGTCTTTTGATTTTTTAGCATAATTGGAAACCCAAATTACATAACAATCAAACAAATAATGGTAAGCTAGACTATGATAAGTCTACTTTCAAACATAATTACCTAATTTCCAGCTGATTTTTTCAAAATGCCTTCTTTTTTACTTAATTTACTGGAGATTTGAGAAATACGCCACTTCAAGTTCAATTTCGCGTCAATCAATACACCCATATTTACAATATAAAGTTTGCAAGAAAAGTGTGTCATTAAATTTGATGGAGAGGTCATCCATTGGTAATTTCCTAGTAGTAAATAATATGGATTTGGTTTTGTCTAGCTTTATAACAGCTAATCTATTTGATTGTTACCATTCCATGACTTGAATCATTGACATGTTACAACTAATTTCCAGCATGTTGCCCCCCCCCCCATAATAATAATAATGATAATTATAATAATAATAATAATAATAATGATAATAATGATAATAACAAAAACGACAACAACAACAATAATGATAATGATAATAGTACTACTACTACTACTACTACTACTACTAATAATAATAATAATAAAAACAATAATAATAATAATAGTAACAAACTTGTATTATCTGCTTGCAGTAATGAAAGTAAATTTCAAACAGTGTACCAAGGTCATTGATATAAAAGAAAAATGATTGAGGGCCCAGATTTGACCCTAATGGCATTCCGCAAGGTATTTTCTTAGGAAATGATTTTGTGTTCTGAAAACATACAGGCTGTTCTCTAGAAGTCATGTAAAATTTAAAGAATTCAAGAGCTATCCTTATCATTGGATAACAAGATAAATGACAGAAAAGAGTTACACGATTAATTGTATCAAATGCCTTAGATAGGTCAATAAAATTCTAACAGCATGTTCATGATAGTCCAGTGCTTCAGAAATGCTGTTAACAAGGCAACTCACCAGAATTCCAGTACCAACGCCTTTTCCGAAACCAAATTGCAAAGCATAGAGTTTTAAAAAAAATAGAGATATGTGGTGACTTGATTGTAAACTATTTTTTCCGGAATTTTGGAGAAAAGGTACAATACTGATACAGAACGATAGTTAATAATTAAGTGTGGGTCACCTTTTTATTACAAACGGAAAGCCTTAACAAATTTAAGTGCATCAGGGAAAAGTTTAGAGAGACCAATTTACAATATATATGTCAGTGGCTCAAAAATACAATCAAAAGCATGTTAAATAACTTTCGAATTTAATTATTCCCATTCAGCGGTTGAGTTTCGTAAAGATATTTTGATAGTATGTATAATATCTTCAACTACTGGATAGAAATAAAATAAGTTTGGGAAATCAATAATAAGAAATAATGTGGGATCTTTGTCAGAGTTTGGAATTGATTTAACTAGAGTTAGTACAGCGTTAAGAAAAATATCTCAAAATTATGAAAATTTCACTCTTAATTGTCCAAATCTCTGCATTATATTTAAGTCGGTGTTATATTAAACTTGATTTATTTTTACCATTTAGCTTCATTATCATTTTCTACAAAGTTGATAAATTCAGGTTATTATCTTAAACATGATTTACATAATGTCGTTTTTTTTTGTCGTCAATACGTAATAAACTTTACTGCGGTATGTTTTATGTTTGTTTTTTTTTTTCAAATTTTATAATATTATTTTGACGAGTGACGATGACTAAAAAAAATCTTATTTTTTCTTCCTGTAGATTTTATTTAGCCATTTGTCAACCAAGGTTTATCTGTTGAATATGTATGATTAATAATTTAGGAAAGAATATGTTTCTTGTAAAGGTCCCGAAGCTCATTTGTGAAATTGGATATTGCCATATTTGCATCGTTTGAATGATAAATATTTCACCACTTATGTTATTGGATTTTTACATGCAAATTATGCAATGTTTTATCATAAATGACTTGTTTACGAAAAGGTATAGTAGTCAGGGGGCTTTGGCTCAAAATGTAACTTTTGTGGACGCTTTAAGGTACAAGCTGGCAACATACCTCATTTTAAAGAGAGAATTCTTGCGAATCAGAAAAGTTATGTTGCCACTTCGGCGGATAATTAGTATTGGAGTTACGTGAGATTATATAAGGTGATATCAGACCCCGACTTCCGGCCAAAAATTACCAGAATTCAAACTCTAATAATAGGCCCTTGATAAAAGGCTGGGTAAGTTTACTGAAAATTTCAAGCCTTTTATTTGCTTCAATTTCGATGTTATCCAGCGACGTTCTGTGTTTAATTTTGAAGAATATAAGTGCACATTGTGACTGCCTTATGTTTATAAAATTATAAGAAGGTACACTGTAAAGAAAGGAAAAACACTCTCTTCTACACAATTTTTGAAATTTCAGTTATATATATATATATGTGTGTGTGTGTGTGTGTGTGTGTGTGTGTGTGTGTGTGTGTGTGTGTGAGTGCACGTATGTCAAAATTCAAGTTATTTAAAGTAAAATTATAGTGCAGATGCAATAACTTTTCACATTTTATAAGTAACAGTCATCTTTCTTTTGGCCACTTTGAAAAAAGTTTCGCCATTAAAATACTAAAAAGTATTGGTAGTGAGCCAGACAATGTCAGTCCCTTTGACTTGTGTTTGAAGAAAGTGGTTGAATAAATCACAAAGGGTCTTTCTCGAGGAGATGTGTATTCGTTGACAACAATATGGGAACGATACACTGATCTCCTCAAAAGTGACTTTGACAAAGTTGTAGGGGTGCATTATAGGCGCCATTTTCGGGGGAAAGTTAAGAGGCTGTCAGGTAAAAATGCAAACTTTGTATGACCCCTAAATTGAAAGTAGTATCTTCTAGTTTTCCCAGCTGTATCAACTGGAGTTGCAATTGAGAGCCTGAAAGATGCTTGTTATGATATTTCTGACAAAAATGAGGGCACTGCTGCCTCCTCAGAGAATACCTCACAAGAGTGCACAAATGTTGATCTTGAGTTACTTAGTTGGTTGTATCATGTCTCCATACAGGTAAGAGCAGACATTCAATCATCACCTGGGCACAGGGTTATTGGAAAAATCAACAAAGACAGTGCACAGAAAGGGGTTCCTGAGAGTTTGTATTTGCTTCTTCATTTGCTCTGTTATGGTAGTGAAAAAAACAGAAGACAGTGAATCAGATGGTATAGATACCAAACTGTTTAGTATTGCTCAGGATATTGTATTTTTGGCATCTGGAGGCAAGAAACAGACACCAAAACACCTGGGACTTGGCCTCACTATTCATCAGGCCACAAGGTCTAAAGAGTTAGTGCAACTTTTGCATGCAGCACGGTACTGTGTTAGTTATGAGTCTGTGATTCGTGCTGATACAGCACTTGCAAATTCAATGCTGACACGATACAACGAACAAGGAAACACAGTGATTATTCATAATTTCATTCATGCTCAATATTCTGGTTATATATGGTATGCAAATGATAGCATTGACATCATTGAGGAAACCCTTGATGGGAGAGGCACTTTTCATGCATCACAAACAGTTGCCTTCAGGAGAAGCATTCCCAGAGATGTGACACCAGAGCTAAATGTTGATCCTGGATCAGCAGAAGCTGTGTCTGTCCCTGATGATTTTCAAGCCATTATGTCATCTCCTATTGGTGCAAATAAAGCTGAACCCTCATTCCCAGAACCTGTACAAAATATGTGGTACAGACCTGATGCTGCAGTCACATGTGAGGCAAAAGCTAAAGACATGGCTTGGATTTTAGCAAGGCTTCAGGAACCTGATGATCATCATGTTCCTGCCTGGACAGGTTTTAATCAACAGTTTTCCAATGTCAATCCTGCTTTAACGGCCATTGGTCCAATGCCAATCATAAATGCACCTGCACATGACTTTGATACTCTCTGGACTGTCATTCAGAGGTGTCAGAAAATGACTGCTGCTTTGAATCAGATTTTCACAAATGCAAAGCAAAAATGTTGCAGTGGTTTAAGGCAGAAGAATGTAGAGACTTGGCTGTCATGATGGGAGGCTTCCATATTCAAATGAATTTCTCTACGGTGATAGGCAAATACATGGCTGATTCTGGTTTAAGAGACATTTGGGTAGAAAGTGCAGTATATGGAGAAAATACAGCTGACAATATCCTTCAGGGCTACCTGTGGAACAGGGTTGTGCGTGCACACAAACTTACATATGAGGCCCTGTGGCGGATCTTGTGGCCAGCTTTTGTAGAGTCTTTAAGTGACAGACAGCAGCAACTTGCAACATCAGTCGCAGAGCTGGCTGGTCAGCTTGCACAAAGCTTTGTCAATAAAGATAGTAATGCTGCAGTAATGTCACTGCATGAGAACTTGCCCAAATTACAACAGCTGGATAGTCTGTTGGATAAATTTGACGAGTCCCACAAGGATAATGCCAGTTTCACTTTCTGGCAGGAGTACATGCATCTAGTGTCAATTCTGCTTTGCTTTACAAGAGCATTGCGGGATGGCAACTGGTCACTGTACCTGTCCTCATTTGCTGAAGTTCTACCTTGGATGGCAGCATATGACCATTACAATTATCTCCGCTGGGGCTCAGTCCTTCTAGCTGATATGAAGCAACTACAATATGTAGCACCTGATGTGTGTGGTGTGAAGGCTTTTAGTCAGGTGACTTTGAGGTCAAAGAATCCAAGAGGACTTTCAACCAAGTTTCAGATGACCAAGGACTTGAGCGTTTCAACAAAGTGAGTAAAACAGCTGGTTTGATTGGTATTACACGTTCAGACACAGCACGTAATCGCTGGAGTCTTACATATGTAGAACGAACCCGGTTAGCTATGGATACCAGAGATATGCTTGGCCTCAGTGAAGATGAGAAAAAGATTGGCTTGCACAAAGATTGTGGCATGCAAGGACAGGTCAAGACTCTAATGATGTCACAAAACTAGTCTCCCAGTTCCAAGCATTTCATGTCTTCTACCGGCAATCCCCAGAATTAGTGTCTCTCACAATTGGTGAGATAGCAGAAGGAAGTATTGTTCATGACTTACAAACAGCAGAAATGCGAGGCAAGAACATTGTATATCAATTTATAACAGACCGACTGATGAAAAAATCCATCAGCTTGCATGCAACCATGTTCTCTGTTGAAGTTACAACTGACAAACAAAAGCAAAAAAACTGCAGTCATCCAGGCAGATCGTGATCTCTTCCGACGCATTATTGTCAGTACAGAGTCTGGAAGAGAAATCAATGTAGATAATCTATTGGCACAAGAACTAAGCAAAGTTCCTCTCTCTTTGGCAACAACAGATGGCAACCTTAGGCCAGCCAATAAAGCCCAATTGTTCTCCATTTAAGAGGCAGGAATTGGTGTATCACTAAAAGACCTACCCCGATCTCAAACACCAACATGCATTATCATAGATGGAATGGCTGTCGTCCAGGCTATCGGTAAGCCTGTTGATGCATTGACATTTGGAGACCTGGCTGATTGCTTTGGAATGAACATGAAATCAAATGTTCGTGAGCGGTGTACCATAGTGGTTGTTGTATTTGATTGCTACCATGAACACTCAATCAAAGGTGCAACTAGAAAAAGGTGCACTGGAAAATCTGAAGGAATTAGGAAGGAGATTAGTGATAGGACTGTCAAGTTGCCTTAGCAGTGGAACACATTCAGTAGCTTGAATGAAAATAAAGCATGTCTGGCTGAATTTCTAATGACTGAATTATTAAACACTGCTTCTGGACTTGGTAAGGAGTAGGTAGTCAGTGGGGGCAAGAATGGGTCTGCCCTTTCATCTGCCAGGCCGCCAAATGTTGAGCATTTGTGTTCAGAGCAAGAAGAGGCTGATACACGTATGCTACTCCATGTCTGCTGGGTATGAGAGAGTCCTTATCTCAAGTAGTGACACAGATGTGCTTGTGCTCCTGGTTGCTTTCTGTCCTCAGCTGAGCAATGAACTGTGGGTGAAATTTGGTACCGAAAAATTTCGTAGGTATATTGCTGTATATAATGTTGAATGTAGTGATGAAATCAGGCACAGCATATTAGGATTTCATGCAATATCTGGGTGTGATACTGTCAGTCAGTTTGCAGGTATATAAAAAAAGGTTGCCTGGAAGGTGTTCATTGAAGCACTGCAGTTGCTTTGTCATCTAGGGGTGGCACACCAGTTAGGGGAACAGACTCTGTTGCAACCAGACGAATTTGTATGCAAGCTATATGAACCAACAAATGGCACTAAGTCAATCCAGTCTCTGTGTTGCAGTCAGTTCCGTAACGGCAAACGTAGGCTAGAAAACTTACCCCAAACAGAAGATGCAATTCACTTGCACATAAAAAGTGCTCATTATCAGGCACTGATTTGGAAAAATGCTATGGTCACAAACCCAAAATTGCAAAGTCCTCTGACTTTTGGGTAGCACATGGTAGACAACACGTTGCTTCCCGTTATTATGACAAAGGAAGGGCTCTCTGCTGAATGTGTAGCTGTAACTACTTGTGGATGAACACAGACTTGTCGTAGATGCCAAACAGCCCAATGCATGTGCAACCGAAGCAAGCTAAGGTGCACTGGAGCCTGCAGGTGTCGAGACTGGTGTCTCCACCCCAAAAATGTTGATCCAGACGGTGATTATTTTGCCAAAACATTGTGAACAGTTTGATTTGTCATCTGTATCTGCATATTACAGCTGTAGTGTGTACCTCAATTTTCTTTTTGATTAGCATCTTGCTAAACAACTTGTGATGAAGTATTAGTTATTTTGACCATGGCAGAATGGCTATAAAATGTTAGCTGCGGACATGCTATAGCCACAGTGCTTCACTATCTTTTTAGGAGTGATTAGCGTGTTTTATGATTGATTACCATTTTGCTAAGCATTTGAAAGTACAGAAATGTTAACTATAAGCTCTGCTGAATACCCTAAAATTGCATTGATGAATCATAAAACCTGCATGGAGGTGCAAAGATTGGGGTTAGGACACAACAAATTCTGCTCTTGGTAGCAAGTTTCACTAATCTTCAAACGTGATTTTAATAGTTTGCAGGGACAATTACATGATTACATACTATATTTGAAATGTTCAATGACAGTTTATTCTCTGAATAATATAGAATTGTGCTTCGCACATTGAAATTGAACATTAGTAAGTGTTGAACAGCCCAAAAAGGGTCATTCATAAAATGATGAAATACACAAAAAGGTCCAAGAAATGATTTGGTGGCGGCCATATTTGATTTATGCAAATTAGGCAATAGACATGAAAGTCATGCTACACAAATAGTACTTGCGAGTCAAAAACACCTAGGTTTTATCAAAAACATAAAAAATTCTCATTGTTGAAGGGTTTTTATAATGGTTTTTTGTTATCATAATTTCTAAATTATTGTCAACATGATTTTTCTCTTCTTTTTTTTCGCAAAAAAAGGTTACCATATAAAATCATCCACAGAATCACTTTATATCATTTCCCAGAGTGACAACATAGCTTTTCTGAATCCAGAGGAATTGCTGATCAATCCTATATATGTTTTATGCTTGTACCCTTTCATGTCCACAAAAGTGTTTTCTAAGGCTCTTCTGAGATACAGCCCCCTAACTATAGTGCTAATGGGAGGAAATATGGTTTCACATATGTGGAATAGGGGCAAATAATCCGATATATCGGTGTATAGAATCCCATTTTGGGAGATACAGAGAAGTCAAAAATATTCGTAAATATACTGTCCATAAGAGTGGCAATTGTCTTGGTAATTCTCGTCAGTTTGTTAATGGTTATTGACCACCTGCTACCAATATAAATGACTTTAATACCTCCCCAGATAATTTGTTAAATGTTTTCAGTGGAGATAAGACAAAATATTACATAATGGGGACTTCAGTGTTGCTATTTTGAAATATGATTCGCCAGCAGCGCAGTCTAATGTTACTCCTGGTGCGTCTATGTCTGTAGAGATTCCACTGGCACATCTGATGCCACTCCTGGAAAGCCCACTGCAGCTGACACACCACCAGCACAGTCAGTCTGATGTTACTGATGCATCTTCAAAGCATCGATGTGAAAAGCTTATTTCATTGGCCTTTGTTTAACATCTTTTCCGGCCAGAAAATGAGATCAAAAGTGATGAAGCAAAAGGCAAAAGACAGAGGAAACTAGGGTGGCTATTTGCCAGTGCTTTTACGAATAGAGATAATAATTCACAGATACAGGGAAAGAAGAAAAGAAGAAAAAGCCTCTGCAAAGAAAATGCACACATTTCAGAGAGGAAACAAGGTAGATGAAGCGAGAAAAGCCAAGGAACAAAAACAAAAGGGAAGAATGGTAAAATTGTAGTCCTCAATAAAAAAGATAAGGCAAACAATTCCACAGTCACCGCTAATAACCGTGATCATGAAGTTTTTACTTCAGAGTGCCTGCAATCTGCGCTGTTGCCCAAGTGACAACACGAAAAGCACCTGAATTCTCAGGCCGGTTGCGCTAATCAAAATCGAGCTTGATCCCAACTCAGGTCTACCTGAACCTGAGATCAAATTCCGGGGTCGTTTGGACTTGGCCAGCATATTTTGAGGCCATACACAGTTTGAGCCTGATATTTAAACCTGGGTGAAGGGTGGTTGACAGTACACGTGAGGCAGATTTTCAAGGAATTTTGCTTCAAAGTTGATAATAATGGCTGAATTTATCCATATTTTGGAGCAAATGAGGCTTGCAGAATGTCTGCTGCGGAGACAACCAATTTTGAGTACAGGAAAAATCCGTTCATTGAATTCAATGATACGGATTTTCTACAGCGATTCAGGCTAAACAAGGACACGGTTTTCATGTAATTTTCAAATGTGAAACCAAGGTTTGACAGTGCTTACAGAAAAAAGAAAACATTTGTGCCACCACTTATCCAAATTTTGGTGACATAACGTTTTTGCGCCACTGGATCATTCACTCTATTGGATCATTCTTGCGTGCGGATGGGGATATATTCGGTATACATAATTTACAGCCAGCAGGATTGTCGCAAGGGTATCTGAAACAATTACCAGCTTACGACCCCAATGCATCAGTTTCCATGAGGGAAATGCGCTTGCCGAAATTTAAGAGCAGTTCTATGGTTTAATATTCATAAATATATACTTGGTATAATGGGGGGAATTGATTGCACACACGTATCTATTCAGTCACCAGGTGGCGATCATGCAGAATTATTTCGAAATCAAAAAGTTTTTTTTTCTATAAATGTGCATGACGGCACTTGAACTTTTCAAACTCTTTCCCATGCTTGCTTTTTCTCGTTGACATTGTCCCATCATTTTTTTCTTTCAATTGTGTTAAATTCTTCTTCACCGAGTTCAAGAAGAATTCTTTTTCCTGATCTGAAAAAAAAATCTTGGTCGTGGGTTTCTGTGCCTTGTCCATATTCATGCCACAATAGCTTTATCGTCAAATGGAACTAACTTCGGGTGAGCTTTTATTTAATGGGAAACAAAACATGAGCAGTGGACCACATAGACCAGAGTTACAATATTACAGGAAAAGGGAAGTGTCATGTTACATTATGCTCTATATTTGGTGTAGGTAGGCCAAACTCATGAATGGTGATCTACACTCACGTGAACTTGACTTGAATCAGACAAGTGCAAACCAACTTTGATTCACCTGAACTCAACTCAAGGGCTTCAAAATCTCTATACTTGTGATTCAGAATCAGAGACCTGATGTAGGCTCACATTACACAGTCTTGCCCAACTGGCCATTAGACTTGAATTTCGTTTAGCAATGTTTATTGCATGGTATTTTGCTTACCTTCCCAGGGTAAGTTTTCAAAGATTCAACCACAAACTGAAGTTAAATGCATTACTAATTATTGAATACAGAACGGCTTCCCGTGATCAGCCACCCTGGCTGATAACTCAATAAATCAATGGTGTGTCATGATCACCCATGGTGGCCAATAATTGAGCAGGTCTGGGCAAGCTGGTGGATTTGTTGCAGGTGTTCGCCCATCCACTTGCCAAGTAATTCCATTTCCGTCTACAAGATTTGGATCATGGCTTCACTGTGTAATTTTCAGGTGATTAAATGGCCGTTGGCATTATGGAAATTGGTATAAAGATTAGCCTTCGGGCTGAAAACTATGGCAAGCCAGGACCGCAAAAAATGCATTTCTCATTTAAAACAGAATGATCAAAAATAAAATAAAACAGATACCTTCTCATATAAAACAGAATAATTACAAATAGAACAGACCAAAATTAAACAAAGCTGACATTTTTCATTTATACCAGAATAATCATAAACAAAACAGACAATAAAATGAAAGAGATATTTCTCACTTTAAACAGAACAAATAAATAAAACTGCCAATAATAGAACAACATTTATTTCTCATTTCAAACAGAGTAATTAAAAAAAACAGACAAAAACAAAACAAAACACAAATTTATCTTTAAAACCAAATAATTGTAAATAAAAGAGACAATAAAAACACCAAATAGATACAAATGATAACTAAAACAAGCCATTTTGAATAAAACAGACCACAAAAGAGAACAAGTACCGCTGCTAAATGAAACAGGCGATCAGGTCAAATAAAACAGACTTAAGTGAAAGAATCTATAGTTAGGCAAAACCAGGTTCAGTGTGCGCATGCGGAATCAGCAGAAGGGGCAAACAGCCGGAACAGAACAAAATATCAGCGAACATACTTATTGCCCCTTTTAAAATATAAACATAGAGAGAGAGAGAGAGAGAGAGAGAGAGAGAGAGAGAGAGAGAGAGAGAGAGAGAGAGAGAGAGAGAGAGAGAGAGAGACATACCATCCAATTTATGAATATTAAAAACCGACAAGAAAGAACACTTTCACTGATGCAATTGAGGATAAAAATATTTTCAGTCTGAATTCAAATCCCTTTTTCTAACCCTCAAGTTCAACATGATCACAATCATGGCCCATGATTGTGATCATGACATGGGATGCATACCAGCATAGGTAACGTCGTCAGCATAATTTGCACCTAATCCCCATTTGTGATTAATTCACACGAAAATATGCTTTCACGGACCTTGATTTAAGTTTTTTAGCAGTGACAAAATTTCTACCTTTACGACAGAAACAAATTAAATGGCATTATTTTCGATTTTGTTCTGTGCTACTACCAGCTTTTGGACCTGCCCAGAGCGCGCGTCACCAGATGTGCCGCGCGCTTTCGGTAGATGCCTAAAGATAGCTGGGCGTTACGTGAGAGGAAAAAAAATGACGTGTCAAGGTATCGAAAGAGTGGATGAACCGGTCAGCGAAAGCTCGATGGAATCTGTGCACGTTTGCTGAAAGGTGAGAAAACAGGTGGGTCAACCACTTGATCCAAAGATCACCATTTAGTGTGAATAAAATAACGAAAAAAAAAAAAAAAACGGGAAAACGGATTTTGTTAATTTGAAGAGCGGAAAATGCAGAAATACGGAATGGTAGGCCAAACATAATTTGAATATGAGCAAATGGTTGTTTTATCTGAATGTAGTGAAACCCCTAAAGTACACCTAGGCCACCAACAGGTAATATTAAAAACTACATAACGCTAGAAGTGTTATCAGCAAACCGAACAAATGAAATGTCATTTTAAAATACCGCCACCATAAGATGCAGGGATCAGCAATTTTACTTTTTAAAGTTGTCTCGATCCTCTCATGCTGAATGGGTAGGCCTGTTATGTTCCTGTCAAGAAGCCAAAAACAAAAGCCGAACACCGGACCAAACTGTCGTGTCCTAATGAATAATATATAAGTAAAGTTACTTTGTCTCTTAACTCACAAGATATACAGATTATCCATGCATAAATCTGCTACAAAAGAAGAACACGGCCTCCCAGAGTCCCCACTTGGCTAATGACAAGGAGGCAAATTATGTTGAAAAAAGGGTATACATTCTGGTTTATAACTGCTTACAAGTCTGTCAGCATGCCCTTCTGCTGAATGGGTAGGACTGTTACGTTACTGTCATGAAACGCTTAACACAAGCCCAACCCAGGACAAAAAAATGTTGCCATACTATAGAGCTGGTGGTGTTATTATACAGGTTTGCTTCTCGTAGTACGGAGTTTTACCTAGCGTTGGTCAACTATACCACATGGGGGCAAAGCCCGATTTTATCATTATTTTATTAATAATTTCACTACAGATAATGTAAAAGGAATATATTAAGCTTGATCATCACTTTGTTCATAACATAAGAAAACACAACAAATAGTGATCATTTTATTCACAGTCATTTGTCAGATCTATATTATATCATTAATCTTTCTTATGTGGGGAATGCCATTTGAATATTACGAAATACAGTTTAACAAAACACAATAATGAAGTGAATAATTTAATCTTCATTTTATTCAACAGTCATTAAGTTTTGTGAGGTCTATCATTGATCTCTCTTCTCTTTAACCAGGGTTGTGTGATTGCTTTTAACAACATTTGAATTTATTTAGGATTTGGGTAGATATTAAGCATTTAATTCTGAATGGTGCAGTCACTAAGCTGGAGGCCGCCAAACCCACCTCGGGGAAACGATATCATACGATATGAAGTCATGAACCCATACTGCTCGTTTGCAAAGAATACCGTTTGTGTGCAGTCAAAGCCATCTGGTATGGCTTTATAATTGCGAAAATTAGACCAATCAGGTTGGAACATTGTTACTAAAAAAAAAGCTACATAGTGTAGCTTGCAGTGAATAAGTTTCCCTTCATAGGTCCCATATCAAAGTTTTCACACGAAGGTAATTTGGAAAAGACCCATATTCAAGGGAAGTTCCACCTGAGCCGAAACAACATTCAACATTTCAAGGTCACTCAATGTAAAAAAGACAGCATGTGCTGGAGGTTCATGTGTTATTCCCTATTGATATTTAATAGTAACTGACCCCCAAAGGCACCGTTTTCATGATACAAGCTAATATCACTAATGGAGATACATTGTACAGTGGAGAGACCAACAGACTGAATATGCAGGCGATGACAATACCCTCTGGCACTATGTGTGCTGAGGGTAAACATTACCAAAATATTAATTTTTACTGGAAAATAGCATACATGTATATGCAATAGTGCGCATGCCTCTTTTCAAATAGTGTGATTTAAATTCTGGTCAAACCAACCAGAGACTTCATTGTAGTGCCATGCTCTGATATATATATAGATATGAATGCTGGTTTGTTAGGCTCTATTTCAAACTTTCATCATTTTTAAAACATTTCTATTATTCTGATTGTCATTATACATGTTTTGATTCAAACCCAGAGAAAACTGCAGCTGTTCTCTTCAAATTTACAAAATCCGTTCACCCGTTTTTCTGTTTTTTTTTTTATACCCTTTACACACTGAATGATGATCCTTGGATTGAGGAGAGGTTTACCTATCTGTGTCGTCACCTTTCAGCAAACGTGCACAGATTTCTTCGAGTTGTTCACTGACCCGATCATTCACCTTTCGACACCTCGAAACGCCATTCTCCCCCCTCCCCTCACGTCACGCCCAGCTGACTCTAGGCATCTACTGATAGCGCGTGACATATCCGGTGACGCGCGCTTTTGGCAGGTCTAAAAGCTGGTATAGAACATAATCGAAAACATTTGCCATTTTATTTATTTATGTCGTAAAGTTAGAAATTTGTTCACTGCTAAAAACTTAAACCAAGGTCCGTCAAAACATATTTTCCTGTGAATTAATCACAAATGGGGATTCTGTGCAAATTATGCTGACGACACACGCGGGTGCAGAATGGTACCTATGTTGGCATGCATCCCATGTCATGATCACAATCATGGGCCATGATTGTGATCATGTTGAACTTGAGGGTTAGAAAAAGGGATTTGAATTCAGACTGAAAATATTTTTATCCTCAATTGCATCAGTGAAAGTGTTCTTTCTTGTCGGTTTATAATATTCATTATAAATTGGATGGTACATACCTACATACATACATTTATACATATATATATACATGTATATATATGTATATATATATTAAAAAGGGGCAATAATTATGTTCACTGATACTTTGTTCTGTTCCGGCTGTTTGCCCCTTCCGCTGACTCCGCATGCGCACACTGAACCTGGTTTTGCCTAACGGTAGATTCTTTCACTTAAGTCTGTTTTATTTGACCTGATCGTCTGTTTCATTTAGCAGCAGTACCTGTTCTCTTTTGTTGTCTGTTATATTCAAAAATGGCTTGTTTTAGTTATCATTTGTATTTATTTGGTGTTTTTTGTCTCTTTTATTTACAATTATTCGGTTTTTAAAGATAAATTTGTGTTTTGTTTTGTTTTTGTCTGTTTTATTTATAATTATTCTGTTTTAAATGAGAAATACCTGTCGTTTTATTTATGTCAGTTTTATTTATTTGTTCTGTTTAAAGTGAAAAAATATATCTTTCATTTTATTGTCTGTTTTATTTATAATTATTCTGCTTTAAATAAGAAATAGCAGCTTTGTTTTATTTGTAATTCTCTCTCTCTCTCTCTCTCTCTCTCTCTCTCTCTCTCTCTCTCTCGAGCTTTACAGCTCAGACATGTTTTTCGTGCTCCTTTTGGTTAATGGTCTAAATTTTCCCCTCCTGCCACCCCTTCTGCACCATTCAAAGGTTTCTGCCCATCCACTCAGTCTACAAAATTTCGATTAAAGCTTCACTGTGTAATTTTCTCGTGATTAAATGGCCGTTGGCATTTTGCAATTGGTAAAGAGATTAGCCTTCGGCCCGAAAACCAGCCAAAAGTTCTGTGTTTCTGTGTCTGCTCATTCCTTGGCAACTAGCTATCTCTGGACACAACCCCCCCCCCCCCCCCCCCCCCCCCCCGCGTGTATGATGTCTGTCTGGTTTGCTTGGCAACCTGGAATGGGAGGTGCATAAAGAGTGTTTTCATTCGACTCCATAAACAGGTGAACAGTAAATATATAGTTTCCTATTCATGCGATGCCCACGTTTTTGGTACACGATGCGTCTGTTTAATTTAATGTGGCATCGAAGCAGAAGCATACAGGTCTTTTGGCCAAGTGGCCGGTTATTGGCCCATTTGCCATTCATTTGATTTTCGTGTGATGCTGGGGTCTGCGTCGGGGATAGAATGGATGTATGTGCAGTGCAGGAAACAATTGCGGAATGGGGCATCCCTTTATACTATGCTACCCCAGAGTCGACATGTGAAATAGTGTTATGGGGTAAAATTTCGCGCTAAATGTGCTGTACTCAAGACATATAAAAATCAAGTGACTTCAAGACTCATAGCCCCATTATTAGTTCTGTTGGCGGCACCTGTGCAGGCCTCAGAATCTGAGGCAGCAGGATTATAGCAATAAAAAGTGAAATCAATGTACGTACCGTGTATGTGATCGCTGGCAGATAGCTGCTGTAAAGGGTTGTTCCAGTGTAACAGCTAGTTGGTACTCCACTGTTATATATACCCAAGCACGTTTGTTTACGTGTCCCTATTTGCATGCAAAACTATCTATGGAAAACCACCGATAATTCAATGTTGACTCGGGAATGACAATGCTATTTCAGTGTTTACTCAAACGCATTTCAGCATTTAGGACAGCATTTTTAAAAATTAAAATTTTCTACTGCTTTTCTCACGTTCTTTACACAGCTAAAATAATTTCATTCCTTCATGATTTTTTTTAAATGTTCGGCACCATTTGCACACATAATACACAGCTGTTGAAGGAATAGGGGATAACAACATATAAAAGCAGATTATTTACAATTCATTATTTATCAAAAAATATCCCCCTGCCCTTTGCTTTTATTCTTCATTCTGCTATTTCTCCTTTAGTTCACAGCACTGCAGAAATACGCATTGTTACTACTTTATCTATCTATGCTATTATGTGTCCCTGCCTAGACCGCATTTACCTACACAGGTGACACTTTTTTCATGATGTATTTGACCACTGCAAATATAAAGAATTAGTCACAGCAATTTGAAAAAAGAGCTTTTTACACAGCAATGACAAGGCTGTTTTAAATAATACCCGAAATTTCAACATATAGGGCATATTAGTATTTTTAGGACAGCATTTTGGATTAACAAAGTCAATCACTTTTTTCAAATTCTGTCCATAACTGAAATAATTTTCTCTATATGTATTTAGCGTTATTCGGCACTATTCGTGCACATGGCACATAATAGTTGAAGGAACAGGGGACCACCACTCGGCAGGGTCGGCGATTTATTGGTGACTCAGCATGTTCGGCGATATTTTGGTGACTCAACATGGTCTGTCCTCTGTTCGTATTTTGTAAGTCTGAAACCATTACCTGACACTTATGACCACTCTGCTGTATATACAAAAGTATACGTTTAACAATCTGGATATAGACACATCGATCTTCGATATACACAGCACTTGGGTAAATCCCTCCAGCACATTTGTCCAGCACGATCACCATTTTCTTAGGTATATTGAAGTGACCATGTACTTATGTTAACACCCGCTTACCTAGCACTACACTTATATCATTGACATTACTCATCTTCAGTTAAATTGCCTTTATAAGCAGCAACTCTAAATGCTTTGGAAATACAGTGTATCATTCGGAATTTTGATCACTACATTGTATATTTTGCGCCAATTTCAGTCTTAAATAGTGTACAATTGTACTACTGTTCATAGATACACACATCGAATAATGTCTTCCAGTGTCCAAACGAATGTAATTTTCCTCCCTCTCTCCCCCCCCTCCCCGAACCTCGGTAAAAGGTAAATTTTTGCAACAGTACAGAGCTGTGATTGGCCGATAGCATACATAGTATGCTCAACTTGCCACAGATGGCGTAGGGGCTATTTAGGGTAATTCATTAGCCCCAGGTTGTGTGGGCAAGCATGGCAGACTATGGAAAGATGACGGGGTGATTGACTTGAAAAAAGAACTTGTAAAGTGGGGAGCAGCTACAACAAGGAAGAAAGCTGACTTAATAAGGTAAGTACATTATGAAGTGTTTCTAGTATTATTCAAATAGCAGACTGAAGAAGCTTTGTTGTAAGGTTTACTTGTTCTAAGACTAAATGGGATGACCAAGCTTGTCTAAGACTTATCTTGCCCGTCCTCCAATGGAATAACAACACAGTAAACTAACTAATTCTCAATGCAGTAAAATTTAGTAGTTTCTCGTGATGAAAAATAACATATTATGTAAGCAAATTTTGTCTGCTGATAGCATCTAATGAATGATGTATATGGCTTATATGGCCCTGTATACACAAGGGGCAGATCAAGCAGGCCAGGCACTATAGCCCAGTAGCTATCCAGGTTATTCGGGATTTGTGAGGGTGTCAAAGTTTGTTTTGTGTAGAGAGAGAGAGAGAGAGAGAGAGAGGAGAGAGAGAGAGAGATGAGAGAGAGAGAGAGAGAGAGAGAGAGAGAGAGAGAGAGAGAGAGAGAGAGAGAGAGAGAGAGAGAGAGAGAGAGAGAGAGAGAGAGAGAGAGAGAGAGAGAGAGAGAGAGAGAGAGAGGAGAGAGAGAGAGACTAAGTGCAATATGGGCTATGGTAAAACACAAGGTGTAATACACTCTTCAGTTATGGGATATACAGCTGGGGAGAAAATTTTTTTATGTAGCTTGATTTATTTCTGCTTATCAAGCTTCTTGTTGTTGAGCATAAACATGTCAGTGGGACAATAAAAAACAAATATATGCTCTTGCTTTCATTTCCACACAAGCCTATGTATTAAACATGTATATTTGACACACAAACTTATTTTACTTGCAGACTGGAAACATATGACAGGAATGATAATTTTCAATCACGACCAGTTTGCTTCACAGGGCAAATCAAGGCTTTAAGACTGTGAGAGAAGGGAACCAAGAACACCCCCCCCCCCCGCCCCTTGAGACTGTCACACCTGAAAACCTATTCTGAAAGGAAACCGGCAACAGACAGCTTGAAAGTGGGAGATAAAAAGCCTATTGAGAAAGGGGAAGTTCTAGTAAAATCAAAACGTGTAGATGCCTCTAGTATGTTGACAACAGAAGATACCTTGTTTCACTGGCATTGCACAAGCTGCTATGAAGGAAAAGGTAAACACCGGCAATAAGAGGGACTTCTACTGAAACATTGTGTTGTCTTTCTAATATATATAGCACTGCAATATTGTAAATCAATCAGAGAAAGTAACTGAAAGAAAACATGCCTGTTTCAATTACTCTTGCAAGAGCACATAGAAGATTTTAATAAAACTTAACATAAAAATGAATGAACTTTAAACAAAGATATAGACTACCATTTGTACAGAAGGTTTTCTTTAGTTTCTTACATTCCACATAAACAGTGAAGATCTTTGAAATACATGAGGTATTTTGCTGCTGTGCATACAGGTCACATACAGTATCAAAGTCCGAGTCAATCAATGGGGAGAAATAATCCACAGGCACTGTGAGTGTCCATAAGCAAAAGGCCCCTTAGGTACGTGTAAATATGTGGCTGCACTCCTGCTCATGTTGGCAAATCCAGTCAAGACAGGACAACTTTCTATGCAGAAGAGTTGCACTGAAGCTTCCACAGACCAAAAGAGCTTATAATGATACGCTTTCATTATCAAAATAATAAGAAATTTTATGGCTAAATAAACACAGACACGTACATTATTCTTACAATGGATTTTATGGACTTTTCTTTGCAAAATTTGAGTCAAAGACTGTGTATAGTAAGCTTTCCCTTGTATACTTCAGAGCATGTGAATAATCTCATTATATGAGATATGTGAAATCATTGTGAGGACAATGATTTTCAAATTTGACTTGAACTGAGTAGGTGTTTTTCTCTTGCAAAATCCACAATTTGTTCCATTTTCAAATCTTTGTCACATTATCATGAGAAATAAAAACTCTTCATGTGACATTTTGTGAAACCATCAGGGCTTGAGACTTCTATGATCAATGTATGTATATAATACATTGGTTATAGATGTCTTGCATGTCTTTGTATATAGATACATGTACATGTTGCCATAGAGGTCTTCTATCTATCTATCTATCTATCTATCTATTTATCTATCTATCTATCTATCTATCTATCTATCTGTCTGTCTTTCTGTCTGTCTGTCTGTCTGTCTGTCTGTAATACACTAAAATACACATACATACGTGTCGCAACCCTAGACCCATGAAGTACCGAAAAATGGAAGGATATAATGATCACGGCCGTAACTGTGTTATTAACTACTGTGCTCAGACAAGTTCTGATGTTGCGATGCGTTATGCACATCCCAAAGCTGATATGAAGACTGCAGCTATGGATCATGACTACTGTTCACTCCCTATCACGGAATACTGGATATATCATGCTAATAAGGTAAATACATAAATCCGTGATTATTATAAAAAATTTAATGAAAAATTAACGGCCTTATTCTTCATATATATGTATTGACCACTAAAATTAAAAGCTTGTACTTTACAAATAATGATTGTTCACCATATATGCTGAATATATATTTCTATGATACACAACCAAGTGTCATGTGAAAAACTAAGACTAAAAAAGAAATACACTCTTTAGATTTCTGATTACCTGAGGTTTTTCATTACATGGTCTTACATATACAATAAATGACATCACCTCATACATATTGCTTCAAAAATATAAAAAATACAACTTGTTTCTGGTACTCCCACTTCATGCATCATAGTTTTGTGTGCTTTGGGCAAATATATTGCATCATCTTGGCATATATGAACATAAAAAATTATCAATCAACATTCAATGATAAAAGTTAAGTACATTCCGGCTTATTGATAATCTTAATGTGTGTTTTCTTGCTTTTGTAGAGAAAATACATAACTTACCAATTCCGGGATAGTTTATCTGTCAATTTTGCCCGAATTAATAAACATAATATGTGTGCAAAAATTCTCTAAAGCCTTACATGTATGAACGCAAAATTTGTCTTAGTGGATATGTGCGTTACCCATTTCAGCTAGGTGACTGGTGCCAAAGGTTGCAGGTTCGAGTCCCGCTCGTTCCGAACATAGAATATATTATCTTGATAACATGGCGATTTTAAAAAAAAATATATTATTTTCTAATTTTTGCTAATTTTCATCAGATTGTTTTCACAATCTGAGGGAAAATAGCCATATTAGTACAATAATGACCAAAATGTTGTGATTTCGTCAACCATGTGAAGGCAAGATACTTGAAACTCCCCAGATAAACCATTTTGCATGCTCAAATTCAAAATTTTTCTGGGGGGGGGGCGGAAATGCTCCCAGACCCCCACCCACCCGCATGCCTTCGGACCTTTGGGCCGTGTAGGTCACATTTGGGACACCGGAAAAATTACGGACTTTTTTCAGCTACTTGGGTCTCTGACTGAGTTTGTAGCAATGGCCTTGTTCAACCAGTATTTACTAGGGAAGCGCGCCTTAAAAGCACTTTTTTCTTTTTTAGTCCCATTAATTTTAGGGTTGGGCCTTTTTATAGTAGGGTCTGTCAGGTTACGGGAACCACACATATATTTTTCTTAGGCCTTGGGTAACTTGGACATTTGTTGAAACATGTCGAAAATGTATGTACATTCCCCTTTTACACATTACCTCTTTTGACGTCAGTTAAATTTGTTACCTGGGCACAGCCGGAGGCACTTGTAGTGCCCAAAACATGAGCTCACGAAGTTCACACAGTGATAAATACGCGACTTAAGTCGCGTATCGATGGTAGTGATCGAGATCCGCCATCTTTGCATGATATTAGTTCCCAGCAAGCTCATCAAGCAAGCCGTGATGTGAGTGGTTGGTTCATCCATATGACCAATTTTTTGGTAAAATACAAAAATGTGAGTTTTGTGATGTCACGAATCCCAGGGTTTGGCGAATTTTTCAAAACCGTGGGATTCCTGACGTCACAAAACCCTGGGTTTTGCAAATAATTGAATAAAACAAGTGCAAAACCCAGGGTTTTCATGGCAAAACTCAGGGTTTTGAAACAAAACCTGAGTTTTGTGAGAGCAAAACCCTGAGTTTTGTGAGAGCAAAACCCTGTTTTTTTTGTTTTTTGTTTTGTTTTGTTTTGTTTTTTGTTTTGTTTTGTTTTGTTTTTGTTTTGTTTTTTGTTTTGTTTTGTTTTTACCAAACCCAGAGTTTTATGTACAATCCCTGGGTTTTGATTCAAAACCTTGGGTTTTGCGAACAAAACCCCGGGTTCGGTATACAAAACCTTGGGTTTTGTGCATATTATTGAACTCAATTTTAATATATATATACATATATATATATATATATATATATATATATATATATATATATATATATATATATATATATATATATATATATATATATATATATATATTATATTCGTTTTACCATCTTGGTAGTTTACAAAACCCATGGTTTTGTGCAAAACCCTGTTATTTTTCAAGGAAAACTGAGGGTATTGTTATAAAACTTGCGGTTTTATATGCAATACCCCAGGTTTTGTTTAAAAACTCTTGGTTTTGTGAGCAAAACCCACGGTTTTGGTACTAAACCTTGGGTTTTGTGAATTAGTGAACAGTATTATTTCCATAGACGGTTGCATGGGGACGAATTCCTGTGTGCTGCATACTGCAAATGACGGCTAACTTGTGTTTTACCCGTGCAAAATGATATTTTAAGTGTTGACTCAAGTACATGTCAACATTTAAAACATTACAAAAATACAAAAAGAAAAAAACCACAATTTTTTTCTCTTCTTGTAGTAACTTTCTCCTCCCGTGGTTTCGTTGCCGATATATATTTACCCCCCCCCCCCCCCAACCACCCAGTAGTACTTTAGGTTAATGTTTTTCAAAATGCCCCCCCCCCCTTTCCAACGAACATCCGTACCTGACCCCTTCTCTAAGTGCTTGCCTTGTCGATATAAAGCTTCATCTATCCCCCTGAAATATTTACCCCCGCCTTTGCTTTCTTTCTTCATTCTTTTATTTCCCTTTACTCCACAACTTTGCAAGAAATACGCATTTCTACCACTACTTTTCCTGTCTATGCTACACCTGTGCCCGCCTCGGCCGTATACCGTTAGTAACCCAGGTGACACTTTTTTAAATCGACAACGTGACAACTGCAAATGGAAGAGAATTAGGCACAGCAATTTGAAAAAAAGGAGTCCCAGTTTTTGACTCCTCAATGACAATGCAATGTCACGCATTCACTCGAATGCCAATATATAGGGCATGCCAGTATTACAGACGGCATTATTTTTATTAAACTAGCAATTAGGCACGGCAATTTGAAAACAAAAGGAGCCCCATTTTGACACCTAAATGACAATGCAGTTTTACGCATTCACTCGAATGCCAATATATAGGGCATGCCAGTATTACAGACAGCATTTTTTTTTTTCATTAAACTAGGCCTGAATGTATTTAATCTTTATCAGTGAATGTTGATTGATACTCTTTTATGCACACATATGCCACGACAGTGCACTATGATTGCTGAAAGCACACCAAACTATGGTGCATGAAATGTAGGCTAGCGGCAAATGCTTCAAAAGTGCCCTAAAAATAGGTGCAACCCCAACCAAAGGTATAACAAAACACAACCTATATCAAAATGTGTGCACATGTCTCCTCTTTACAGAAAAATAGGTTGTGGAGTCCGAAAAGCGGTTTTTGCTATGTTTACACGCCCGTTTCTATGGCAACCTCTATTTTTTGTGGAAAATGACTAATTTTCACTAATTTTTTAACATCTGCCTTAATTTTGAAGATAAGTACTCCAAATTTCATTAGAAGGTAGCAATAACCTTACTCTTTCAACAGACGTGAAGCTTTTAAAAAAATGTTTGATTAACATCATTACTATTATAATTATATGCATAATTTTGTCATCTATTTATAATATAAATACCTCTATTTGTTGATGTTGTTTGCTGCAGTTGCCAAAGTACCAAAAATGGGGGTAAATGTTAAATGATGAAGGTAATATATTTCCAGGGATATACTGATACCAAATTTACTGGAGTATATGAAGTGGACACCATTACATGTATGCAAATTAGGCTTCAGATGTTGGGGTTTTTGAAGCCATTCTAGAGATGTATATCACACATTATGTTCTATACCAATGCAAAAAAGTTACATTTCTTTGCAAAGTGCTTCAAAGCATATAGAATATAGAATCCCAATCGTCTTATCAACATTTTTCGTTCACAACTTTACTGAAATTTTATGGGTCCGCCACGGGGGGGGGGGGGGGGGGGGCATTATGTTAATGGGTTGGCTGGTCTGGCTAGCTTGTGCAAAAGTGCTTTCTCCAGAACGCATTGTTGGAATTTGAGCAAATTTAGCAGATATTACCAAAAAAATGAAGTGAAGACAATTCAGAAACCCTATCATTAAATTTATGCAAATGAGATTATCTTCTAATAAGGATTTTATAATTTATGTGTTGTGTTGTAGAGACACCAGAAAGCACAAATCTGGGCACATTTCTTTGACTTTCAGAGTCCATGTCGGATTCTAACTCTGCTATGTGATTGTCTCATTATCAGTGTTATTGAGAATGACTGTGCATATTGTCAAAATGTGTTGCATGATTGATAATATACACATGGAGAACTGGATTATTTTCTAAAATGAAGCTTGGACCTGGTAAGAACACCCACGTTTTAATGTATTTGCAGGTTAGATAATTTTGTCCCGTGAACCTAAAATCATGAACCTGGAACCGCCATCCAAGAAGCCACCCCCAGCCAAGTTAAATCCCAATACCTGTTTTATGTAGCAAAGCTCTCAACACAGGAAAAGGGACTGATTACAAAACTACTTTGGACAAGCTACGATATACGCTTGCCTCCACCACAGACCGATCAGCTGCTCAACTACCGCCTACTGAGGATGCATTTGAGCAACATGTGAAACGGGCACAATACCAATGTGCCATCTGGTGCCACAATGGCATTGATCAATTACATACAACTCTTAAAGCACCTTTATTTCGAGACATAACAAAAATTAATGAATATTTGGGTCTTACTGATTCAGAACACACATTTCCACAAAATTTTTATGAAATTGTGTACGCTTACACAACAACTATTTGGAAACCAGATTCTAAAAAGAAAAAATTTAGATCAAATGTTTTGCAGCATTCCTCTCAAACACAAAATTATTGATTCACTAAACATTCAGTCCCTTTTCAAATTGAAATTTGTTCGCAACATGATTCCCGAGGAGTGCAAAATAAAAGACCCCCCCCCCCCCATCATTTCCTATAAATATGGCAACAATATTGGACAAAGTATCATGAATTACAAGCAATTTCTGGCTTCAATTAGGCCTACTCTTGAAGATATCGCAGCGAATCAAAATTGTGACCTTATGTCTAACAGTAAATATTCACATTTTGTTGATGCATACCGCAAACATGTATTTACAGCTAATTTGGATATCATACAAAATTCAAGTTTAAAAGAAATTATGAAAAAAGGTACAAAATTTCGAATATGTCCCAAGTTGGACATTGACAGTATTTTTCAGGATACATATGATGCATTTGATTCCTACTGTATGAAATGGGCAACGAAAGAAAAATAGAATTTCAGAAATTGAAAGGACGGTTATCAAACTTGAAAAAAGTCTCTGGAAAAAGAATTTATTGTTACAAATCCCACATTATGAATTTCAATACGGTTAATCTAAAACAACCTGAAGTTTCAAAAGCAGTCAAAGAACTACAAGAAAGTTTTGTATTCACTAACATAGATAAGACAGGTAACAATCTTGGGATCATCTGCAAAAAATATTATCTGGATGTTTTGAAAAAAGAACTTGGTATAAACAATATTTCAGACATAAGAGGAAATGACGTATATAAATTACACAAACAATCCATTGATAATTCAATAAATACACATAAAGATGAGATGAAAAGGAATTTTAATATCAAAATTTCTGAAAAGGACTCCTCTATTCCACTTTTGTTCTGGATACCCAAATTACATAAAAACCCTTTTAAATCTAGATTCATAGCCGGTGCTGCAAAATGTACAAGAAAACAATTATCAAAAGAAGGAACATTGTGTTTGACTGCAATTAGGAATCATTTTCGTAAATACTGTAATGTAATTTCTAGAAACAGTGAATTGAATTGTTTTTGGAGTATTAGCAATTCTTCCGAGTTAGTATCTAAAATTAAAGATGTAAAAGCAAAAAATATCAAATGTTTTTATTTTTCTTCACTGCACACAAATCTACCGATTGATGAAGTGAAAAGTTTACTGTCAGAATTAATAAGCAAAATGTTTAACCATAATGGTAAACCATACATTAATATGAATTCATATACAAAGAAAGCACAACACAACAAATATTCAAAAAGTAACATTAAATCGTACACTGTTGAAACTTTGATAGATGCTATAAAATTTCTTTTGGATAATACTTTTGTTCAATGCGGACCATTGGTTTTTCAACAAATAAAAGGCATTTCAATGGGTAGCAACTGCTCCCCTTTACTGGAAGATTTGTATTTAACCTGGCTTGAATTTAAGTATATGGATAAACTGATGAAAAGGGACTTTCAAGTGGCTACAAAATCATCAAACAACGCAAGATATATTGATGACATAGCTTGTGTAAATGTACAGAATTTCAGTAAAATTGCTTAAGACATTTACCCAAAAGATATCCCTTTGGAGGGTAACAATTCAGATGGTTTCAGAGATGTGTTTTTGGATTTGGATATTCAGGTCACTAATGACAGGTTTTGTATTAAAGTCTATCACGAAATAGACGAGTTTAACTTTGAAGTAGTTAATTATCCTTTCCCAGACATAATTATTTCGGATACTATTGGATATAATGAGTTTTTTCACAGACTTTGAGATTTGGTCGTATTTGTTCTAAATTCCAGGGCTTTGCATCTAGAACCAAATTTTTATTTACAATAATCTTGAGTCAGGAGGATTCAAAGATGTACTTTTGATCAAATATTTCTACAAATTTTGCTGCAAATATCCGGAGATGGTTAGAAAGTTTGGCTTCAATAATTTGAGAGATTTTAGACTTGCCTTTTTTTCGACTTAATTTTATCTTTTGGCATCATTCTGTTTTAATGTTCACCTTGCAGACATTTTAGGCTAGCTTGTTTTCTCTCAGGTTAAACCCCCAGGTGCTATCGGTAGCGAGTAGTGGCCTGCGACAGTTACAAGCTTGCCTAATTGTACTTGATATCTGGTTAACATTTTCATTGCATTCTCTTGACTGAAATACAAATGACTATCGGTAGCAAGCAGCGACAGTTACATGTTTGCTTAATTGTACTTAAAATCCTGTTAAGAAAAATTGTTTTGATAACATGTTTTTGGCAGAAATGCTAATGACTTTCATTTTTTTTGGACATGCCTAAATGCACATTTACTCAATATTAAAAAAACACTCAAAAGTGACAGTATTTTTTCAAATATCACAAACCTGACACATTACGTTGATACATTGACTCAGGGTTGGCAATGAAATAGAGCTTAATTGTTTGAGGAGTAGGTGTCTCCATGGAGTTTCTTTTACATTTCTGGTGCAGGATGTACATTGTTGCAGTCATTGTTAGGATTTCCCTTGGTTTATACAGGTGGTCTAGCTGCAACTGTTTATTTTACAATCACTGGAACTGAATATAATGCCCCAGCTTGTTTCCACTTCAGTTAAACACTGGCGGATGGTTTAAGTAGAATAAGCTGTCCAGCTAGAAAGGGCAAATATTGGTTCAGGGGTAAGTCAAATTGTTCTCAACTGAACCTGTACTACACAAATTTGGTAATTATAGTTTGTTTGCCAAGTATTCTTCTTTCATAATGAAGGTCTGCATTTATAAGCAAAACTGCACGTATTTAGCTAATTCATCATTTGCCACGTTCATATTTATTCATTATTATGTGGGTTGTCTTTGCTGAATATTTAGCTTGGACAAGGAGCCGCTACTCAGAGAGACATGTACGGGTAAAAGGCTCCGAAACATGTTGAGTAGTTACTCGCCGAAGACCCTTTAATTTATTTCGGCTAATACAGCCTATGTCAAAATTTTACAGAGGAACGTGTGCAATTTGGACAATAGTACTTCTATATGTATATACGTTAGACAGGGACATGTTAGCTTATGGAGAGTAAAGAGTTCGGACTGCAGAATAGGGTAATGACTACTAGGAAGTGGTTTTGGACAAAAAGACACCAATACAACAGTCACATTCCTAACCCTAAAGTGTGGGATCCCAATGGTAATGGCTGGAAAATGTCTAATGATGGCTACCTCAAACCTTTGATGTATACCAATGAGCTAGGCCCACTGGAAGTGCGCAACCTGACTCATATGTATTGCACCGGTATTGAGTGTACTGTCGCAAGAAAGTGCCATTGCCTCCAGACAGGACTTAAATGTACAGAATTATGTGCATGCCTTGGACATGAGTGTGCAAATGACACTTTTGACACAGAAACAGACAGTGATGATGAGGAAGATGATGATTGAATCTTGGCGTAGAATCTCCAAACCGTGACCATCATTGATCAGCTTTCTGTATTTAGTGTGTACATGTACTTATACTGTTTTCCTTTACTAAAAGGCATTTTGAATTACAGTTTGATGCCAGAGATACATTAGTTATGCTGCAGGACTCCATGGGATGGTTCACTGTAAATTACGTGTAGGTGTGAATACATGGTACAAAGTACTATCTTACTTCATCAGTTGTATTGGCAATTGTTATGACGGTTCGCTAAGCGAAGACGACATATGATAGCCATATTAGCATATTGATTAATATGTATATGGTATACTCATATGAACATGATAAATAAATCTTGTATGAGTACTGTTTCTAATCATTTTGCCTTTTTTTAAATAAACGAAACTATATCTTAGTAAGTATAGAATGTTATCCGTCGCACAGTACTTAATTTCGATGTAAATTTCATATATTTGCATAAATTAACATATGATAATTAGGCACTTTGAACAAACTCTGTATTTTGTGACTATATTAGAGCAATTGAGCACATTTTGATGTTTATTTAGCCTTTCCACAAGCAGTGTCACCAAAGTTATTATTTTTAAAGACAAATTTTAGTTGTCTCAGAAATGGCATAGGTGTCATGGAAACGGGCAGAAATATATATGATAAAATGCTTTTCAGATTCCACAACCTATTTTTTCATGAAGAGGACATATATACCTATAAGAAAATATAGGTTGTAACTTGTTATACCACAGGCTGGGGTATGACCCCCGAAGGGCCCTCTATGCCGCAGGACTAATGGGAGTATCAAATGCCTAGGGAATCTTGCCTTGGCTTATTTCCATGGTGGACCACAACATGAAAATAGCAGGAATGCAAGTATGAAATCAGAAAAATATTAAGTTGCTTTACACAGGTTTGTAGCTGAAACGCTTTAATAATTTATGAATTAAAAGATAGATCAAAATTTTTAGTAAATTGATATATAAATAAATATAAGCACCAAAAGCGTAATTTTGATAAAACCAGGGACCTGCTATGTATATAAATTGCAGGTCCCTGATAACACTAAGATACTGAAATTATAAATTATTAAAGCGGTTCCTCTCCAGCACTCCCATCTCATGCTCCAAGAATGATTTCACCTTATTTTTAAAAATGTTCTTACATTTACTCTCTTTGATACACCCTGGCAGGTTCTGCATGGCAATAGGTATAATCATGGTACAGTGGTACCTGCAATTACCGACCCCAGTCCCCTCCTGATCCAAAGGACCAGATTTCGTTGGCACGGGCGCTTTTGCAATGTTAAATGACCTGACGTGCAAAACCACGGTGCTGTCCAATTGCAGCAACAAATTTACATTCCCTGGAACATTTTCTCAATAAACTTCTTCACATGAGAAACACTTATAAATGGATAAATTCTGTATCATTTTTCAATAACTGTGATTCAAAAGTTTGCTCTAATGCTCCAGCTGGACAGCCTCAGACCAGCTGCAACACGCGACCAACCAGCAAAATCACCCCAAAAACGACCATCCGTAAAAAAACGGTCTTTCAAATCAACCGAAACCAAGTTGTAAGACAAAGTTAACAGAAATGCCGGCCAATGTGTGCCGTTATTTTGCAGTAAAGTCAACTCAAACACAGCATTTTATTTCAACTTGTCTGGACGATTAAGAGACGAACCATTAGAATAGTAAGGGAGGGCTATGCATTTTAGTAAAACATACAATATTTTTTTCAGTTGCCCATAACAGTACATTATTTTTTCCAAGCTACCTCACAGTCATTTTTTTTATACTGGAACCCATGGATGCATATATTCTAGCTACCATTGTGTAAGAAACATAACGTTGAGAGAAGCCTTAAATATGTCTGATCCATTTGAAAATTATGTCAACACAGAGGTTCCAAAAAATATCATTTGAGGGTCCAGAAGGGGAAGGCCCCAGAAGCCCAGAGGTTATGACAAAATAAGGCTGCATTTGGAGGCCTATTTTGTCACTAAAAATCCGATGCTCATACTCTAGAAACCCTGCAAAAAGACCCAAGTTTATGACTCGCTATTCTTGGGTGAACATGGGAGAAGAAAGAAAACCGAAATTATTCTGAGAGCACCAGTTTTATAAGTTGCACAGCATAGTTCAATCCAGGCATCAGTATAAAAATGGGATAGCATCTTCAGCCATGGCTTACCCTACTATAATCACGTAATATACATTATTTTGCACCATTCATATAAGCACACTTTTAATATTCTCTTTGAATCACTTAACTGAAATATCAAAGTGCTATGAATACACCGTATTACATGCTGCATTAAAAGCGTGTTATTGACCTAGGTGGTTTTGGCTTTTAGTTCTGGATATTTAAATGACAATTTCCCTGGTGATTAAGACAGCGTATGTCACACTGGTTTTACATGTGCTAGAATATCTATTGCACACTTTTACTCCAGTATTAAAGATTGATATGTTTATGTCAGGACAATGTTCTTACTAGCATCACATTGTCCATATTATTATTCTTCCTTTATATGCTGTACATACAAGCATATAGCATTGATCACCAGAATTTGAAAAAAATTCTTGGTCTTGTAAATAAATATGAAAACATAAATAAAGAATAAATAAAATCAGACCTTTGCAAGTTTGGACGCCCATTTGATGATCTCCTGCCTAAGAAGCATGATTTAGTACACTCAAGGTAAATAAAACTAAAAACACAAAATTCTACATGCCACTTAAAAATCATAGTTCTAAAAAAACAACCACAGATGCATGCCACTGGGAAAAAGTACACATCGAATTACACTTTATAAAGTGTTTGTGACACAATAAACCCTAATAAAGCACTGGAACCAGATATATATCTGTTTGAACCTGCAATGTAAAACTGACTTCACATTCATGCTCCTCATGAAGCGACCTTTCATTCAAGTACCTGCATACCTAGGTTTAATTCAGAAGTTTCACCAAAAAATTTGACCCAGATCAACAGGTTTCCTCTGAGCAGTTCTTGATCCAGATCACACGAAGTGCCCAGAGGAAACCTGTTGTCTCAGTCACAAATGAAGCACTTTAAGGGTTAAATGAGAGAGAGAGAGAGAGAGAGAGAGAGAGAGGAGAGAGAGAGAGAGAGAGAGAGAGAGAGAGAGAGAGAGAGTATTACTGTGCTTGTATTTAATAAACGAAAAATATAATAACGGAATTCCACTTCATGTACTGTTATCTCTCAGCGCTAAAAGTAGGCCTAACCATCAATGATCTCATTCCCATCAATACAACGGTTCTATAGTCAAATTCTTTATGTTATTGAACTCCAATTTATTCAAACAGGTACACCGATATTCCTAGTTTTATGGAGTTTAAAGTATCAAAAAAAACCTCTTTGGTGATCAGCTTTCATGGAAGCACTCTGCCTGCATGCACAGCTTATTAAGACAGTGCCTGGATTTGTTTTATCTGAATATATATATATATATATATATATATATATATATATATATATATATATATATATATATATATATGAGAGAGAGAGAGAGAGAGAGAGAGAGAGTGAGAGAGAGAGAGAGAGAGAGAGAGAGAGTTTTACCGTGCTTGTATTTAATGAACGTAAATTGTGATTACGAAATTCCAATTCATGTACTGTTACCTCTTTCAGCGCTAAAGCCAACTTGAAGGTAACCATCGTTGATATCATTCCCATCAATATTATGATTCTATAATCAAAATCTGCAGCGTTCCTCTGAGCACTCTGCGTGTATTGCGCAGAGTTTACTGAGGAAAACTTGGCTAAGCTTTAATTCGACAATGAGAAGTAAAAAGTGCATTCAAACAGTGTGCATATGTAGCAAGAAAATGGGTAATATAGGTAAACAGAAAATGTGAACCTGGCACCAAAGTCCTTGTATTGAAACACACAATATATCAGAGTTCTAGCTAATTAAAACGGAATATTTAAAGGGTAATATTGGCTACCAAGAGTTTTCAACATTGCTAATCGAATGGTATTTTTTTGCTATATACAGCACAAAATTTTTACTTTTGCAAGCAGGGGTGGATCCAGGATTATTTCCAAGGGGGTAAGGGGGGGGGGGACAAAGCCGGAATGCAAGTGAGCAACAGCTTTGCACGAGGAACTTGAATACCATATAATTATAGTTATTCAAATGTAAGACTTAGTGTGAATAAAGTTGCTTATGGCAGTGAAAGAGTTAAGAAAGTGATTTTTTTCTGATACGTCTTTTATTTGTGACAAATCGGAAATTTTAACGCAAAACAGACTATCGCGGCTTCAGAAGGCTTAGCTATATATAGGCCTAAATTATACTAAGATAAGTAATAGATGAATGCAAAAGTTGACACAAGTTTTCCTCTGCTTAGGCCTGTATAAGCCCAGTTATTACTAAGGCTTTACTACCGGTGTATCTATGGCTTCAGTCAGTGCTTCACGAAAGTTAACCATATCAGCATGTCCTCTGTGCGCTATGAATGTAGATAATATCTACGGTAATAACTTACCTTTCAAATTATATTCATTCGACGTCAGTGGCGCTTGCCTGGCTTCCACAGTTACGCCCTGCCGAGTGCTGGTCGTTTCTAACTTTTCTAACTGCGTGATACGCATCAATGCAGTAGAGCGTTTTAGGCCACGTATACGCAAGCTAAGGACTATGTCCACTGATTTGATTCAGAAGGCGTTTTCAGTACCTTTATTATGCATTAAAAAAAAAAAAAGAAAAAAAAAAGAGCAGGGAGGGGTCTGGACCCCCCCCCCCCCCTTGATCCGCGCCGGGCAAGCAGTACTTTTTTTTTTTAAGTAAATGAGGCAGTACATTATTTTTTTCACTGATTTTGAGACGTACATCATTTATTTAAAAAAAAAATGAATAAAAAAAAAAAAAAATTAAAAAAAAAAATGCATACCCGCCCCCCCCCCCCCCGATTCTAATGGTTGGTCTCCAATTTGGGCCAGGGAAATAGCATAGCTGCTGTATATCACAGGTGCTCGTAGTGTATTGACTACCCAGCCGACTATTGGCCTTCGACTGACACTCCGTTACAGTTGTGTTTCGCTTATGTTTAGGAAACTATAGGGCAGGGCAAAAGGTAATGTTTTGTATTTTCAGAAGGATGAGAGTATACACAAGTCGAGGCTGGAAGGAAATTGACATGATGTGGATGGGCATTTAAAACGGAGAAGGTAAAACATAGCTGTGTGTGGCACATGTTTAGGAAACGACTACTATGTTCGAAGTATGAGAGTTTTTGTCAACATTTAAGACTGGTAAATTCAATTTAGATTAAAACTGTGCCAGGGAATCAGTGTCGCGAGCATTAACCCAGATGTTATCACATAGGTTAACAGTGGAGGGTTGAAATGACTCGCCAAAGCGATTGGTTGTAAATCTAATTTGGCGTATTCAGCCCAATATCTCAATAGACGTCCAGTAGGGAATGCAAACATCGCAAGGAACCAAATCATGTAGATGTTATGGAGTCAAACTATTATACATTTTAAAGAAAAGAATTAATTAATTATACATTTTAAGAAAAGAATAAGTGTAAAGTATTTCTTCCAGTTTGACCAAGTTTGCCATCTAATTTCTTCAAGAAGTAAGACACGTGTAGTGTATCTAGTGTCGCCAAGGCAGAGCCTAGCTGCCTCATACTGCACTGGTTCTATAGATTGTGACAGGTTTACAGTGTAATTGTCAAACAGGACACGCTCATATTCGAGGATAGACCAATCACAGAAGCACACAACATTATGAGAGTGTGGCGAGAGCTTGTATTTGAGTCTGTGCAGAAGGGCAAGCCATTGACTGCCTTTATTATCAATGCGTATTATATGATGTTTCGTTTAGATGAAAAGATTACAGAAATGGATTTAATTGCATTATATGCCACCCCCCCCCCCCCGAGCATGCTAAAGATGGATTTGTACAAGGTTAGAATTAAGGCTTTCAGCTGTAGCAGCTGGCTTGTGGACAAGTTCAGGAATACTTGCATCATCCGCAAATAATTGAATGTCACAGGTGTTACGATGCCTACCTTTTGAATATTAGTAGAACTCAACAAAGAATGACAACAATGATATAACTTTAACACTAACAATTTATTAACAATCAAACTCAACAAAGAATGACAACAATGATATAACTTTAACAATAACAATTTATTAACAATCAAAATCAGTACAAAGTAGGTACACTTATGTCCACCGGTATTTCAACAGTCAAACAGTCTTTGATGCATCGTAATCCCCAGTAAGATTATCTACAGGTACTGTCCTACAGTTCCAAGTCCTATGACAGGTGCCAAATAATCTGGTACAAATCCCAGAGAGGTACAATTTTGGTCCAATGTGGTACTGAAAGGGGTGGTGCTGATCCAATCCCACAGAGGTACGTTGAGTTCTAATGTGGTACAGTATACCAGTCCACTCAAAGACAATGTCCACACTCCACAGGTACAATGTAAACAATGGCTCACAGTCCCAATGGCTTGATGACAACACACAGCTTCTGTCAGATATTTCAGAATTCTCTCTTCTTCTCTGCTCTGCTCTCAGTCAGGAAATATCTACCTTATTTTTATACACAGAAGTCTGTAATTTGTTCCAGAGTTTTCCAATTAGTCACACATCCATTGAGACCTTTCAGGGTCACCTCATATGAATGTAGGTCACCATTCTAGCTTCTTCCACCTGTTTACAAGTTACATGTGAGTCACCCACAAAACAGGCCAACTCAGTGACTCTGCATTGTGCACAGTATTCATTGAACTCAATGACCCAGCACACACTGAATGAATAAAGTAACCTGTCCAAATGAAAACAAACAGCCACACGCATTTCATAACAACAGGTGATGTCATCAGTGATGTCCTTTGTCTAAATGAGGAAAAGCAGGGGGCCGAGGATGGAACCTTGAGGCACTCCAGATTCTATGGGGAGCCAAGAGGAGGTCTGTCTTCCTAGAGTAATGCATTGAAGTTGGCATGACATGTATCTTTCTATAAATCATAACACAGGACCTTCAAAGCCCAATTGTTTCAGTTTTAAAGGGAGACGAGTGTACCAAACTTTACCAAAGGGCTTGGATATGTCCAGGAAAAATCATACAGTTATTGATAAACAATGTTTCTAACATACAAGTAGTAGATTTACACTTTTTAAGCACATAGTCTCTGTAGTTGATTAGAGGTTTAGAAATCCTGCTTGTTTTAGTTATGATGGGGTCTCTCTGAGCTACAGAAGGACTAGAGCTTTCTTGAGCTGGCAACTGCAAGCTAACTCTGATTGGTGTTTGAGGAAGAAACTGAGTTGCTCTATCTGGTGGCCTAGGTGGGGTACTGGTGTCTCTAAATAGCTTGAAGGTGGTAACTCATCTAAAGTTTCGTCTACAAGATGTCTTAAGAAATAATTTCATCTGACATCATAGGAAACGTCATTTTCGTTTGTCTGTAATATATCTCTCCTATTTCTATGTATTACTTTGTCTGATGGGGTCTGCAACATATAAAATCTGGGGTTGTCTGCCTTGCTAAGAAACTGTGAAGGGACCCACCTGCCTTCATGTCTGTATCTAACCCCCTTTTCAGGGTCTAACTCAGGAAGAGGTCTAGACTATCTCTTACTCTGTTGTCTGTTCTTCTCTATTTCAGTAGTACCTTGTCTGGTATCTATGACTTTTGGTATGAGCAAACTACTATTTGTTGGTAAGGTAGTCTTTGTTCTACCACCCATGCTTCTCTGTACAGGTGTTCCCATATTATCTCGTGGTGTATTTCTTAAGTCTGGTAAAGTAAGCTGTAGGTCAGTATGCTCTGGTTTAGCTTTCTTTACTAGACGTTTTGCAACTTGTACTGCTTGGTCTACAATTTTAGATTTGCTTGGGGATAACAAGCACTAAAAGTCTTATGTTTAAATCCCCATTCTTGACTGAATTTCTTGAATTCCATGGAATCATAATGGGGCCCATTGTCCTAATAGAAAGCAGTGACTGGAATACCATGTGTAACAAAGATTTTTTGTCTTTGTATTACATGCTTGGACTTGGTGTTTTATTTCAGTTCATCAATCTCTATGTACCCTGAAAAATGGTCCACTGTGAACAAGTAGTGATCTCCATCAACTTTGAACAAATCCGTGAAAACCAGTTCCCATGGTAGCTTGGGAGTTTCTGTATGTTTCATGGGCTCTTTCTGTTGTGAACTACACTTTGTCTGGTAGTAGTAGTAGTACACTTTCCGATGATGGCTTAAATCTGTCAATTCATGTAATTCAAAAACAAGACATCTCTGGCCAGTTTTTTTTTTACTTAACTATGGCCTGATGACTTGCAAGTAGTAAGTTGAGTATTTCTTTTCTCATGGCCTTTTGAATCATTACTTTCTGTCCTTTAAAAGGAATCCCGTCATACACCAGCAATTGTTCTTGACAGTTCCAACATGACCTAGCCTCTGGGGGTACCTCTGTTCTGTTAGAAGGCTACCCTCTTAATATTTGATCTTTCAGGGTCTCGAATTCTCCATCCTCGGCCATTGTGACTTTAAGTTCTTCCAATTTCTCTGTTGGGAATGCCATTAAATGGGTGACCTCTGTGGCACAAGCTTGGCAGTCCAGTAGGTCGTCCACTAGCCTTGGATATGTAACCTTCATTAGAAATCGTCTGAGTGCATCAGGAATTGGTGTCCTTTCCTGATTTTCCCATCAAACAGAAACTATAGGGTGGCAGTTTGAGACACATTTTCTGTAATCTCAATGAAAGCTGAGATAATGGTTTGTCTTGAATTCTCAAAAATGGCAACTGATCTGTCTCAATGGTCAGGTCTTTACACCCAAATAGTAAATGGCGAAACTTTCTGCAACCGAAGACAATAGCCAGGAGTTCCATCTCTATTTGTTCAAATGCATGTTCTGTGCTGGTCAATGTTTTAGAAGCATATGCTACAGGAAGACCTCCTTAGAGAATGCAACAGACTAGGCCTCCTTGTGAACTGTCACAGGACAGTACTATTGGTTCAGTTGATGAGTAGCATCTCAGCACAGGTGCTTGACTTAGCGCTGTTTTCAGTCTTTCAAATGCTTCTTTTTGTGGCACGTTGAAATAGAAACCACTATTTTCTTGATCACTTCATGCAATGGTTCAGTTATATCAGAAAAGTTTGGAATGTACTTTGCCAATTATGTTGCCATACCAAGGAGAGTTCTGACCTATTTGTTCTTTGGTTCTGGCATGTGCAGTATTGTTCAAACTTTTTCATATGTCACCTTCAACTCCTCGCTAGTCATTTTGTGACCCATATACTCTACTTCCTGTTGTCCAAAATAACATTTAGACAATCTAAATATCAAGTCATTTTGTCTGGCTGTTTGAAGTACTTTCAGTAATCTGTCACACTGTTCCTGCACTGTCTTTGTGTCGAGTACCAAGTCATCAAATATATTGTTGACTCTGTCATGGTCATGGAACATGTCTTCCATTGCTCTTTGGTAAATCTCGGAACTTGACTTGAAACCAATTGGAAGTGTAGCGTACATGTGAAACACATGCAATTGACTGCACCAAGGCGTTGGTGAACTTTTGGAAACCTTTGTTATAATACATTGTTTATCCAAGAAATCAAGTTGTTTTTTGTTTTTTTCATGCAAGGGTGCAGGGATAGGCTATGGAGGTAAAGAGATAAGACTATCTTTATAATCTGGGTCTAAAGGCAGGGAGTATTTGCCCTGTAATTTACCCACTTTATTAGTTGCAAATTGATCCTTAAAATCCAGCAAAACATCAATCATGGGTTTTGGTGTATCATTTACCTTTAGAACACGCTTAAGAATGTTTCATTGGTTAATACTGTTAGGTTTTCACCTAATGAAAATGAGGACTGCTATCAGGTCCATCCCACCACCTGCCACCAGCTGTTAGGTTTTCAGCTGATGAAATGAAGACTGTATATAGCTTTTTACCATTTATTCTGGAGATCTCAAAATGTGCAACAAGCTGACAATAAAATGTTGACAGTGCTTCAGTGCTGTCACATCTAAGTCTGGTCTACTGTATTTGTCTTTCTGACTGTGACTCTCAAGCGTCATCTGACAACTGAACTACAACCAACTGACAACTGACCTACTAACTGCCAGCTTCTTCTCAACTGACTTCTCACTGACAACTGAACTCTCTGCCAGAGAGGGGCATCCCTTGTATACCTGCTCTTACCTGGGGCACCATTTAGCCGGGGTACTATCTAGGGGCATCATCTGGGGCACTATTTAGGGCACCATATAGGTGCATCATTTAGGGGTCCCATTTGGGGCACTATCTATGGGCACCATATGGGGCACTACCTAGAGGCACCATCTCGGGCACCACTTAGCCCAGAGAGGGATAAGCAGTCATTTATCTGGGGCACCATCTGGTCTGCTGGCAGACAGCCAACTTCTTGCAGCTTCTATGTGTTCCCAAGGTCCCATGGGACAACATGACTAGCTAGTACTGCTATTGCATACCTCTCCCTGGCCCAGGTTGCCTGGTTAACACTAACAGCTCAACCTATACATGTAACTCTAGATTTGTATAGCTAATTCTAATCATTTAGGTCTGTCTTATACAGACTTTAGCAAAAAATCCTCACTCTCCCCCTCTTAGCTTAATGTCCTCCTGGACATTACTGACCTGTGTCATTACAGTATGAAAAAATATGCTAAAGTTTACCTCAGCTAGCCTCCAACTCCTACTTTAACTTGGGCACTGCACTTTACCATCCGGCACAAGAACCTACACTCCATAGAAACCTCTGCACACATATGTAAATTATGACCTCTTGAGTGATCAAGCACATGAAAATAATCTCAAAAAAATGAAGTGTCTTTCAGGTGTCCATTTCTGACATGATAGAAATAAACCATGTCCTACATGTCAACAAAGATTACTGTTGACACTTATTAGTGTTGCCATAATGTCCATCTCTGACAGGCACTGTCCACTGACAAAATCAAGATAGGAATTGAACACATCTCTTGCAATAGTCCATCAACTCACATGATTAAAGAAAAAAAGATAATGCTTTACAGATCAGCCAGTGCTGGCATTTGCAAGTGTTTACTTAGTGTTCATCACGTTAGAATATCCATCAATGACAGGTACAGCCCCCTGACTAAATCTGCAAAGTTCAGTTTTACTCCGTGCAGAATAATGGAAATCAAAACTTACACTAGTCTCATATTACAAATCTACAACTATGATATACAAGGGTCCATCATCCAATAAAGACATGTCCTTTGGTGTGTTCACCTGCTATGAACAAAAAGGATCATCACCACTTAGCAAAGTCATATCCATGGTGTTGCACACTGACTATGCACAAAGGTATCCACCACCACAACAAGCAAAAAGTGAAGTTCACTGTGTTGGTCACTGGTCTGATTTCCATGCATCGTTTGCACTATAGACCACAGGCACCAGAGAGACAACCCCCTAACTGACTGGTCCTTTGATTCACCTAAGGTGGCCAGCATGTCTGAAGACACCAACTGAGAGGCTGGCACACTTTATGGGCTTCTGACTGTTAACAGGTGGCCATCTCCACTTTGAAACCCTCTGGAGTTTGTGCTATGGCCTCAGGGGTCCAAGTCCCAACCTTGTTTACCACTGTCGAGCAGTATGTACATTTGTGAACTTAAACAACTTTCCACAACAAATCAACTTGAATCAACTTCTCTATGAGGGAAAAGCCTGTATTAATCTTGAAAGAGACTGGTCTAACAACCATAAGACTGTGTCTGTTTCCCTGGCCTGTCACTAAGACGTCTATAGGAAGTAGGACCAAACTGTTTACCCATGTTACTTTTCACACCACTTTTCCGTGTAAGCCTTGAAATTAGCTGCCCATCTGTTCTTGCTTTAACCAGACCTGTCAGATTTATTGTCAGAGACAGAGGTGGTACTTCCTTTTCTTTTCACAGATGAGTCCACTTATTGACTCGTCTTATTTTTAGTGTCAGCACACAGATTCGAGGTAGGCACTTCTTGCAGTGACAGAGATTCCGCTTCATCTGTATCACTGTTGCTTCCTGTAGGTAGCATCACCTCTGTTGGAACCACTGGCAAACTGAAACGTCTGTGTGCTGTGTGCGTTCCTTTGTGTACATAATAATACACAAGGCATCCCACTAACCGTGTCAACATTCAACAGTACCTTCGCATTTGCTTCAATTAAGTTAACATATCCTCATGGCTGTGGTAAAACCACATATGTCTGTGTTCCTTATTACCTAATCTATAAGACAAACAACATTTTAACCTTCTACCTCACACTAAACATGTTTAAATACGGAGCGAAACTCGCAAACACTTTTTCGTCAGCGTTCATGGCGAAAGGTGCGCCGTTTTAACATACGAAAACTGCAAAAAACAGCAAAATTGCCATGCGTTACAACCACATTTACCCCCGACCGATGCTTCAGTCCACCATTTGGGTCCCCCTTGTCAATCTTCCAATCTGGTCCCTCTTTCACTGAGTACATGTGTATGTAACAGAACATGTACACTATGTACACAATGCCCAAACCACTGGCACTGTAGTCTGTAGCCTGGCCCCCATGTTGGCTCCTGCTGAGGCAGTAAGTACATGTACCTGTCTTACAGTGTGTTTGTGTGGTTGAGCCTGTACATATTGGAAACACTATAGTCTCTATTTAATGAAGAATGTTTTAAAGGTTGAGGGGACCGGTTTAAAACCACCAGTTGTCTTTTGTGGGTGACTGCCTGTCTCAAGTCAGGAGTGACATTTGTTTCTTCACATTGGTATTGGAAGATGAATTTTGATGCTTTGGTAACTCTGGAATCTCTTTGTCATTGTTGGGTTTGATATTTATGAATATGGGTCATGTTTTTCTACATAAGTGTATCATAGTAGAGACGTCCGTACTCAAACCTTCAGTGTTCATTTCACTTGATGCACAAATCATAATAAGCTGTAGTAGCATCAATGTCGAAACAGTCTGCATTTTTTACACTTTCAAGTACTGCTGCTCTGAAATTTCCTCAGCAGGGATGATAAAGATGAAGCTGTGGCCAGTCTGTCTCTCCAAACCATGCAGTAAACTCGAAACCAGGTTGAAGTCTGTCATGCAGAGGTTTGTTTCACTGTTCTCCACTTCAAGTTAGTTGTGTGGTACATCTCATGCATGGCAACAAGGCAAAGCATCCACAGCAGTCCACCACTTCCAGTTTGTCCACCAGGCATACAGTAATGTTGTATTGCTTTGGTTCACCTTCCAGTCTAAGGATTTGTTATATCAGTCCTTATCCTGCCGCTTGCCACCAGTTAGGTTTTCACCAGATGAATTGAAGAGTGTAGATCACTTTTTACTATTTATAAAGTTGTAAATATTAAATGCTATAACTTTTGTCCTTTGGTACTTAACATTATATCAAGCTCATGGCTGGACGAAAATTTCACAGTCCAAAAGACCTTGACCTTTGACCTTTAGAGGTCACATGTAAATTACACAAATGTACAGTGTTACAATACTTACAAGTTAAGCCCAACATGAGCCACATCAGATGAAAGTTTACCAAGTTTTGGCTAGATGAAACTTTCAAAGGGCTGAATGACTTTGACCATACCATACCTCTAGAGGTAAGATGTCTATAACAAAAAATATGCAGTGTTGCAATACCTACCGTTTGAGTCCAACATGATTAGAATTGGATGGAAGTTGGCTGGGGTTTGACTGGATGAAAATTTCAAAGGTCCAAATGCCCTTGACCTTTGACCCTAAGAGGTCACATGTAAATTACAAACATGTGCAGTGCTAAAATAGCTACAATTTGAGCCCAACATGATAAAAGTTGGATAAAAATTGACCGAGTTTGGGCTGGATGAAAATTTCAAAGGTCCAAATAACCTTGACCTTTGACCTTTATAGGTCACATGTAAATTTAAAAAATGTGGAGTATTACAAACATATTAATTGAAGTTGGATTGGCTACCTGTACCTATAATAGTTTTGAAGATATTCAAGATTTAAATTTTCGAACGGCCCTAATTTGCATAATTTCCAAAATAGTTGAACCTGTTTACAAAAACTCAAGACTCCCTAAATGGAAGTATTATCATGCCACGTTTCGAGTTTCTACATGTAATACTTTTCAAATGAAATGTCGGACAAATTTGCCTGTAACGAAAGAAAGAAAGACATGAAGAACGAAAGAAAGAAATAAAGAACTCCTGGAAAAACAATATGTCTGTGTTGGCACACAGACATAATAATTTTTCACAGCCATCGATTTCATTGTTCAATTGTCAGTTAAGAAACAATGTATATTATTATTGTGGTGCATGACACCTGAGGCAGAAGAAATTAGAGCAGCCATCTTGGTTTTAAAGGATGAAAATGGCTGTCAATTGTCAAAATAACCCGGAAATGGATTCCTGGCCCTCAAATTATCCAGTTTTGACTATTCCCCTTCAGTACCAAAGCTAATAACGTATAAACTACTTTTTTTCAGGTGCTAATTAGCAATATCTGTCCTAATTAGAGGACTTTGAGCGCCATCAGTTACATTCTATCACCAATGCAATGCAAGAGCCGAGTCCCCCATCCCCAAAACTAGTAGGAAATGTATCATACACGTTTCTGGCTCATACATGTATAAAATCGTGCACTTGGTCTGAGGGAAAGATAATATCCTGCAGCCATCTTTGGTTTTAAGGTAAAAATGGCAACCAATTGTCTATTGGATTTTTGATCCTCAAATTAGCCAATTGCATATAGTCACATGTTTCCTTCTGCTCTCTTGTTAACAAGTTATGTACTTCTTTCTTTCAGGTGCTTATTAGCATAATATATGCGAATTTTAGCTGAGTATGAGCATAGATACAAAGTGTCTCTTTGGATTTTTTTTTTTTTTGGGGGGGGGGGAGGGTCATTTTGCCCCCAAAGGAACACCTGTGCCAAGTGGGATCTTTGATAAAATCTATATAATGCAGTGAAGGCTCTCTTAGCAATTCTACTACAAATTGCTCATTTTTTCATTGAAAGGACCAACACATGGGGCATTATGGCAGCCCAGCAATAATATTGTGGCTGAGCGAAGTTTCCCTTCCTTTTCTGCAGCCTCATTGGTGCAAGGTAAGCCGAAACGTAATCCACTAGTGAAATTCATTTTCGGGACCGTTAGATGAACGGTCACAGGGTAATATAACCTCAGTGAATGTGAATGTGCTTCTATGTGATAAATCAAGATAAGGTTTGATAACAGTTGATCAAATTCGGCTCACAAATGAATTTGAATTTCGTTCAGCTTTGGGGTTCGAAACAGGTGTTTCGTTATGATAGGATAGAATTAAACTATGGTTGCAGGTCAGTTTTAGTCAAACTTTGCGTGAGAGCGTTTCCGATCCAAGGAGTCCTGTCCAAACGAAAGCAGGGTGGGAGGTAGACTAGCAAGTCCTCGTTTGCATGTTGTTGTTTCCCACTAGTTAGAAAAAATATGTACATATATTATAGAATTATTGATTGGACCACAAAATACTGACACACTGCACTAGTTTGTGAAGCAAACGAGGACTGGATTATATCAGCGGCTTCAATCTGCAGCCGACAGCGGCAATATGTACCGGTTGAAAAATCATCTGGTCAGCCTCCTGTCAGTGGTAGCCAATGAGGAGCCGTGGCCTCAGTTTGACCCAGTTGTCAGTTATCAAATTCGTCTTCTCCCAGTCCAGTGTAAATGGAGCAGCAATATATGTCAGCGACTTTCCAGCACCAGTTGGTAAACTTACAAATACATCTTTTCCTTTCCGAAGATAATCTATAATGTCTAATTGCTCTATTAAGATAGAGGTGCCATTCCAACCTCAAGTAAGAGATTTGTGGCAAAGCCACATCCAATGACCAAACTTGCTGGATTTGAATTTATGCAAATTAGGCGACTGCAGAAAATTTAAAACCTTGACTAGCTTCAAAAGAATTTTTAGATAGAAGTGCCATTTCAACTTCAATTTATGGATTTGTGACATAGGCACACCTAATGAACTATAAACCAAAGTTGTATAGTTTAAATTTGTACCAATGAGATGAATACACAAAACTTAAATCTTCTTGAATAACTTCAAAACTATTATATATGGAGGTGCCTTTGCAACTTCAATTTATAGGTTTATGACATAGCTACTTTCAGTGAACCATGAACCAAATGTGTAGAATGTTAAATTATTTAGGTGAATGCATAAAATTATAATCTTGGATAGCTTTAAAACTATTTTAGATAGAAGTGCCATTTCAACTCCACTTTATATGTTTGTAACAAAAGTGCATCCAATGAACCATGAAGCAAAATTGCAAGATTTTAATTTTTGCAAATAAGGTGAACACACAAGATCTTAATCTTGAGTAACTTCAAAACTATAAAACACAGAGGTACCATTCCCAACTTCAATTTGTAGGTTTGTGACATAACTGCATCCAATGAACCATGGGCCAAAGTTGTAGGCTGTTAATTTATGCAAATTTGGCACATACACAATATTTAAATCTTGAATACCTTTAAAACTACTGTGGACAGTGGTGTCATTCAAACTTCAGTTTATAAGTTTATGACATTGCCACATCCACTGGACCAAGAGCCAAAGTTATACAAATTAAGCTAATATACAAAAATTAGATTATGTTGAACAATGGCAAAGTGTAGCATTTCAAACTGTTCTCATTTTGAAGGCACCCAGACAGATTTGTTGTGAAGCAAATCTTCTTTTCTAGTCTTTCTTTCTTCTTTGCCACTGAATTTGTCCGACACTTATCTCTGACACCATTATTTCAAACTGTTCTCATTTTGAAGGGACCCAGACAGATATGCTGTGAAGCAAATTTTTTCTAGTTTTTTTTTTCCTTCTTCTTTACCAGTATATTTGTACGACACTTTTCTTTGAAACTTTTTTATATAGAACCTCCAAACTTGGCATGATTGACCCTCCATACAAGGAGTTTGGCCTTTTTATGCAGAAGAATGAAGATGTTTTAAATTCTGCAAATAAGGGGCATTAGAAATTGTAAATCTTCAATATCTCCAAAAGTATAAAAGAAATAGATGTTATTCCAACCTCCACTAAAGAATCATTGACCATTGCACATCTAATGAGTCTAAAACAAAAGTTGTAGCAGTTTCAATTATGCCAATTAGCAGCATTTGAAACTTTAAATCTTGAATATTTTCAAAACTATTATGTATAGATATGCCATTTTAACTTGTACTAGGGGGTTATTGACCATCGTGCATGTAATGAATCTAAAACAAAAGTAGCAATTTAAATTATGCTAGCTAGCAGTGTTGAAATATTTTCAATCTTGAATATCTTCAACACTATAATAGATGGAGATGTCATTCCAACTTCTACTGGGGGGTTGTTGACCATTGCACATCTAAAGAATGAAAAACAAAAGTTGTGGCAAATTTAATTATGCTAGGTAGCACCTTTAAAAATTTAAATCTTGAAGAACTTCAAATCTATAATAGATAGAGATGGCATTCCAACTTCTATTCTCGTGTTATGAACTACTTGTACATTGCCATACCAATAAGCTTTGAAGACACACACTCTGATTTGCCATGTAGCAAATCATCTTTTCTAGTTGTAAGTTTAAATTTATGATTAGCTTTTATTACAAGAGCTTCTACCCAACAGTAACCTTGGGACCTTTGGAGGGCAGTAATTTACATTTCCGTATACATCGTCATCGGTACACGTGTTGTTGATATCCTCCATGAAAGTGGGTGTGTCCACACACACTTTTCTGTTTTTCCTAAAATTTCTAAATTTCTTTCTTTCTTCTTACGAGTGAATCTGTCTGACACTTTTCTCCGACACTGTTATACAAAGAATCTCCAAAGTTGGCATGATTGTGCCTCCATACAAGGAGTTTGGCCTTTTTCTGCAGAGGATCGATCAAGATATTTTAAATTATATGCAAGTTAGGGGCATTAGATATTTTAAATCTTGAATATCTTCAAAAGTATAACAGATTATGTCATTCCAACTTCTACTAAGGGGTTATTGACCATTGAGCATCTAATGAATTTAAAACAAAAGTAGCAGCAATTTAAATTATGCTAAGCAATACCATTAGAAGTTTTAAATCTTGAATAACTTCAAAGATATAATAGATTGAGATGCCATTCCCACTTCTACTTCATTTTGTACCAGTTGTACATTCCCATACCAATAATCTATTAAGACACACACACTGATCTGCTATGCAGCAAATCATCTTTGCTAGTTACATGTTGCATTTTCAAAACTCCAATTTTCATTCACAGATAATACTGAGGCAGTTCAGTTTTTCTTAATACATCAAAATATACAGATTATACATTATTTCCCCCTTTGACAGACCACTTCAAGGAGAGACTATGGTACTGGTCTTTCATGACATTTATCTGGTCCATGGTGTTTTCCGTGTTGTTTCACCTCCAGTGAAAGACTGTGTGCTATGGTTAAATATGCCAGTTAAAGTTAAATTTGACCAGTTGGGACAGCTTACCCCCATTTGGCGAAAGTGTCACCTTATGTTTGTGTTTTTATGCTTTTTTGTTGTTGTTGTTGTTGTTCTTTTAATTCCACTGTGAAATGATGCCTATTTTGGATAATCTTTTCAGGAAAATAAATTAATTAACTGTAATCATTACTAATCATTATAATTATTCTTTAGCGTCTTCTCTCAGAGATGACAACAAATCCTCAAAGTTCCTTGACAAACGATGCTGACACAGTCGATCTAAATAATTGGAAGAAGCAAGCTAAAGCTTGCAACCTTTTTCAGCTGCAAGCATGACCAAACACCCAACTTTTTTTTGGAAATGAACAAATTTACAAACATATGTGTAAAGACATATATCTACATGCTCATATACACTCACATGTATACAGGCTGAAACACTAAGCAAAATGGCAGTTGGTAAATAATATTTTATTTGTCAAAGATTTATTGTGCATAACAAATGTGATCACTGTATAAATAGACATAAGAAGCCTTATGGTGAAATACTCTGGACACAGACACACACACACACACACACAGACACACACACACACACACACACACACACACACACACACACACACACATATATATATATATAAAATGAATTAAAAATACATAAATGTGGGCTGATATTGCTGTAAAAATAGCAGATTATTGTGGTTAAAATAATGTAAGACCTGTCCGTTCCGTGTCGCAAAACATAACGGATAAAAAACTTCCACTTTATCCACATTTCTTTGTGCGCTGTGTATTTAACAACCATTGACAAGACCAATCAAGGAACGATGTCCATACAAAGGTATTTTTAATCCTATTCTGCTTACAGTAAGATCAGGTCAACATCTGACTTGTGTGTACAGAGTGCCAATCACCTGGAGAGCACAATGAAAGTTGCTGATAATAGGCATATAATCATTTTCATTCTGCCATGAAAACTGCAAACTTTCTCTTTAAAATGTCTAACACAGAAAAAAAAAAAAAAAAGTCACAGATGATCTTTGCACCATCTGGACACTTTTGAGAAGCAAGTTCAATATTTACTTGTTATTTACTTTTATACATGCATAGACACCCTTTCCCCCCTGAACTTTCCAATTACACCTGTAAATAAACAAATGTTGATATCATGATGCGAAAATTAAAAGATAGGAAACATAATATTTCATATCCAATAAGGACGCACTTTTTATTCATTTATTCATTTGATTTATGTCATCTAACTTCTAAGATGCATGTTACTATAACAACACATCAGTGTGCAACATCAAAATTTTAATCCATATATATTTCCAACAATAATGAAACATATGTGTGCTGAAAATGAAATTTCTGTACTCCTAAGACCTGAATAACAGTCTCAATTTGATATAACACCCTCACCCCCCCCCCCCCATTATATTTTTCAACATCAAAGATCTTCCAATTACAAGCAGGTATCCTGTTTTGTTGTGACTACATGTATTTGCCAACAATGATTAATCTCTTCTGAGGTTAACAAGAACTCTCTACACACAGAGGTCTATGCCCCAAACACCACTACATGTCATTCAGATGGATCTTTATCATACATGCTGGGCTTTGTTTTTCAATTGCCAAGACACTTGTCCTTATTATTCTCACTATTTGCTGCTAACATTACACAATGGTTTACAGCTCACTAGCTGTAGGCAAAGCAATAAACTCGCTTACTGCCCTGTCATATATTAATGTCATGTTATGCTATTGGTGTAGGACTATCAACTTGCCCTGCAAATTTTACCACAAATAACATTGTGACTCCAAAAAATATACAGAGCCTATGCTGTGCAGGCCTTTTCATGCAGCCTGAGGAGAACACAAGTAGCTATTACCACAGACATCACATAAAAAGACTAATAAAACATTCATATCTGAGTGAGACAGTCATAAAATTAAATAATAAATACATACAATATCATTTCCAATTACGACCCTCTCTCTATAGAGATCTCTATAGAGACCATTTCTTCATTAAAATACTATCAACTTAGTGCTCTAGACTTACTGTTACGCTTAATTGTATTATAGCCCATATTAAGACCAGATTTTTCATTCCCTCTAGTGGTCTTAATAGGGAGGTTCCACTGTATATCAACCTAAATGTACATCCCCTGTTAAGACATTTTTTCATGCCTAAAGTGGTCTTAATAGGGAGAACCCACCATATATCAACCTACAAGCCACAAGTCTCCCACAGTCACATTCACAAATAATACCAGGCATACATCTTAATTTACAGTCACAACTGCATACCTGGTTGTCTTAGTAACCATAATCTCGCCTGGAGTGATACAGATCGCTGCCGGGGGAGGGGGGAGGGGACGATATTAGTAATATTTTGGAAATAAAGAATACTTAGGACAGGCACATGGAAATTTAGTCTCGTAACCAATTTAAGAAGCACAAAATTAATATGAATTTGACATTTGTAAAGTTAAATATCTTTAGAAGACACTAATTTTGTGAGAAAGGGGTATCTAGCCCTGTCTGTGACAGTCATATGCCTGTGTGTCCTCAGTTGTTGACAGGCGCGAGCCCTGTGCTAGCTTTGTGGTGTGAAATTAATATCCAGGTCTCGGTATTATGAAAACCACAGTATACAGTATACTAATGTGATATCCATGTAGAGTGCAAACACTCTTCAGTGGTCCCTCTCTTTTAAGGCCCGTCTGAGGAGAGGCCACGCCCTCCAGAAAGGCCACGCCCTCCAGAAAGGCCACTTTTCTGTGCAGCAGTGATGGCATTTCCATTACATTTACTCCCCTCAAGAGGGGCCACAATAGGAGACATACATATTTAACTGCGATCCTGCTCACTTCCTGTGTTGCCGGGGCAAGAAACTGATGCTTCCACCATGATGAGGGCAGATCTGTATTATATACTACATAAATATCCATAAATAACACCTTTTCAACCAAAAGAGAGCTCATTTCTAATCAATTTAGGCATCTATATTTTGTTTCAAATATATATTAAAACATTTTCTTAAGATTATTCTGTGTTCGTGTTGTTTATTTCATTGAGAAAGTAGTTTTGACCATGCTAAATACATGGATCTGCCCTGATGCAGGTGGCTCCCCCTTTTACTAAATAGGTGTTAGAGTAGGAACGCATTTAAATATGAATACATCCTATTCAGAGGAGCATTCTGGGTGGCCTTGTAAGAGGGGGTCCACTGTATGCCATTTGAATGACTCGTTGCCACTCAGGTTCACACTTAAACATGGGCTGTTGAGGCTGGCATTGCGCTATATACAGGTCTGCTGCCAGTATATTTTATCATAGCCTAGCTATTTTAATGGCTCTGTGTCATTTCTGGTCTTGTCACCCCTGGCTGCGAATGTGATACAGCATCCTGTTATGTCAATGAAACCAAACCGGCCACTTGCAAACTGTACAGGACACAGCTAGTCACAAAAGCTTACTGAAAACTCTTTAGGCCTTTATTGAGAGTGAACATTTGAGGCTTCACTCATATTTTCACTATTTAGAAAAACTCCACAAACAGGACTTTAAATATGTAAGTTTGTTCCTGTGTCATTTAAGAGCAACCTCAGCAACTTTTTCACCAAGTGGACGTCAGAATAGACCTGTTCATACTGAGTTTTACCGAACTTTTCCTGGACCGTAAATAATTATGCATTCCATTGTTGGCCTGATTGTCCAATCAGCAAGTGGCCGAGTCTGGCACACGCCTTCATCTTTACAACTGATGCCACGTTAGTGATTACTGCATGGATTGTGCTGAACAGTGCAAATCTTTTACCCATGCAAAATGTCACACCAGTGGCGAAACGTGCATTTTTAGTTTGCTGACAGTTTGATTATTCATTAAATCCAAGCACATCCTGTGTGTTACTTTCTGCTCCTTCCACGTGTAATCCGGCCAGCGTGGTCCAGCACAAAATGTAAACAAGCAGAGTGCACTTCCTGAAGTGAACCAAACGAACCCGAGTCCTATGAACTGGTCTATTCCTAAACTATTTTGAAATACTATTTAATTTTGGTGGAGTTTCGAAATGCAGCCCCAGCAGACATTTGCTGTATTTGTACCCAGCACTCTTTGTTTAACATAGATGACAATTTATATCCAGATGCTTTTGTGTGATCTGAGCTGGCAAGGGTTAAGAGATTCCCTTCTGTCACATTTTACAAGCAATTGTACAGTATAAATATTATACTTGATATATGTTGTGCTTCTTACTGACCAAAACTACATCAAACATGAACTGAATAAACGTTCAGCATCTATAAACATCGCAAAGGCCATTTTTATTACTGTACAATGCCGATCGTTAAATATTCTCGATATGCATTAAGAAGGAAATCAAAGATCACAATCGTCATGGAAATTGTTGTTAATGTACAATGCCTATCATCAACCATCACTTTACTAGAATTAGCTAACAGTGTGGAATTTAAGAATAAAATGAACAGCTGTATCGGCTGCTATACGGATCAATCTCTGTTTTCTCCTGTCAAATTGATCTGCCCTGTGTCAGTGCTGAAAAGAGTGACTTCAATTCTGATTGGTCTATTTTGGTTACCGTGGTAACAGAGAGACTGCAGTTGATAATGATCAGCTTCCTGATTGGCACAACAGTCCATGAGATCTGTGGCTGTACTTTGGTTACCCTTACAATTATGCTGTCTCAGGGCAGACCAAGCATCGTCGAGACACAATATAATACAGAGATCTATCAAACAGCTATACAGATCTAACATCTTTGTTGATCATGTCAAGTTAACAGCGTACATGTAGGATGACATTTACAACATGTACGTTCACAAACACTGACTCGTTTCAAACCAGTCCCAGACTTTGATGGGTTTTTCTGGACTTCAGAGGAACGTGGCGTATACATGAGAGAAGTTTCATTCAAGAGGAATGTTAAACATGTCTTGTCTGTCAGTGGTTTGCACCGATGCATTACAAAAAAAAAAAAAAAAAAGAACCCCCCCCCCCCCCAAAACCCCAAAACAAGATAACTTCCCATCCATAACAATGAATGACTTTAAACTTTGAGGACTTGTATATCAAGGCACCATGCAGTCAAAAGGTCAATAGGCTTGTTTTTATTCTTATCCTCTTAACTTTGACACTTTAAGTTCCCATCATTTATACACTGCCAACCCTGTCGTGTCTAGGCCTGGTCCGATCCAGACTTTCCTTTTCCACCGAGGGAGCCAAATTTTGGGCTTCCATACTTCATTCGCTCCTCGTCATCATCAGAGTCTCTTGAATGCATACTTTCCTGTGACACCAATCGAACTGGGTTTTTCCGTTTTCTATGGTCTTCATCGTGATCGAAACCCAAAAGCTGTCTCTGTACAAGGCGAGCATATAAGCCACTCTTCTGTAGTAACTCCTTGTGGGTGCCCTGCTCTGCCACAAAACCTTTCTCGATGACAATAATGCGGTCTGCCCGCTCCACGGTACTGAGACGGTGAGCTATGATGATTACTGTTCTCCCTTTCACGTTATTGTATATGGCCTGCTGAACCTGATGGACAGAGAACGCCCATGAAGGCATCAATGACAGGTCATCATTGGAAGCACAGGTGAAATGTAGGAGAACACATGCACTGTTTTACCACATTATCCCTGTTGAGTAACCATGCCCATTTAAGCAATCTGTTGAATTTTCATGCCGGAAAATGTTGGAAAACCCACTCATTTTCCACATTCTAGGCATAGTTACTTAATTATTTGAGATACAGCAACACAAGTTTAAATCAAAATTTGCCCACCCCATCAAGCACTTTAAAAAATTGATAATAAAGTACGGTATGTACTAACTAAATCAAAAATGAAGCAAGAAATCCTGATCTGCTGTTCAACATACACATAAGGTTAACATAGACTGCTTGAATCTGAGACTACAAACATGTATATAGCCAGCTGTTATCAAATTGTACTTTTTAAAAGTCTTCTTGCGATAACAACAATCAAAGTAGTGCCAACCTAAATTATTATAATGCATTCAAATTCAAAGTCCTCGTAAAAAACCCCTTCCACATAAGTATCAGCATGCATGTAGTTCCAGATATGATAAGAACAGTTCAAGGTGACAGCTTTCCTCTGCATGAAACGAAGGAGCCATCTGAATTTCACTCTTTCAGTGCCAAGTGTGGCTACAGTTGAACAACATAATCCAAACTGCTCTGAAATATAATAAGGGTGCTAAATTCATGTTCATTGTGGAAAGACCTTTCATCCAAGTACCAGCATGCACGTGGTTATATGGAATATAATAGTCTAGGTCAAGAGCTTTCCTCGGCACACTTTGGCTGCAATTCGCGTGCTGAGGAAATTTGTTGACTCAACCCGAAATGTGGCACAGAAAGGGTTACATTGTTAACACTACTGTCCATAAACATCATACAACTGACACATTTTGCTGAACTACATAAAGATAAATTTTTCATACCACATATTCGGACTCGGCATCTAAGGCGCTTGTTGCCTCATCCAGGAGCAGGACGGTGGGGTTTCGTATCAGTGCTCGGGCAATGGCAATCCGCTGCTTCTGACCACCTGTCACATGACACACACACATACCTCTTCAAACAATGGATTTACATGTGGTTCATTCTCAGACTTAAATCATGTTTTCCTCACCAGAATCAAAAACGATCTACAAACCGTTGTGGTATAGCACTGTGTTGATATGAGACTTGATCATTGGGAGAGATCTCTACCGTTCTGACAAAATAACACATCATGGAACATTTTACACATTTTTGCCACAGAGCTGAAAAACATTTAATGCAACAGTTAGCTGCCTCTGGCTCAATACTCTCTTTATCTTTGATGAAAAACTTAAAATTAATCCAACACGCATTCAAAAGTTAAAGATCGATACAGTTTGAAAGTAGTACACCTGTCACACATTGACCACACCAACCTTACATTGGATTAATGGCTCCCATCTCAAAAGGCTCTTTCACCACCGGTGGCCTATTTTGAAAGGCTAAAATTTCAATGCTAACCATTTTCCATTCCTCAAGTATGTTTCCGTCTTGTATAGCCGATTTTCCTGATTGTATTTTTTACTTACTTATTTTTTTGGGGGGGGGGGGGTCCCCTAGGGGGTTCACCTTACAGGCAGCCTCACGTGAGGAAAAGCAATTTATTGAACTAAACACACTTAAAATTTTAATGTCTTGGTATTACAGTTGTCTTTCCTGTCAAATGGCACATTACCAAAAGAGCTCATATAAAGCGGGTGGTCTCCTCTCAATGGGGGTTGAATGACATGGATAAGGCAGCACAATGGACCTAATAAAATGTAGTTTTTAAAGGCAGGTGGTACTTCAATAGTCACCCCATGGAAAGATTACTGTACATATAATTCCCACACATTCAAAATTTCATGTCATGGGTGATACAGTGGTCCCCTCTCTTGTAAGGCCCCTCTTACCAGAGGCCATCCCTCTTAATAGGCCATCATTATTATTCACACAGCGGGATCCGACATTTCCATTACAAGTCCCCCTCTAGAGATGTGGATCCTCTCATACGGCCACTTTTGAGCTGCATTTAGGATGGGGCGATGACAGGGAGACCACAGTAACTTGCCTGACAGACGTAGTCCCTTCTCCCCAGTCTCTGTTTCATAGGCTTTTTTCATGTCCATGATGAACTGGTGAGCATTAGCCAGCTGTGCCGCATGTTGCACCAAGGGCAAGTCCCACCGCTCCAGGCCATAAGCAATATTCTCCTTGATACTACGATTGTACAGTATAGGCTCCTGTCCCACCAGCGCCACCTATGAATACACATTGCATACACATAGATTTGGTTTATGAAAGTATTTGATCTATCGACTTCTTGCAAGTGATTGCAATATGGAATGTCAGATGCACCACTCTGCATGGTGGCAGCACCTGCCTCGTCTGTCACATGACATTATCAACCAATGAATGAAGCAGGTTTTATTTTTCTCCCTGGTCCCTGTCTTGAGAGACCGCCCCTAGGGCAGGTCAAAATGTGATCTCTCAAAACAGGTGGTCTTTCATTAGAGGTATAACAACATGGAAAAGATAGCACAGTGTTCTGAGAGAGTGGTCTTAAAAAGATATGCGGTCTCTCATTGGAGGGGTCTCTTAAGACAGGTACCACTGTATATGCATGAAATACAAAAAGCATGAAAATGTATACACATGAATATGGGTGCATTTACAGTGAAGGGTTTGTGTGACATACAGAGAAAAATCTTTATGCCAATAAATACATGTAAGAATAGAAACAACCCTGAATAGTATGTGTTGGCAAGGTCACATAGCCAGTACAAATTACACATCAAACAGTGTCATTCAAATGTTGGGTACACATGTTAGTGAATTGGCTGAGGGCTCGGACCTCTCATCATATACATGATACAGTAAAACCTCCATAAAGTGGGCACCCTTGCGACTGGAGCAAAATGCCCACTTTATGGAGGTGCCCAGTTTACAGAGGGTTGGCCATTTTGGGTTGTGTGGATGAGCAACAAAGATAAGGGAGAGGCTATACATATGCATGTCTGCACATCTACATGACTGTATACATGTACACGTATATTTACACATGTATACAGATACATGCATCTTCATCCCACATGAAATAAATGAGAAAAGCATTTTTTTTCAACATTTTGCCTGTATTTCTTGCAAAAAAAAAAAATCAATTAAATATCAACTACATGTACACTGTACTATGTAGAAAGATAAAGTCAATAGACTACTTATGAAGAACAGATCCCAACTCAATGATTACCAGCAGGCACATCAAAGTTTGCAAGGTTGAGCAAATCACTGAGCTGACACTCATCCACACACCAACTTGCTTTCCAGTACAGTCAATTGGTCTCTCCACTTTGATACGTTAATCCTATGGTTAATCCATAAAGCTGTCAAAACTTATTGTGGACTAAAACAACTGTTATGCTGTGATGCTTTGTTAATGCTGGCCTATACATGACTTGTACTATACTTTGCTATGAGAGGGGATTTATATGGAGTGGTGGGCACTGATTGAAAAATGACACTTGAAGAATTAAAAGTTAAAGGTGGTAAACCCTGATGCAAAAAATTACACTTTTACGAAGTAAAATATTTATTGAACAAAATAATAGTGCCCACTTTAACAGATTTTGGTACCTGTTAAGGGTGCCCAATGCCCAGATTAGGGAGGTGCCCACTTTAGAGAGGTGGCTTTATAATGTAATCAATAGGAAAAATGAAACGGGACTGAAGAAAAGTGCCTACTGCAAGGGGGTGGCCACATATGGAGGTTTTACTGTATATGAATGTGAACATCATGACTGTACTCACAAAGAGTTTAATCTGATCCTGAATTTAACCCTAAAATAAAAGACAATATGTTTTTGAATTGTTGGCCCGATGTTTGATCTAAACTTGCAGGATTATTTAATCTATGTTCTATGCTGTCATATGAACTTTGGAACAAAAGTTTCCATTTCATTAAATGAATCTTGATTTTAATCCTGGATCAGTGATTTAATAAAACGAACATGAACATCATAAAGTTCATATTGTACCCAAGAGCATGTGTTGGCTAATCCTCAAAATTCTGATCAGACAATAAGCCAAGGATTAAGTAGTTTAGGCCCAACCCATATTGGGAATAAAGTTAGGATCAGATCAATTTTTTTGTTTGTTTGTTTGTTTTTTTTTTTTTGTGACTACAGCCACTAGTGATTAAACACTAGCATTTAGTACAGGTATGTGACTGGTAGGGGGCTCTGTATACAGCATACCTTTTTGTGGAGGAAACTGTGGTCATACTCTTGTATAGGCACCGAATCCAGCAGCACCTCTCCCTCCTGTGTCTCGTAGAAATGTTCCAGCAGATTGACACAGGTACTCTTGCCTCCACCACTAGGGCCTACCAGTGCCACCACCTCCCCGGGCTGCACTGAGAATGATACGCTCTTCAAGTAAAAGAACATAAGAACAATATGTCAATCCCTTCAATTATTTGATTTTCAGCACTTTGCTCTTCTAAACGACAAACATATTTTATGACTTTGAATATTTGTTTATAATACATGTTACTGTGATAAACTAGGAAATACCATACAATTCCTATTTGTGGCAGGTGCCCTAATTGCAGCAAAAACTGCATTTAAATGCAATGCAGATTGATGATTCATGATTTTTCTTTGCTTTCAGAAATGTTGTGACCTTTCTAGACTATGCCTTGACACTTTGCCAGGTACAGATGACACTTCGAATGAATCAAACATATCTTTTCTTCAAAGCAAAAAGGGATAGCATGTCGAGACAAAATATAATTTTATAATTCGTTGTCGCATGCACCTAGTGTTATGTCACAGGCACTTCTGAAACAAATATAGATTTTACAGCTGCTTCTACAGTACAAGTTTCATGACAGCAGCTCAATTTGTTCAAAGTTATTGCATCCACAAAAGCAAAAATATGGTGACCTTAAAAAATAGGTCAAGGTCACTGAATGTTAAACTCAGCCAAGCACCTAATGAGATGCTTCTGCAGTAAAAGTTTTATAATAGTGGCTCTAGTTGTTCTAAAGTAATTCTGTCCACAAGAATAACAGACAGACAGATGGGATGGAAGGACAGACCCACACACAGACATGACCATCACATTATCCCATTGACTGAAAGGCTGCGGAGGTAACAACTTGAATGTAGACAGCACCTAGCAAGATGACTTGACCCAGGTCAATAGCTTTCCTTAGCACCCATCTGATGCTAAGGAAAGCTGTTCACTCACTGTTAATCCAAAGGGGATTAGGACTAAGCAAGCAATTACCTTTAAGACTTCAGTATCTGGCCTTGAGGGGTACTTGAAGCTCACATTTTTGAACTCCAGATGACCTTCTAGTGATGCTGGGACCAGCTTTCCTGTGTTGGGTATATGCGGCTTGCGGTCAATGAACTCGAATACCTTCTCCGAGGCCCCCACTGCCTGCATCAAACCTGTGAAGACTTCACCAATGGACTGAAACCACAGCGAGGTGGGACAAGGGTCATGGTTCAATATAAAAAGCTCTTGAAATCCTGCACATCATAAATTCAAGGATTGAGACCTTAACCCTTTCCCATACACCCGCCAAAAGCTGCTGGTGGCCAAATGTCTTTGACTAATTTGACAGTAGTGAAGAACAGTTTGAACGAAAATTGAAATTGAGACTTATCAGGCTAACTGGGATGCCCCAGGTCAACAGTTTTCCTTAACCTGGGTTGGGTGCACTTGACCCAAGCTGGGAAAGCTGTTTACTACTCAGTCTTAAGGATCATGTACAAAAAAAAAAAAAAACTTTCCAAAATTCGGAAGAATCCTCGGAATGGGGGGAGGGGTCAAATGGAAAATTAAAATTGCAGCAATTTTCTGGAAAGCCATAAAATCAACACTGTTATTTTATGGTTACCGTAGCAATATTTTGCTAAGTGCGACACCTAGCGAGTAAAAATACACATGCGGATACATTATCTCTTCTGCAAGAATGAACATTAATCTTCAGTTCAAGTGTAAAAACCCTTCCTCTGTTACAGGTGAGAAACCCGCCCAAAGATACTTGCTTCTACTATGCTGGTATGGGCCAGTTTATCCACCCAATGTAGCACATGCAATTACCGAGATATGGCAACATGGCATGTTCTTCTGCTGATGTACAGCATATTAAATGGTTTCCACTATAACTTTTGAACAAAAGCACCAAAATTATTATAAATATTGCAGTATCTCTACTAAAAAAAACTTCGCACACAGATTTTCTTCAGTACGGACCATCGCGGAGATTTATTGACAATGCATACCGGTGCACGAGTTTCCCATTGTAACATCTATTGCATGCAGTTTCCACTCTGTATTTCTTTCAGCAGTTAACCAGGAATATTTTGAATGTTTTCAAAATAAATACTGCCAATACTATATGATGTCACTAAAATGTGGTACTTGTGTGACACGAAAACATAAAAGTGCCGGTGGTTTGAACGATTGACTCCACCATGCTTGTTTGTTTAAAGTGTGCCCTGAGCATGTTTGAGAGCCAAAGTAACCCATCAAACTGCACCTCTGGTGATCAGTGTTACCAGCACCAGCATGGGAACACTGGCCATGCACGAATGAAACCTGACGCAAGCAGTATATGTGTATTTTTTCATTTGCATATACATACAAAGTCACTAGAAGTTGTACTCCGGAAAAAACGACATTGACAAACCCCAAGATTTTTTCTATATGATGTTAGACATTATAGAACAAGTTTCCATGTCATCTACCACAAAGAGAGGTTAACATTGAATGGATAGAGATACCTACACAGAACCTAAAGTACAAAATAAAAAAAAAAAGAGGCAGTTTTAAAGACTTTCCCAAATATCCACCAAAATAAGAGCTGCCAGTGCAAGATATGATCTGCAGGGAGTATGAATATATTCAAAGTACCAGGCAGGTTTGAAGACAAAAAGTTTAAGTCAGCATATAGGAACTTCAATCTATGACCAAAATCACAATACAAGATTATCTGACAAAGTAAAGAATACTAATATATTAAATATATGCACAGAGTACTTCCAAGAACCCAGTATTTTGATGCTTTATCTGAGCATATTATCAAAAGCTGAAGACAAGCTTGATTATGTAGAATGAAAGAGGAAATGCAGGTTTTCTGCCAGAGGGTAAAAAGGGGAAAATATCACACCCTACAAAATCTCAAGGGTACTTTCGCTTACCATCAAATTTGACCAGAAAACTAAACCTTTAATGTTAACATATTTTACTCAAAAATTCCCCATGACTTCTTCATTGTCAGACTTTTTACTTTAGAATATGAGCATTTGAGTGCCCTTAAGTTTACCTCTGGAAGAAACCATGGAACGTGCCATTGTGGGCAAGTAGAAGCCAGGACTAATTTTAATTGCATGCATAAAAATATTTCTTGCTAAGGTCTGTTTACAATTCATGCTGTAACAAGGTCCAGCTAGGCTTGAGACACTGATTTATCCATTTCTTGGGATATGGCAGCAAAAACTTGACTGAGAATGACCTTAAAATTGGGTCCAGATCATTATTCTGCAAACTGGACATAATCTCATAAAAGGGCAATAAAGTGTCAAGTTTTGTGATCCTAGCTCATCTGAAGACCATTACCCTTTGAATTTGACAGAGACTTTTACAATGGCGATCAACTGTTAAAGTTTTATGATCCTAGCTTATCCAGTTCTTGAGATATTGAATGCAAGAAATGCAGAAAAAAAATGATCTTGGTGACCATTAACATGGACGGACAGATGCACAGATATTAGGATATAGGCTTTTGCAAGACCCCCTTGGCATTTAAGGGCCAAGGGGTCAAAATGTTACAGTGTACATTGTATATGTAAAATATAGATGTGTCATGAACATGGTATCAAGCAGGCAAAAATTATCTATTTCAACAAAATCCCATTGATACGAAAAATCAGTCTTCAGCTAAAGTACAGCATATACTACATACAAGTTACAAGCTTGCCTAATTGTACTTGATATCCCTTTAAGAAATATTATATTTTGATTACACTTTCTTGACCTAAAAGCTAATGACTTTTCATTCTTTTCTGACATGCCCTACAAATTTTGCTGTTGTTATCCAAAGATTGTTTGAAAGTTTGGCTGCAATAATTTTAAAGATTTTTTACTTGACTGTTTTGCTACTTAATTTTTATCTTTTGGCATCATTCTGTTTTAATATTGGTTTAAACATATTTTTATTTCCATAAGGATACACTTGAAAAATATGTTTTAATATTCAGTTTTCAGGCATTTTAGGCTTCCATGTTTTCTGTCAGGTTAAACCCCCTGGGGCTATACATAGCAATCAGTTACCTGCAACAGTAAGATTGCTTCATTGTACTTAAAATCTGCTTGAGAAAAATTATGTTTTGATAACATGTTTTCGACATAAATGCTAATGACTTTCATTCTTTTCTGACATGCTTAAGTGCACGTTTATTCAATGTCAAAAACAAAACAAAAAGCAAACCCACTAAAATTTGACAGTACAAGTATTCACTTATATGTCACAAACTTGATCTATTATGTTGAAACATTAACTTAGGGTAATTTACCATTTGACACATTCATATTTATTCATTATTATATTTTGCTTTAAGCTGCCACTACGCAGAAAGACATGTATGGGTACAGGCTCCGAAACTTGTTCTGAGTTGTTACCCGTTGAAGACCTTTTAATTTATTTGGGCTAATACAGCCTGTGTCAAAATTCTACAGAAGAACATGTGCAATATGGACAATAGTACCTCCACATGTATATAGGTTATATAGTGACAGGTTAGCTTAAGGAGAGTAAAGAGTTCGGACTGGGGAATAGGGTAATGACTACCAGGAAGTAGTTCTGGACAAAAAGACACAAATTCAATACACATGTGTAGAAGCCTGTTAGTGCTACCATGTATCAGTAAACTATATATTTTTCATGAACATAATATTAATGTTCCACTCACCTCTAAAGTGAAACTTAGCTCCAGTTGATAGAGAATAAAGGACACCAGATTACCTCCACTGATTTCATTTCTGACCACCAGGTGGCCCCCATAGTACAAAGTTGCCACAATCAATGCCAGACCAAACAGCTGAAAAAGGTGATAAGAAGGCAACATGTTCCTTTACGTATCTATTTACATATGTCATAATATTAACTGGACCCACAGGAAGACAAACTAAAACTGATTTGACAGTTAATGAAGGTCAAAAGGTAAAGGCACTACAAATTTCTAAATTGACATCAACTAGATTAACAGTTAATGAGAATCTTCATTGGAATAGTCATATTTGCTACATCTCAACAAATTTGTCAAAAATTATTGGCATGTCAAAGATGTTACATAATTTCCTTCTTTTTCAACATATTTATAATTTGCTTTTCTTGACTCATAAATCATTGTATACTTGCTTGGGGTTTTCTTACAATCACATTTTTTACTTAACTTATTCCATACCAGTCCCTGATTTTTCCGTACATTTACCTAGATTTAAGACGCCAATTGCACATTTAAACTAGAACGGACTGATTTTCCAACAGAAAATCAAATGTCTCCCGGTGGAAAACTTACGTCTCTGAATAAGCTACAGGTGATAACAAATTACAAATGACCAAGTTTGCTTGAAAATTACAGTCCTATTTTAGCTCTCACCTAGATACATTACTCTAGCAATTTTCATCAAGTTCTTCAAGCCTTATTGCAGAGAAACCATTTTCACATAAATGACCCTGTGACCTTGAAAATTAGTTCAAGGTCACCTAAATACAATCCCAACCTTGGTCTTACCTTGATACATAATCCTACGAAGTTTCATTAAAGTTCATAAAGTTCTTCAAGACATATTGCAAGGAAACCAATTTCATATAAGTGACTCTGTGACCTTGAAAATTAAGTCAAGGTCAGCCAAATACAATCCCAACCTAGGTCTTGCCTAGATACATAATCCTACCAAGTTTCATCAAATTCTGTCGAGTCCTTCAAGACTTATCGCACGGAAACCAAGTGTTGAAGAACCTGAACAACAACAACAACAACAAGCGGAAGAAACCAACACTAAAACAATATGTCCCCCCGCTTCCACCGGGAGACATAGTTCTTTATGAAAAAGCATTTGTTCAAGTACCAACATGCCCATAGTCTTAAGTCAGTGGTTCTAACACAGCCTGGCAAGTCATGCTGCATCTGCCACAAGGGCAGCTGCAGCACGACTTGCCAGGCAGTGCCAGAACCACTGACCAACTGCCTGTTACCACAGTATGGAATGAGTTAATAAAAAAAAAAAAAGCTATTCATCTTATGTGCTCTGATAATTGCATTGCACACACTGAACCTTTATTTAAACAACTAAACACACTGAAACTGGATAATATGATGAAAGTTGGAGCTTTGAAATTGTATTTTAGATATATCCATGACGATGTACCACAATATTTCATAAATATTTTTGCCACTCAAGCTGCTTGTCATCCTTATGTCACCAGACACCATTATATTCCTCACCAAACTGTTCTGGCTAGAACCACCACCAAAAACTCCATTCGTTTTCATGTTCCAAACTTGTTACATGAAAGGCAAGCTTGCATCTACTGCAAATTTTCTACCCACTTGTACGATGGTTCCTCCAAATATATGAAATCGTTTTTCTCTCATCAATACTCTGAAATATGCACCACCCAAAATTGTTATGTATGTAACGACACACACCAATCATAATTGATTATCAAACATCTATATCATTTATACATGTATTTTGTATTTATGTCTCCGGTGTACCAACCCCCATTTCATACATGTGGCGTGTCTTCTGATTAAATTATTCTATGGTGGCCCCAGTGATAGCCAGTTGTACAAATGCTTAATTGGGGTTTCCAGACATTTCATTGTATTTCTCTTTTATTTATTATTTATTTATATTGACAGTTACTCTCTAGCAATACTACTACTCTTGTATTAGTGAGAATGTAAATTTTGTTGAGTAAACTGATTTGAATCTGAATCTGGATCTGCGTCTCAATCTGAACCAATTTCTACACGTCGTCCTGTTATATGCACTGTATCTTGATGTATCGATCAGCTTGATTTTGATGGACACTGTATTTTGTACATTCTGTGTATGTGAACCAGAGAGGGCCTCGGGGAAGATTAGTATATTACCCAATATACTAACTGAGCTACCCTCTGAAAATAAAGATCTATATACATGTATATATATATCATAGCCACAACATGTGACCAATTGTTCACTCCTCAACAGCAAGTACATGTAGTACATGTGCTTGTACCTTGACTACTTACTTCTGTACACCAGGTGTACCCAGCATAAGCTGCAGCCTCCTTCAACTTTAACTTGAAGGTGACTCTGAGTTTGTCTCTGTATCTCTGAGACTCGGCTGTCTCATTGGCAAAGCTGCGTACAGTCCTCATTGAGGAGCAGGTTTCCTCCGCTACTGTATTAGCATCTGCCAGAGAGTCCTGAACTTTTTTTTCTAAGTTCTGAAAAAAAGAAAAAAAATCATCATCATCATCATCATCATCATCATCATCATCATCATCATCATCATCACCACCACCACCACCACCACCACCACCACCACCACCACCATCATCATCATCATCATCATGTGGAATGAGAAATTCATAGCTCAGATAGTTATCCAGTTATCAAGTGAACGGTAAATTTCATAAAGGTACATGTAGCTGCATAACCTTGAGAATCAAGTAAGATCACACATGCAGTCTCAAGCTAGCGCTCTGTGAGGACCAATGGCATCAAGGCTAGTGCCTGAAGCAAAGCTAAAATAGCTGAAATGTGACCCTGTGTTGTACACACCTGGATGACAGCTGCTTTGTGTACTGGAGCATCCTCATCAAGATGGAGTACATCTGGCAAACACATTTTGATGCACTCTTAATGATCATTACTTAATTACAAAGGATTGTTACAACAAATCAGGAAATACCAGCAGCACTACCTGGCGACCAATTTCATAGAGATTAAGTCAAGGTACATTCTTACCAAGTTTGAACAGAATCCAGTCATTTTTTACATAGGTCCAACATTACAAGAAAAAAAAAATGCAAAAAACTACAAAAAAAAATAAAAATTGGGGGCTATATATGTTCAAAAGCTTGAGGTTTAGGGGTACCGAGAAGTGTGTGTAGGTGATTTCAAAGTTACTGAAGAGTTTTGGACAAGAACTAAGAGAGCCCCCCACCCCCTTAATGAAAGAAGCAAATAACTAGACATACCCTCCATGCAAAGTGTTGCCTGAACAGTCTGCCATTTAATTAAGCTGCCATTTGCTCAAATTAGGTCATAGTGACACCAAAATCTAATCAGTTCATCTTGCCAGGTAAGATAAGCATATTGCCAAATTGAAAATACATGAAGGCATTCTATAAATATAGCAGTAATGAGAATGTGCATATCCGGACGGAGGGAAATACAGACGGACATCCGGATGGACAGACTACCCGAATACAATAAAAGGTCCCCCCCATGGGGCAGACCCTTAAAAACCAGTTCCTGGAGCATGACCCATGGAACAAACTTTGTAAAAAGTAATCCCATCAAGTCTCAAGATCAACCATCCATTGTGTGGGGTTTTTTTTGCCCTTTATATATATATATATATATATATATATATATATATATATATATATATATATATATATAAAAGCTTCATTTCAAGAGGGTAGCTCAGTTAGCATCTCTGCTAATTACCCCTGAGGCCCTCATAATGCATTACAACATGTACATCAAACAAGTCAAATATACACATAGGGGAAATAAATACAGTGAGGAAGAGTTCATATACATGTGAAAGGTATTTTGCGGCTGGGTTTTCCTTGATGAGAATAAATATTCTGTACATTTTCTCTTGAACGTGGACAGTGAAGTAGATGTTTTGGCTGCACTTGGCAGCTGGTTCCAAATAACTGCTCCATCATAACTGTGGTCTTTTTGCAAAAGACCAGTCTTGGCTTTTTTTTAGATACAAACATTCATTACTGACTGATCTTAAGTTAACAGAATGCTTTTCTTTAACATACATGTATGTAAACATATCAATCATATATTGTGGAACCACAGAGTTCAGTATGGAGCCCCAGAGGGGACACGAGAGAAATTTTTTTTTTTTTTTGGCGTTCCCGCAAAACTTTTGCATTCCTTCGCAAAAGTTTTTGTGTTCCCTCGCAAAACCTTTGCATTCCCTGGCACTATTTTTTTTTCTTTTACTTATGTTCCTTATCCCTAACTTAGAGGATTTTTTTTTACATAAAGCTGATACATGGACATCCCAGGAAAATGTTGCATCAACGTGTAATCCTAAAACTTTGTGATGGTCTGTAGTGGCTAACAACTTTCCATCCAACAGAACTTCAAACTTTTCATCATGTAGTTTGGGTGCTTTATAAGTTGGAAGTGTGACAAGTCAGTTGAGAAACTAACAACAATGTTCTGACTATAGTTTAAGAATTATATACAGTAAAACCTGTCCTTGTGGACGCTTGTATAATGTGGACAGTTATGTACAGTACAGAAAGTTCAATTTTCTTGTTAAAAACACTATCTTGGACAGATGCCAACTGTGGACACTTTTTGCCAGTACCAGAGGTGTCCAAAATAAACAGGTTTCACTGTACTTGCTGCGAAATGATAAAATCAATCTTTTAAAGATGAACAGTGTTTGACGCTTTCCCCCTGGAATTGACACTTGAGTTAACAACTTTGCTAGGCATGAGTTGGGCACTAGGTGCCCAACTCATTTCAAGGAAAGTTGTTGACCTGTAGCATGTAATCTTGATAGGGCTCATCTACAATTCTCAGTCAAAATTGGTTTTCATCACTGTTGAAATAAGTTGACAACACTGAAGCAGACGACATTTGACCACCAGCCGGTTCTGGCCAGTTTAAGGGGGAAAGGGTTACATTACCTCATCTCCATCATGCATATAGTTTTGTATACTGTTTATTTATTTTTACATATTCATATTGGTATGGATTCCGTATTTTTGACATTTCGCTGTAGTTTTAAGTTCACTCTTTTGGATTTAATTCCTGTTCAAACAATGTTAAAATGCTATTTTACTGTCACAGTGTTTTTATTTTCACGGTTTTGTGCCATCACTGAAATAAACAATAAGAATCAAGCAAAATTAAAGCACTTTACAGTATGTTTGAAAGAGCAAACTGCATTAAAAGCTTCTTTAACTGCAAAAGGGGCTGAGCATCAGATTTAGTAGCCACTGTGTCAATTATATGTACATGTTAATGCACATGAACAAAACTGCCATGAGGGAGAAATTCTGTTTATAAGCTGCTTGGCATATTCTTAGGTGCAAGTTGATACAGAACACTTATCAATGTACTCGCTGATCCCTTCCTCTGACCCTGTTCAATTGGCATGTCTTATGTGGCTCACCTCGTAGAATTCTCCATATATCCAAGAGACCCCCATGATGATTGGCAGACCCATCACTGTCACCATAGACAGTTGCCATGACAACTTGAACATGAACACACAACATCCCACTGAAAAAGAGTCCAGGAAAAATATCTTCCTCGGCATTATACTCTGGAGACCGTATTCACAAAGAATTTGATCTGATTCTAACTTTAATCCCAAAATTAAAATCAATGTGGTTTGGGACTTAAACTACTTAATCCTTGGCTCAACGTTTGATCAAAACTTGGAGGATTAGTCAATATATGCTCTTGGCGACAATATGAACTTACGGATTTACATGTTCATTTTATTAAACCAATCTTAGTCTAATCCAGTTTTAATTTTTTTGATCCAGGATTAAAATCTGGATTAAATCAAGATTGATTTAATAAAATAGAAACTTTTAATTCCAAAGTTCATATAAAAGTGGAGAACAAAGATTAATCAATCCTTTAAGTTTAGATCAAACATTAGCCCAACGATTCAGTAGTTCAAGGCCCAAAGGCACATTGACTTTCTTTTCAGGATTAAATTCAGGATCAGACTACACTCTTTGTGAATACAGCCCCTGGAGACCAAGTTAACCATTTTTCACAATACATTCTATATACGCATGTCATGGAAAGCTGTTGACAACCAACACGTAATTTCAGCAGTAGCCCCTAGAGGGCAGCATAAGCTAATAAAGTATTCTCTCTCTCTCTAATTTGATTTTTCTGATGATAAAAAGTGGTGGAAAGTGAGTTGAAATGAGGAGGCAGATAAAAATAACATGCCAATATATTGGTGTTGGCCCCCAATGTTAACAAATAGCAAACTTCAGATATTTTCATCCAGATACTTTATTGATGGTTTACTTTTTATATATTTGGATCTATTTTCAACCCATACTTGATTTTTTTTTAAATGCAAGAAAATAAAGTACAGAATATTGCATGTTGTTTTTTTTTGTTTTGTTTTGTTTTTTTGTTTTTGTTTTCTTTTGGGGGGGGGGGGTGATGACGGTACAATATAATTATAATTTGAAATACTTACAGTCTCACTTTCAAATACTTTGCATCACAAAACAAGATGGCTGTGTGACCAGCCCATCCTCAGCTTATAAGAAGTCCCACCCTGGCCTAGGGATACACAGAAGCATTGCCGTGCTAACTCCAAAGCAATTGGCCAAGTGGTTTTAGATATTTTTAAGATTTGGTCAAAAGACTTTGTCTTACATAGGTCTCAACAAAAATATATGCATTCAGTGACTAGTATCAAAATTTTAAAATTTGTTAAAAATCGGGGATCTAAAACAACACCCCATAGGGAACAACTTTTGCTGGGCCATTCTGCAATGTACAGTCAACAAGTTTCACCACAATATGAGTGACAGTTTTGGAAAAAGTTGAAAATAGCAAGAACACACAATTGATAATAAAAGTGGAAAAAATGTAGCAGCAGCTATTGAACAAATTAAAGTACAGGGGTCCCCAGAAATGTCCCTGTCCAATTTGTAAGCAATAGGTTGAGTGCTTTCAGAGAAGATTTTTAAGGTTTTTTTCCAAAAAAGAAAAAAAAATACAAAAATACAAAAATACAAAACTCACTTGAGCATGACCATTAAAAAAAATGTCAGAGACCAAAGGTACATCTCCACTAAGTTTGAAGTAGATCTGGCTTATGTTTTTGGAGAAGTTGAAAATGTAAATTACAGTATGCAATCCCCATTGATTTACATCCTAATCAGTAGGAATGTATGCATTAGCTGACAAGTACCCACACTGGAAAATTTGTTAAAAATTAGGATTCTACAACATTGCCACCTACTGAACAGCTTTGTTTGACCCTTCCATAAGATACACTTCCATCAAGATTCAGCAAAATTTGAGTGGCTGTTTGGAGAAGTCAAAAGTGGTGAAAAACACAAAAATTTGTTTCAGAAAAAAAAAAAATTAAAAATCACAGCACCACCTGTTGTACAAATTAAGGTTTACTTGTCCCCAGAAGTGTTCCCATGCAATTTGAAAGCAATTGCCTAGGCAGTATCAGAGATTTTTCAAAAAGATTTTGCAAAAAAAAAATAAATAAATAAAAAAATAAAATAAAATAAATTAAAATAATAAAATTATAAACCTCAATGAAGCATTACAATTTAAACAAACTTAGTAAAGACCCATCGAGTTTGAAGTCAATCTCCTTTATATATGGGTTTTTGAGAAGAAATTACAAATGTTAATTGTAGATGACAGACAGACATGCAAACAACAGACAATGGATGCATGGCCGGACAATGGTCTAGACCCACCAAATAACCTCAGCTGACAGACAAGTCTCCTGAGGTCAAAATTATGGGATAGAGAGGTAATACATGTAGGTACTCTGTACTAGTTGACGGGACATTTTTCTAGAATTATCTGGAACAGCTCTTGTATGTATGTCATCCCACATGATTGGTGAGGGATACATTTTATTTGGTGCGAAACAGACGAGTCAAATTATCTCAAGACAAATTTAACCCTTTTCACATTGAAATACCCAAAAGTGCCTGAATGTGAATCACCGTTTGATGTTTTCATTGTACTTTTAAAGTGTTGATTTTTTTTCTTTTTTTTGCAGGAACAAAATGGTACGCACATATTAAGGGTGTCTCATCAGGTACAGGCAACAAATGGAAGAACGAACACAACACTCACCTCCCTTGACAACATTTCGGAGGAAGACGTTTGTGTTGATACCCAGGGCGTCAGACATGGTGGTCGTGTCAGAGGTCAACCTGGAAGTGATCTCCCCTGCATCGTGAACATATTAACCCTTATCAATTCCTTATGCCAAGTACAGAAGAACCTGTTATGGAGGACCAGCCCTTGACTGACCACATTGTGGTCTCTAAAGACAGGTGGTCTTTCATAGGTTATACATAAAATATTGATGGCCTTTCAAGAGAGGCAGTCTATGAAGATAGGGACCACTGTGATATAGTTTCTTTTTGAGATACATTTTGATGCAATTACCAACCAACTGAAAAAATAAGTTCTGAAAATTCATAAAAAGATTTTCAAATCATCAGGGGTATATTGTTTTTAATAGGGTTTTCTAACAAAAATTTGGTGAGACTGCAGTCATTTCTTTTTTGAAATATTGCAGTAAGGTCGCCACCTTGGTCACCACTCTCCCAGCCTCCAAATAAAGTTTAAAAATTTGTTGTTTTTTTTTAAATGATAAGAACATGTAGAAGAAGCTGTATTTGCTTATGTTTCTGCTCTATCATAAGCTATGTATTTGGAAAAAATTTTTTTGATCTGTTGATAATTCTTTTTAAGACCTAAGGACAACAGCCCCCCATTATCAGTGCCACTGCCCAGCCTACCCCCCCCCCCCCAAAAAAAAAAAAAGAATATACAAAATGATCAGTGGGTGCCAGTGTATAAACACCACCTGGTATATCATCAGGTACATCTCTGACAGTAATTTGGTGCAGTTGCAGTGAGTATTTTCATTTTTTCTTCAGCTCCTACACCAATTTACAGACAATGCAGGGATGACGATACCCTCCGACACTTTCATATGTGGCTCGGGTAAAAATAGATTAATGTCATCCTATGGTTGCACATTGTGGATAAGATAAGAAAGTTATATTTGTAGTTAAATTCTATAAATAAAATTAATCTCCTGTTTACGTCATTCCACAAAGATTGTCACATGGGGCTGAATAAATGAGGCTATGTATTGGAATATGGTACAGTTCAGAAAACATTAGGTACATGAGCTAATCTTCAAAAATGAGGCAAATATCCAAAACATACTGGCAGGACCTTCTCGCCTTGCAGGCCAACATAAAGCCTCTAAGTGTGACCACATTTTTAATCACCCTACCAGGTGTCTGCTTATGGAAGTACTCATGAATAAAATACAACTGTTACAGTACTTGCTGCAAATATATGCCTAGTATTCATGAATAAAATGCACCAGTACCTGTCATAAATATCACCTCCCATGACCGTTTGCCTGTCTGTCAAACTATTCTTGCCAGACAATTGATTACAATTCTTTGTTATCTGGTTACATTAACCTGCATTTTAGGACCACCCGTAATATCAGATCACTATTATTTTGCAGTAAGGGTGATCTTAAATAGGCAGTACTACCATAACTGGCATTTTATACCCTCTGTGGCCACATTTAGCAAATTCCCATACACTGTCTTTTTGCAAGGAAGTCACGAGTTCTGCACAAACATTTGATATGTAATCTGATCATTATCAGAGGGCATTTAACTGATTTGGATAATTCTAACCCTAATTCTGATGCGACCCCCTTTTCCAGACCTCTGCATCTGAATTGTCAACTGCGGATATGTCATCGCATGTTGAGCTGCACAGTACATTACTATACCTGTTGTGCTATTGTCAAAGAAGCCGATTTCTTGCTTCACCAGTGAGCTGAACAGTATACTCCGCAGTCGTATGTTGAGTCTGGCCACAGCGACCTTGAAAAACCCTCCGCGCAGACCGGCTGCTATGGCACTGTGAACAATCACACTTTCTACTGTGACAGTGAATGCATTTTATTGTCAAACTTACAAACTTTAGCAAATGTTTAGATTTGTTATTTTTATGGACCCTGTTCCTATCAAAATATACCATAAAGAAAAATTTTAAGTGTGTTTTAATTTCTACAAAAGTTGTACCACCAGTAAATTATGACCATAAAACTACAGCAAAAATACATCAATTTACAGTGCATGATATTAACTCATTCAATATACTATGGTGACAGGCAGTGCCAGAGCCACTGACTTAAGGCTATAGGCATGTTGGTACTTGAACAAAAAGCTCTTTCATGAAGAATTTAAATATGCAATTGTCATCTTAAATCCAGGTAAATAGATGGGTAAATCAGGGACTGGTATGGAATGAGTCAAGTCAGCTGATTCTAACATTTTTCATGCCTTAGTTTTATGTTGCCACTTTTCAACACTATGTGTTTGTGTACATAATTTACATGGATGTATATGGATTTTTTTTTCAGGGACAGGACTAATTGGTTAACATTCCAGAAGCCCAAAATAGTCATTAAGTGTAAAAACGTATGATGTTAATTGAGAAATATACTTAATATTTTTTTTTTAAATGACTTACGACTAAAAAAGGGAATTTCACATTCCTGTTTTCTTTTTTTAATTGTGTGTGTCCTTTTTTTTCTATTTAATTGCATTGACAGTAAACTGAGTTATCATACTGCTCTATATCTGCAGACAAGACCTGTACATGCCCTTTTTTTTGTATTTGTCTAATCCTCAATAACAAAATGTCTTAGTTATTATCACTCTGGAGGCTTTCATACCAAAGATGCCCCAGCCTGAACAAATGGTGTTGCAATGTTCTTCCTTTTGGGATAACATCCAACCAAAACAAATTGTTCTCAGCACTGTATATTTACGAGATACTGTATATTTCCAATACAACTGTAATTCATTCCAGTTTCCAATCACATTTCCAGCAGGAGAAAGGCGTATACATGTAGTTCACAAAACCAATGTTGCACTGACTGAAGGTCCTTAGCAAGGCCTTAAATTCTCTCTTGACATTTTCTGTTCCATGAATGGGTATGCAATTTCATTATGACATGACAGTATTTTTTAAACATGTTAATGAATGACTTACCTAACCCCTGCGATCACTCCCATTATGATGATGTACTTGGTAAACAGGGCTGTAGACTTCCTAATAGCAATCCCATCAATTACTTTGCCTGTGAAGTATGGGAGGAAAATTTCAGCTGAAAAAAAACAAACAACAGGTGGCTTTTTTACTGTTGTGAAAACATTATCAACTAGCAAAGAAAATTTGCTTCACAGCAAATCTGTCTGGGTGCCTTCAAAATGAGAACACTTTGAAATGCTACACTTTGCCATTGTTCAACATTATCTAAATTTTGTGTAGTAGCCTAATTTTCATAACGTAAAATGCTACAACTTTGGTTCTTAGTTCATTGGATGTGGCCATGTCACAAACTTATTAGTTATAAAATGAAGTTTAAATGAAACTAGTATCTATAATAGTTTTGAAGCTATTCAACATTTTAATTTTGTGTATTTGCCTAGTTTGCATAATTGAAAGCCTACAACTTTGGTTTATGGTTCACTGGATAGGGCTTTGCCACAAACCATAACTTGAAGTAGGAATGGCACCTGCATCAATAATAGTTTTGAAGTTATTCAAGTTTAACATTTTGCATGTTTACCTAATTTGCATAAATTAAAATCCTACAACTTTAGCTCCTGGTTCATTGATGCGGCTTTGCCACAAACCTATAAATTGAAGTTGAAATGGCATGTCTATGTATAACATTTGGGAGATATTCAACTTTGAAATTTTTAAATGCTCCTTATTAGCATAATTAGAAATTCTGCAACTTATCCTGTCCATTATATTGGCAGGTATCACACACCTATATATGCACATTGAAATTTTGAGTATCTGCAATATTTTGAAAGACATGGAGCTTTTAAAATTTAATTGCCCCTAAATTTGAACACTTTTAAACATCATGACTATTCCAAATGAGGTGCACAATTTCACAAGTTAGGGTCAGTCACCATAGCAAGTTTGGTGGTTTTTGAAAAATAGTCCTAGAGAAAATCTCCAGACCAACTTGGTCATGAAGAAAGAAAAGAAAGAAAGAAAGAAAGAAAGAAGAAAGAAAAGAAAGAAAGAAAGAAAGAAGAAGGAAAGGAAGGAAGGAAGGAAGGAAGGAAGGAAGGAAGGAAGGAAGGAAGGAAAGAAAGAAAGAAAGAAAGAAAGAAAGGAAGGAAGGAAGGAAGGAAGGAAGGAAGGAAGGAAGGGAAAGAAAGAAAGAAAGAAAGAAAGAAAGAAAGAAAGAAAGAAAGAAAGAAAGAAAGAAAGAAAGAAAGAAAGAAAGAAATTCCAGGGTTTACTAATTCAGTGAAACCTCTCTACAGTGGGCACCCTTGGGACCAGAGAAAAGTGACCAATGGGACCATAGAAAAGTGCCCACTCCTGAGAGGGTCACCCTTCTGGGCAATATGGATCATTATGTGTGCATGTATATGTACATTCTTCACACATGCACATATATATATACTGTGTATACAGATTATAATTCAAGGGAATGTGTATACATGCAATACAAAACTGTCTTTCTTCCTTTATTACAAAAACAAATTTTACTAGAAGCTGTCAAGAAACTACATGCACATGTACCTGTGAACCATGACAAGCACTATATACTGTCTCAGTATTGCCTATGAAGAACTGGCTTCATGTCACTGGTTACAAGAAAACAAAGACATGAAAGTGTCCACTGAGATGACACAGATTCCACCCTCCTTAGTCTGGCCAATCAGCTCTGTGTGTAGTCTATTTTTAACAGAGGGTACACTCAGGCTTGTTCTGTCTAGAAGTCTAGAGCCTGTGTTCCCTTGGGACTGATAAGTTCATGATCAGCAGACTGACATTGCCTCAGGCAAAAGCAGGCCAGCTGGGACAACAGTTTCAGTCATCATGGTCATGGTGCACTGACAGGTCTGTGCAGCTCTGGTGGAAAATATAGCCTGCCTGATACATATGGCAGCATGGAGTCGATCTGTTCCTGCATGAACAGAAAGAGATTCTCTGTATTTTATTGGGAGCCTCATTACACAATTGTTGGGAGTCTCCCCCCCCCCTTTTTTTTTTTTTTTTGCTGCAAGACCCAAACCTCCCAAAGCATACCCCTTAGCATGTATGGATAGAAAGCTGCCTGTGAGACAGGTTCAAGCTAATTAATGATGAACGCAAAATGATTGCCTGGCACCATGGAGGTCAAGGAATAGGTCATACAGCAGGCATTTGAAGGCCTGCATGTGGATTGGGAGGAATTTGGTAAATTTAGCACACAATAAAATTCCCCAAGTTTTGTTTGTGTGCTATTGGATTTACCAGTTGTCTCAAACCTATATGTGCAAGTTATATCTGCAATAATTTGGAAGATATGGAGCTTTTAAAATCATAATTGCCCCTAATTTGCATAATTTTAAACACCATGACTATTCCAACCCAGGTGCCTAATTTCACTGGTAGGTGAGTCACTATGGCAAGTTTGGTGATTGTCAGAATAATAGTGTCCGAGAAAAACTCCGGACAAATTTGGTCGTAAAGAAAGAAAGAAAGAAAGAAAGAAAGAAAGAAAGAAAGAAAGAAAGAAAGAAAGAAAGAAAGAAAGAAAGAAAGAAAGAAAGAAAGAAAGAAAGAAAGGAAGGAAGAAAGAAAAAAGAAAGAAAACAGAATTCTTGGAAAAACAAAATGTCTTGGTTTGCATCCAGACATACTAACGCATAGCAATGGGATGATTGAAGGTTCCATTATAAAATAAAATGTAAAATACATAAGGAACGGATGAAAATTATACTTTAAGTGATGTTCAAGAGCAGAAATCTTGGTTCTACATGTATATGTAGAGGCTTCTGTTCCAATATGGATACACAAGACACATATAGAGGGGCCACAGGGTGGTGGAGATCAGCTTAACTAACACTAGGTACCAGGATGAGGGAGGCATCAAGCAAAAGCAGCCAATGAGACTTCAGATCTTATATTTTATTCCAAGTTCACCCCAGCATGACCCCAGTTATCATTTCACCTGAGCTATTTCCAATCTTGCACTGCTGCTTTTACTTATATGGCCCATGACCAGGGACAATTATCCTTATATATATATATATATATATATATATATATATATATATATATATAAAATATTACATGTATATACATGTACACATACATACATATATGTATATACATATGTACATACAAATAAAGTGAAAACTGTTTTGTGAGACCACTGTTAGGAAAGACCACCTGCCTTTTTAGACCATGTTCACATGATGTCCCTTTGGCCATCTTTCCCATGTTATTGCACCTCTATTGAGAGACCACCTGCCTTATGTGACCACTCTCTGGTCTAGGGGTGGTCTCTCAAAACAGGTTTACTGTATATTATATCCTTTATAAAATAGCAAGAAATCCTAAAATATTTTAAAATTCAGATGTTTATTAATCCTAAAACAGAAGAAAATCCAATAATCCATATTTTGAAGTACAAATAATTCAATAATCCCTTTAAAAAGGGCCAAAAATCGAATAATCCTAAAACCCTAACAGGGCCCCATAATTGACAGCAACAGTACTATAACAAGCATATTGGTTGCTTCATACAGTATTTGAAGACAGGGAGGACAGCTAGTAAGGGGGAGGGCAAGGGGTATTCTTATGATGCATGATTGAGCTTTTTTATTTTCCGTGAATCAGGATTCACATTTGATTTATTTTCTGGGAATTGCAAATCAGCCACAATATTTCCCATGAGTCGTGATGGTGATAAACATGTTCTGCATGAAATGTGAAATGAACAAATCATTTTGCATGAAGCATGATGAAACACCCCATTTACCCCCCGTCCAGTATTGTCCCAAAATGGCTTATAATATTCAAGCCTGTCCACCAGGCATCCTCTGTTCCATGTGCCCTTCTCTGTGCTTCTTTATTTGACACTTGGGTTTTGCCTGCTTGACAGACTGATGTCTGATGTTTTCTGCACTCAGTTGAGATAATTCAGATCTTGGGTCTGCTTTGGAGGCAAATTTGAGGTTGACTTGCAAGCAGTTCTGGGGCAAGCAAAGGGTGGAGGAACTTCTGCAAGTCCAGCAGGAACCAAGGTACATGTACAGTGAACTCTGTCTCAACAGACCACACCAGGGAGGACCCCATGGTGGTCTTAAGGCAGGGCAGGTGGTCTTAAGGCAGGACGGGTGGTCTAAGGGCAGGACAGGTGGTCTCTCATAGGGCATAAAAATTAAAAGTACTGAGCAAAGTATCTTGAAAATGTGGCCTTCAAGGCAGGCGGTCTTTCATCAGCGGGCTCTCTGGAGACAGGGACCACTGTATGTATAATGAAGAAGCATCTTACCTGTGGAACATATCAACAGGAAAAAAAAGGCTGTCAGCAAAAAAGGCCAGTCTGGTATAGAGTACTTCAACAGCCTCAAAATTTTAGCACCTGTTGAAAGATCATTATTTTCTTTCTTCTTTTTCTTTTCTTCTTCTCCATCCTCCTCATCTTCGATGAAAGGCTCTCGTTCTTCCTCATTCGCATTCACGTTGAATGGTTCTCTCAAAGTTGGTCCCAGTTTTATGGATCCCATTGTGTCCCATAACACATAGAATATCACTGATGAAACTAAACTCCAAGCGAATAAACTCCAAAACCAGGGCTTTTTCAGATTTGTAACATGCTCTGCGTACAACAAAAGTTTTAGCATTGGGTACGTCCACATTACAACAGCAACAAATATGATAATGATGTTCACTTTCTTGATACGAGGAACTGCATCCTTGGGATTGTACATCAGGCCAAGGGTAGCCCCACTAATAACCGAGAATCTCAGCAGGGAAAGTATCCATAGATCACACATGGAGAATCCAAAGGTGTAATTGTAGAAATCAATCGCGAAGTGGTAATGGAAATCTTTCCCATGCACAAACAGTATAGACACTAAAAATAGGTCAACAATGGCATATATAAAACCAAAGATCACGTAACCACGTGTTTCCCTGCGTACCGCCATCTTTGAAGTCTTTCAGCAGTGAAGGCTGTCACAGGGTTACGTATTCAGACACAAATTTAAGTATTTTGCTCAGGAAGTTTTTATGCATAAATGAGCAAGATCACTTTACAAGATGGTAAAAAATGTACACTTCTGTCCATTTATGAAATATATCACAGCTACATTAGTTTTCATCTCCATCTCATTTTTCTTGCCTGTCATTGTTCAATATCCTTTCTTTAAATCATGTTTAAATGTGCAACATTAAGCTAAAAATGTTCATTCTGAGTGTTCTGTTTTGCACGTTATGACTAGTATTTTGTTCTACTAAAATAAGATAACGTAGGACACACATATGATGCAACAAAAAATTTAAATCATTTTATTACACTAGAACATGATGATGTAAATAATGTTTCTGAGAACATGTCACAAGATAAAATAAGACATTGTCAAAAGTAGAATAAGATACACACTTAAAAGACATGTAATTTAACACAGTATAGAAGTTACTCGTTTGAGGTATGTGTCAAAAGTTGCGAGTGTCCATAAACGAGATTCCGTTTCCTATATCCTATACATATAAACTGACAAAAAGCCTGATGCCATAATCCTTTGTTCCCTCGCCAGCTGACTATGTCGAGCGATCACAAACACAAAATTCACAGACTGAACAATGTCTGAAATTCCAGTTTCACGATTTGACTGGACTTTTTTGTTATTTTCCTGGTTTCATTCAACATGAATCAGACATGCATTTTCTTACGATTTTTGTTGGCAGTTTTCTTTTTTATTTCAGCCCGAAGGAGGGCTTTAACCATGTGACTAGGACAATATAATCCAGGTGAAGCTGATAACAAACATAAATAATTATTCTTCTGAAGGTGCAGCACTATTGTAGAAGTAAGTCAACGCGTCTGTGATGTTGATAATGTCACCGTAGCGACTAGAATGATTTCCGCCACTGCACCATGAGTAATGCCACTACACCATTTGCAATGTACACACGTAGTCCAGACGATTGCTGATGAAATCCAGGAATACTTTCTTGTGCTGAGTGTCCCCTGTAACCATAAAGGAGACACACATCAATGTTTCCACCACAAAACAGCAGAACTAGCTGCCATCTTACCACATTTCAAACCATTTTTGGTACAAGAACATGCAGTGTGTGTGTGTGTGTGTGTGTGTATATATATATATATATATATATATATATATATATATATATATATATATATATATATATATATATATATATATATATATATATATATATATATATATACATGTATATATTTACAGTGAAACCTCTCTAACATAACACCTCTGTATACCGAACACCTCTCTACACTGAACACCATTCTTTGGCCCCAAATATATATATTTTCAGTGTTGTCAAACATCCCTATACGGGACACCTCACTATACTGAACATTTTTTTCTGGTCCCAAGGGTGTTCTGTATAGGGAGGGTTTACTGTATATGCTGAGCTCATTCCACAGGCAGGCTCACACTGCTAAAGGCCTTGGCCAGTTGATGTGCATGCATGGTGTTCTAAGTCATGCTGCAGCTGTCCTTATGGAAGCTGTAGAATGTCTGCCAGAAAATGCCAAGAATACTGGTGTCCGGACAGACATCCAGGCACTTAAAAGAAAACAGTACCCCTCCCCCTCGTCTTTGGCAAAACATTTGAATGAAATATGAAATTCCACAGCATTCTTAGGCAAATGCACAGGGGAAAATGTACCAGCACAAGCAGTACGTAACAGGATGAAATATTAAGTAAAGCCAACATTGTCACTCAACTTCTGACCATCAGTGTACAGTGAACTGTGCCTGACATAATAAAATAAGACCACTTACTTCAGCAGAGACAGCATGAACACAGTTACACACCGGGTACATTCATGTAATGTAACTATCATGTGAGACAAACTGTGTTTAAATGACCTTGAAAGTAAGTGACAGTCTGACCCAATACCGAGGTTATATTGCACAATCTTTGTGCAACAAACTGCCCACACGCAGACTACTCAGTTATTTTATGTGCCTTTCATGTATATCTGTGTTATTTTTATATGTTCAATATATATCTAGCATCTTTAGTCATTATTATTGTCCTGACCTTTCTGGGTCACACACTGTACTGACCCTTGTAACCCATTGTATGATATGAATGAGTCTACATAGACTCTTTCAGTCAATAAAATTATACAACTACTACTACTACTACTATTACCACCACTAATACAAACAAGTTGAGTCAGAACTTTGCACATTATGTGGGACAGATATCCTGTGACCAGCTGAAGATGACCCAGCCTTGCCTTATTTTCTGGCTATACAGTAGTTACAGTTACCTTCTTACAAGGCCTTTGTAAAGAGAGACCACCCCATCTAAAGAGGCCACTTCTTTTAAATGCAAGACAGACAGCATTTTCATTTTTACCCCTCACACAAGGCCATCCCTCTTATAAAGCCACACTCCTGGTGCATTTGGGATAGCCTTATTACAGGGAAAACCCCCTAATATCTTATGTTTAATATTTTTTTTTTTCAAATTGTATCTATAATATTAATATAAATGTCTTTTTAGTTTGCATTGGAGCTAACCCTAGTTCAAAGTCATGAGTGTTTTGAAAAGGGAACTAAGGCTTGATGTGACACACAGCAACAAATATCATCAACTATTAACCCCTGCCCCCCCTCCTCTTGAATTAAGACAGAGTCAACAACTTTCCTTGGCATGGGCTGAATGCTGCTGATTAAGCATCCAACCCATGCCAAGGAAAGCTGCTGACTTGGGGCATGTGATCTTGATAGGTCTCATCTGCAATTCCCATCTAATTCTTTTCCATTACTGTAATTGAAATTAGTGTAAAAGACACTGAAGAAGACACCACTTGGGCACGAGCCATTTTGGGCCAGCTAGGGGTTAAAGCAAGCTGATATACCCAATGTCAGGCTATATGTACTCTCTGCATACTTGACCTCTGACCCAGTGGGTCTTACGGCTCTCATGTTCAAACACAACACTGCACAATAAGTTTGAGCCAGACCATGACACAATGTCCCCCTTCTGCAGTGGTGGTTCAACTGGCCTGTATTTTCTTTGCCAAATTGTGAAATGATACAAACGTAACAAAACTAAAAATACATTTTCCTGCAAACAAATTTGGGATAAAATGCTGTTCTATTGTTATAGAATCGGGGCACCAAAATTCTGTAAATAAATCTCTTTCAATCATTGCTCAAATGAAAATACAGTAAAACCTGTACCCAGCGGGCATCCTTGGAAGTGGGTCAAAGTGCCCATTTAACGGTATATGGTACATGTACACTTTTACAACACTTTACACAGAAAACACAACTTTCCTATAGATATAGACTTCTTATTTCATATGTGAACTGTACATTTTCTAATGTATACATTTATATCAAGCAATCAAAAATAATGAAATCACTGCGTCACTAAACTGACTTTTAATTGCTTTTAAAATTGAAAAAAATAATTTCACCTGTTTTGTGGAAACAAAAAACAAAAAAAACACAAAACAAAAAAATATGGTAAGCAAAGACAGATATTAAAGATTAATACATGAGAGTTGAAAAGTGTACCACACCCTTAAGTAGATATAACAATATCCTTATGTCTTGAAACCATACATCCAGAGTCTCTTAGCCAAGTAAACCATGGGTTTCACAGTGATAACTGGGTACAATGAATGTTTTGAAGAGGCCAGAATATATGTATGCTCTGCATCTGTGCACCCAACATGAGCATTCTGGTGTACCAGTAGAGAACTTCTGAAGGGTTGCAGTGAATAAAAAAAAAATAAATAAATAAATAAAAAAAAAAAAAAAAAAAGGTATATTATGGTGCCCACTACCAGCACCCAAAATGCCCTTGAAAAATGCCATCTGCTCACTGAAGACAGCAGAGGGTCCATTAACCCTTTCTCCCTTGAATTAAGACTGAGTTAAAAGCTTTCCCTGGCATGGATTGGGTACTACGAGTCCAGCCCATGCTCAGGAGAGCTGTTGACCTGGCGCATGTTATCTTGATAGGTCTGATCTACAATTTTCAGTCATGCAATTTTTCACTACTGTTGAAATTAGCTGAAAACACTGAACCAGACAACATTTGACTAGAAGCCAGTTTTGGTCGATTTAAGGGAGAAAGGGTTAATATATGGGAAGCATGGGGAAATAAAAACTGGATCTAAGAAACTGCCCAGTAGACAAGTACCCACTCAACAGAGATGACCACTTATGGTACAGTTTTTACTGTAGAAATCTTTAGTTCAAGCATGGAAACCTTTGTTTCATTTACAAATCAGATTTGATATTTTGTTTTTATAGTCTCTCCCTCTCGGTCTGTCTGTCTGTCTGTCTGTCTCTCTCACACACATGCCACTCACTTAGATCATTAATATGACTACAGGAGTCACTTCAAAAGAAAACTACATCTTCATTCACCCAGCATTACATGTATACAATGCTCTGTCTTTATAACACTGCTCATTACACAAGGCAATATCTGATATAACACGGTGACTACCAGCAGTTTTGCAATTTAACATGGTCTACTGTGTGGTCTACATCAACAGAGTCATAAACAGGGTACACTGTAATCTTCAGAACCCAAATCTAGTTTAATTTCTGATCTCCTTTCCTGTCAAATACATGTACACTATAGGTATGGGGTGGGGGGAGAATGGTTAACCTGATGAACTATGCGTAGCTTAGAATATTTTTTCAAAGTTTGAACATGTATTGCACCACTGTGTGAAAGTAAATGGATCGTGGGGGGTGGTTTGGTAGTGATGTGCTTACACGCATTCAATTACTTTTTTTCTGACACATATAGGATATATACCAGTCTCAATACATACACGATACACAGGCTAGCTGTTGTGTATCAGTGCAGAGATTGTACATGTTGTATGCATTTACCATTTCTATCCATAAAAACAAATAGTCTGTCCTTTGAGCGAGCACAGACATTAAAAATGTTAAGAACACATTCACCAGGTCCGTGCTGTCTCTCCCCCCTCCCCCCCCTTACTGTATTGGATTATACAGTGGTACCTCTCTTGAGAGACCCCTCTAATGAGAGACCACATATCTTTTTAAGACCGCTCTCTCAAAACACTGTGCTATCTTTTCCATGTTGTTGAACCTCTAATGAAAGACCACCTGTTTTGAGGGACCACATTTTGACCTGCCGTAGGGGCGGTCTCTCAAAAGAGGTACCACTGTACTGACACAGCGTCTGGACTACTGATGGTCTTGGACCAGTAAACTCAACCTAAGTAGAGTTACATTATACATGTTAAATTGGCTATATTCGCCACCTTGTCTCTGACATTTAAAAGTTTCATGGACACTGTACCTGTCACTTTGCTTGAGATGTTTGTCCCTATACATGTGTGCTGACAATTTATTCCATCCAGACAACATTGCACATTTTGAAAACCACCTTTTCTATTATGTATGCATGTACGTACATACATGCAATCAAACCATGTTTACAACAAAAACGTATTGTCTCACTAACAGGCATCTTTAACATGACCTGGATTCAGAATTTACCTTTACCAAGATTACATTTTGTATGTTTTTTTTTTTTTTTTAAATATTTATTTATTTTTCTTGGGGGGGGGGGGGGCGGGGGGTGCTACATTTTCATTTTATCCATGAAGTCATTTATGTGATACAACTAACTGATATACAGACTCAAGCACGGTACATTTAGACTCCAATTTATTGTGTTTATTGTATGAGAGTCAGTTGTTGTCCTGTCATCATTGGTGACAGTCAGGACTTTTATGAAGCCAAAGAACTTGACTCAATCCTGGGACAAAGAATGTCTCCAATGTTGCATTCCCCTCCCATCCCTCAACCAAAATTGCAGCACTATGCCAAGGTACATTTACCTCCCATCAGTACCTCAGTATTTCTCAGAGAAAATGCCGAGCAATTAATGCTCCGGTACTTTATCTTCCCAGTTTCCTACCCAAGTTATATTTTCTTTCTAAGAAGTTTCTTGGGGCCAGGAAATTATGGAAGCTCCTTACTTTATCTACCTCTGTGTTTTGCCGAGCAACATCACTCATCCATCCGTGCTCGGCATGCGGCTTCCACTTGTGAGAGAGACATTGTACACCACACAATCGTGACAATAGTATCATTACACAGTATACTTTACCTGAACCTGTTGTACATCCGGTTTTAATGCTGGAAATACTGCAACACGGCTGTGCCAGTTTCAAACAAACGTGTAACCCCGAACACAGTGCATCATTTTGTGTTGGACAATATCCCATATCATGAACACGTGCTGTCAGCAGGTGCTTGATACATGTATCAGGTGCATCAGTGTAAATATTGTGCACCCACTTAAACTTGTCACAAAGAACCCTGGCCGAAGACAATCACCCACACTATGGAAGTCAAACTCAAAACCCTGGCGTCAACAGCTGTGTAAGCGCATTTATCATATTTGTTATTATTTTTTTTCTGTCTTTCTGACCATTTGTGGCAGCTGGATAGTGGATTTGCACATGTGTGGTGTGTTAACTTTTCACAAAATCAAAATCAAGGGATCCAGCAGGATTCGAACCTGGATAGGTCTGAGACTCCTTCAAACAGCCTGTCTTAACCACCATGTGTCCTTTAGAACTGTGAACAACCCATTTCTTTGTGCAAGGAATACATCAAAGGTTAGATATTACGGTTCGATGCTGTTTCTAAGATGATTGTACAACATGAAATTCAAAGTACGAACAAAATGTTAGTTTCCTAGCATTATGTGTAAAAAGACATGTTTTAATGTGATGCTCCACAGGGTAAAAAAAGTGACTTCACTTTCAGACCAAATATCACAGATATCTGTAAATATTCCTAACACAATAAATTTGTATGTAACTGACTGTATGAAGCTAGCACAACCTGTCTGCACTAAAGGTCCAACTCAAAATTCAAATTTGCTGTATAAGTGTTTTGGGTACAAATGTGTGTTTTAGTTTCTTTGTTTGTTTGTTTTTTTGTAAAATTTTGGATACATCATGAAAATATATTTAGGATAAAATGACCAATCTTCTGCTTTAAGATCTCAATAAATGTATCTGCAAAAATGATTTTATTTCTCATATATTAAACTTATCTGGTGGAAGGTGATACAAAAATAGACAAATGTGTGTTTTTCTAAAGTGGTAAAGTTTACATAACTCTTGTTTTTTTTATATGTATTCAAAAACAGCTGATCACTTGTAGGAAAATCCCTAATAAGTTTTGTCTGAAGGGTTTGTTGGGTAAATTAATTTTTGTTTGATTAGAATCAGAGAATTAGTTTCAGAGACATATATAGAGATTTGAAAATGCAATTTTAGTTCTTAACCTTTCCCCCTCAAACTGGCCGAAACCGGCTGGTGGTCAAATGTCGTCTGCTTCAGTGTTTTCAACTAATTTCAACAGTAATGACAAAGAATTTTGACTGTCAATTATACCCTATCAAGATCACATGTATGCCCCAGGTCAACAACTTTCCTTAGCATGATTTGGGCACTTAGTGCCCAACTCATGCCAAGGAAAGTTGTTGACTCAAGTGTCAATTCAAGGGGGAAAGGGTTAATTGTTCTTCAGATCGTACTGTGGCTAGCACCTGCAAATTTAGATATGTGACACAATTTACATACATGTACCAAAATATCTCACCATGGGCAAAACTGTCCAAAACTGATTGGTTATTTCCTTCAGAAGGAGACAAAAGAAGCAATCTTTTGCCACTGACCATGTATTTTATTTTTTTTTAAAGTTAGGCCACAAAAATGACAAAAGGATTCATTCATAAAAGAAAAAAAATTACTGGAGAATGACCAAATTGAGCAAATTTGATCGAGATCCAACAAAGCAAGTTTTCAAAATCTGAGGGTTTAGATAATGGATTGGACAGAGGAGTCACAAATGTAAATTGTGGACAATGGGCATAGAAAGGACAAAGGATGTGGACCATCAGAACAGCTAAGAAAAACAATCATTGGCTCATCTTTAACTTTCACTTAGAAATACTTTTTCATTTGTATTTAAATTTATAAGCAATAACTGAGGTGCACAATTTACCTCCAGCTAGTTTTGAAAGCCTTAACCCTTCCCCACTTGAATTAAGACAGAGTCAACAGCTTTCCTTGGCATGAATTGGACACTTAGTGCCCAACCCATGTCAAGGTAAGCTGTTGACTTGGGGCATGTCATCTTGATAGCTCTCATCTACAATTCTCAGTCAAATTGTTTTTCATTACTGTTGAAATTAGTCGAAAACACTGAAGCAGACGACATTTGACCACCAGCTGGTTTTGGCCCGTTAAAGGGGGTAAGGGTCAAGGGAGAAAGGGCTGATGATATGAAGGTAGTCTTGAAAAGTAAGTGTAACCCTACATGTACAGTGTGTACAATTTGGAAAGTCTTATCCATTGCTTGGTTGATGGAGCAAACTATCATCTAAAATATTATCTATAAAATCTGCAAGCTGTTGTCTCACACTGATAATTCCAATATGTTCACAATTTTATTTTTCACTTGCTGTTGGCATGGAAACCCTGCACTGAAGTAGTCGACCAGGACTAGGCTGCCCAAGATTAGCACCTTGTCATCATGGTCATAATTCACACAAAGGTGTTAGCTAAGCAGTTGATATTTAAAGGATCATAATCACCTGTGTAATTGTGATTCGTTGATACTTGTAAACAGCACATTGGTGGGAATCATAGTGTGAAATTTTGATATTTGATGAAGGACTTAATATTTTAATGCTTCGAACATTTAAAATGTCATCCTTGCGCACAGTTGGATGCAAGTCCACATATGGATCAACCAAAATGCCCTGAGCACCATGGACGAATAAATGAAAGAAAAAAAAAAAAATAAATAAAAAATAAAAAAAGAGAAAAAGATCTGTATCTATGTAGCAAACGAGATGAAGCTAACTGTGGGATTTTTAAAGGGAAAGGCAAGTACAAATTTTGCCACTAGGTGGCTAAGCAGGTGGTCAGATACAGATCAGGTCTTTGGAATCTATCGTCAGGGTTCTACAAAGTCTAGCCTGATATGGATAGCAGATGATGTGTTATATAACCTACTAAACATGTATAGCTGGTCAAGCTTGTGTAGATGTGAGACCTGGTCACAGGTGCTACATGTACATTGACATACATATGTGCAGGTGTTCTGGCTGCTTATTGTCTGAGTGCTACCAAAGTCACCCAAAGAGACAGTGAGAAACAGCTTTCTGTCACTGAGTAGTTTTGGGGAAGCATCAAACTGGTTCACATCACCTGCAGCTGCAGTGAGCCATGTTGAATGAGCTCTTAACAACTGTTTGTTTTAGGGGTCAGTCATTTTTATCAACATTTCCACATTAGTACATGGAGGACAAAGGGGAGGGGGTCAAGATCAATGTAGGTTTTTGGCTAAATTTGAAAACGTTGACCAATATTTAGCCAAAAATCAACATTTTTAGAGAACTCTTTTATGGGGGAGGAAGGAGGTTACAAGAAAGAGTACTCTGCGTACACTTTTGAAAATGTTGATAATTTTGGCTGACCCCTTACTTGTACCTAATGTACAATATGACTTATGAGTCAGAAATGACTCCTTTATGTCGTGGATAAAATACTTACATACTTACTTGTCAGCTATATATAAACACAGTGCACACTATTTGTTATCAGCCCAAGAAAGCGGCAACACGTCAGCCCAGGATTCTCTGGTGTGCCTGGGTCACACAGAGGAATAATTGAGAGAGCTCCGATTAAATACAGGACCACTGCAGAAGGCCAACTTAACTCATTCCACCCTGATAGAAGACTGAGTCAACAGCTTTCCTTGGCACGCTCTGGGCGCAATGCGCCCAGAGCGCGCCAAGGAAAGCTGTTGACCATGGGCATTTAATTTGGAATGATCTTCCATGCAAGTTTCATCCAAAATATTGAAAAATAATCCCTAAATTAGTAAAATACAATTAGCAGACGACATTTAGATATTAGCGGGAAAAAGCGTCATCAGGGTGGAATGAGTTAAAGAGCCTGCCCACCCAGCAAAATGTGATCCACTTTTTCTGCATGACTACTCTTTACTATTAAATATTGACATCTGAGTTTGGCTGTAGATTTCTTGGGTGGTTGCCATTTTTACCAAAGCTGGAAGGTGCATGGCTTGGTTGACACTTCCCCCCCTGGCTAAGTTTTATTTTCATTGCGGGGATAATTTCAATAGGAGACATTAATATTTAACTGCGATCCTGATCACTTCCTGTGTTGCCAGGGCAACAGACTGATGCTTTGACCATGATCAGGGCAGATTTGTATTATACGCTACATAAACATCCATAAATACCATCTTTTCAACAAAAAGAGAGCCAATGACTAATCAATTTAGACATCCTTTATGTTTCAAATATCTGTTAATACATTTTCTTTAGATTATTCTGTGTAAGTGTTGTTTATTTTACTGAGAAGGTACGTTTGACCATGCTATTTACATGGATCTGCCCCGATGCAGGTGGCTACCTCTTTTGCTCAATAGGTGTTACAGTAGGAGCACATTTAAATATGAATACGTCTTATTGTTTTTCCCCCAAGAATACTAAATATTTTCCAGAGATTAAAGCCAGTTTAACCTTTCAGGGCCACAAAGGTCGAAATTAGTAACACCAAAATACACCGCATACATTGTAGTTACTTTCTTATTTGAGTTTAAGAGTAACCATGGGCTTAAGATTCAGCACATCCCACATATAAGGCCAAAAAAAAAAAAAAAAAAAAAAAAGAAAGAAAAAAAGAAAGAAACAAACAACAAATTATACATGTACATATGTTTTTTGGTTTCCAACCTATCTGGCTCCTAACACCCCACCTCGTATTTCCATGTTGAAGCATTCTGGAGATATCGCAGTAACGAGCCCTAACGAACATATAAATAGGCTACCATTGGTTCAAATAATTATTAGGTCATGGTGACACCAAATATAATCACTTCATCTAGGCATGCTAAATAAGCAACTGCCAAATTTGAGCAAAATACATGTGCACAGGAGCATGCTAGAGATATTTCGGTAACGAGCCCTAACGAGCATATAATTAGGCTGTCATTTGCTCGAATTACATGTAGGTCATGTTGACACCAAAATCTAAACAATTCATCTTGCCAGATAAGATATTAAGCACATTGCCAAATTGGAGCAAAATACATGCAGGCATTCTGTAGATATCGACAAGAATGTGCACATCTGGACAGACAACCTGAAAACATAAAGGGTCCCCCCAAGCCCCACGGAGCAGACCCTTAATAAAAAAAAAAAAAAAAAAACTTCCTGGAAATTGATCTGCAAGCAAAGCACAATAATAAGAAACACCTGCCTAAATGGACTATTTTGACCCTGAAATTGGTAACATAATATGTAGATATGTTTGTTTTTAAGCCTGAACAAATGTCACATTTGCTGTTTTCCCTACACATTGTACAGGATTGTCCCTGAAGCTTAGATAGCTTATTAGCACTATTGAAGCTTTATAAAAATCTCACAAAGCTTTCATCATAGCCATCAAGCTTTAAAAGGTTCCCACAAAGCCATATTTTGTCAAAAATAAAGTAAAAATGTGATTTGGGGCCCCAAATGACCTTGATGGAGCACCTGAGCATAGATCAGATTTGGGTGAAAATGTAAAGCTTTAATTTTTCCTTGGGGAACACCCTGCTTTTCTAACAATGCAAACATGTACATGTACCATTATCAGTAATTCCGAATTTCGATAATTCTATAAAAATTAAGAAATGCCAGCAGCACCATATTGAATAAACTTACCACACTTACTGAAGATTAAGTTAAGTTCTCGTGTATTCCCACCAAGTTTGAAGAGAATCCAACATGCCATTTGGCAGATGTCAAAAATAGCAAAACCCCATAAAAATCAATATAAAGTTTGTTTGTTTTTAAAAATCACAGTGCCACATGTTGAACAAATGAAGGTCTATAGATCTCCCGAAGTACGCCTGTACAATATAAAAGTAGTTTCCCATATTTTACTGACAATTTTATCCAATTTAAAAAATAAATAAATAAAAAAAATTCCCAAACCAATAAAGCATGACCATTTGGATAATGGAAGCTACATCCCAACCAAGTTTAAGGTGAACCTGGCTGACAGTTTCAGGGCAGAATTTCAAAATGTGAACTAGAACAGACTGATTTTCCAACAGAAAATCAAATGTCTCCTGGTGGAACACTTACGTCTCAGAATAAGCTACAGGTGATAACAAATTACAAATGACCAAGTTTGCTTGAAAATTACAATGCTATTTTAGCTCTCACCTAGATACATTACTCTAGCAATTTTCATCAAGTTCTTCAAGACTTATTGCAGAGAAACCAATTTCACATAAATGACCCTGTGACCTTGAAAATTACGTCAAGGTCACCCAAATACAATCCAAACCTTGGTCTTACCTTGATACATAATCCTACCAAGTTTCATCAAATTCCATCAAGTTCTTCATGACTTATTGAACAGAAAACAAATTCACAAAATTGACCCTGTGACCTTGAGAATTCACTCAAAGTCATCCAAATACAATCCCAACCTAGGTCTTGCCTAGATACATAAGCCTACCAAGTTTCATCAAATTCCATCAAGTTCTTCAAGACTTATCGCACGGAAACCAATTTCACATAAGTGACCCTGTGACCTTTAGAATTAAGTCAAGGTCATCCAAATACAATCCCGACCTAGGTCTTGCCTAGATACATAATCCTATCAAGTTTCATCAAATTCCATCAAGTTCTTCATGACTTATCGCACGGAAACCAATTTCACATAAGTGACCCTGTGACCTTGAGAATTTGCTCAAGGTCATCCAAATACAATCCCAACCTAGGTCTTGCCTAGATACATCAGCCTACCAAGTTTCATCAAATTCCATCAAGTTCTTCATGACTTATCGAACGGAAACCAATTTCACATAAGTGACCCTGTGACCTTGAGAATTCGCTCAAGGTCATCCAAATACAATCCCAACCTAGGTCTTGCCTAGATACATAAGCCTACCATGTTTCATCAAATTCCATCAAGTTCGTCATGACTTATCGAATGGAAACCAATTTGACATAAGTGACCCTGTGACCTTGAAAATTAGGTCAAGCTCACCCAAATACAATCCCAACCTAGGTCTTGCCTAGATACATAATCCTACCAAGTTTCATCAAATTCTGTCCAGTCCTTCAAGACTTATCGCACGGAAACCAAGTGTTGAAGAACCTGAACAACAACAAGAGGAAGAAGAAGAAGAAGAAGAAGAAGAAGAAGAAGAAGAAGAGGAGGAGGAGGAGGAGGAGGAGGAGGAGGAGGAGGAGGAGGAGGAGGAGGAGGAGGAGGAGGAGGAGGAGGAGGAGGAGGAGGAGGAGGAGGAGGAGAAGGAGGAGGAGGAGGAGGAGAAGGAGAAGGAGAAGGAGAAGGAGAAGAAGAAGAAGAAGAAGAAGGAGAAGAAGAAGAAGAAGGAGAAGAAGAAGAAGAAGAAGAAGAAGAAGAAGAAGAAGAAGAAGAAGAAGAAGAAGAAGAAGAAGAAGAAGAAGAAGAAGAAGAAGAAGAAGAAGAAGAAGAAGAAGAAGAAGAAGAAGAAGAAGAAGAAGAAGAAGAAGAAGCGGGCACTAAACCAATATGTCCCCCGGCTTCCACTGGGAGACATAATAATAATAATAAAAACACCTACCTACCCAAAATTGTGGAATATTTAACAAAGAAAACATACCAACCCACCCAAATTGTCACACTAAAAAAAAAAAATTATCCCTACCCACCTATCCTAAAAAATGTTTAGTCCATTAGGGGAAACCCACTTCTATTTTAATTTTTTTTTTTTTTTTTGCCTAAGCAAAAAATGTGATTGTAGATGGACAACCTATGATGACCGAAAGAGGACTATCCTATAACCTCAGCTGCCCAACAAGTCAGCTGAGGTAAAAATCACTGGAATGTGACCTGTTGTACAGATTTAGTAGATACTCATCCAAGTTACATGCCCATTAAGTTTAAAGATGCTCCAGTCAACTGCTTTTGATAAGAAGCCACAACTGTAGAGATCCACCCTCACCTCCACTAAGTTTCACAGGGGTCCAGAGACCACCAGTTTCAGAGAAGCTGACGATGTGAATTATGGATCAATGGCAGAAAAATGTGATAGACCAAATTAAAGCTCACCTGGCTGACATGTTAGTTGAAAATTTTGTAGACATTATAAATGACCAGAGCTTTTTGTTAAACATCAAGCATTTTGAATTTGGAGAACATTTCCTCAACTGAAGTTTGAAACCTACCTCATTTGTAACCATAGACATTTCTGCTATTTACAGATGTACCACGTTTGTGCAAAGTATGTATATGTAATGTGCTTTAAACTACCTACCTTAGCCCCTGCAGGATAAAATTTTCAACCAGCATTCACCAAAACACCAATATCGCAAAAGTACATGTATCTTTAAAAGAATGTTTCTTGAGTAGGTGACTGTCCCCAAGGACCAGCTTGCTGGACGAACTAGTTCACCGAGACAAAAAGTCTGTTTGCAGGAATACCCACAAGCGAAGATGAGTGTGCCATGGCCACAGGCATTGTGCGTTCAGTCCCTGTGGTCATGCCCGGCATCTTTCAGTGTGACATAACGTGAAGCGATAATTGCTCCTATGATGGCCGCTATTCCTAGTCCAAAGAAAAATATGACAAAGGTCTCCTCGTCAAACAGGTCCGTGAATCTGGGAAATAAGGATGATTGCTGTATGGTTTCCCTGTCGCCATAATCCTTTCCGTAGTTATTTCCCATGTTGTTCAATAATTATAGGCAGATTGTTATAGCAGGTACTGAAAGTATGTCGGGGTCTCCTTCAAAGGTCACGGCTTCACAGTCTCCTTCTGCTTGTGGTATGTGACCTTCTCAGCCCTCCCTGCAACCAAGGTAATATTAAGATTAGGCAAGATCTAGAGTCCTATGAACTCTCCCTACCCCTCCCCCTTAAACATGTTAAACCGACCAAAAACTGGCTGGTGGTCAAATGTCATCTGCTTCAGTGTTTTTGACTAATTGCAACAGTGATGAAAAATACTTTTCTGGGCTGGCACTAGCCATTAGCCAGTTAGCCACTGGCTAAAAAGGTGTGAAGTGGCTAATTCTTTTTGTTATCAATTAGCCAACTGGATAAAGGAACTTAAAGATAAAAAGTTAAAATTGCACACGAGTAAAATTTGGATAAGAGTTCATAATTTATTAGAAAATGATCATAATAATAAAATCTGGTTGTTTGAGGCAAACAAAATATTCTTTTAAATTATAGAGAAAAAGGCTAATGTGACAAAAGTTCCCAGCTCTAGTCCAGTATGATGCACCCAAAATTTAATTGCGCTAAATTTGGCTCATAACTTTCCTGTTAGGTTAGCCAGACTGGCTAAATGATAATTTTCTTAGTGCCAGTGCAGACTTTGAATGTGAATTGTAGACAGTACTTACCAACATAATATGCCCCCAGGTTGACAGCTTTCTTTGACATGGGTTGGGTTAATTGCCCAGCCCAAGTCAAGGAAAGCTAAAAATCACAAAAACATGATTTATTGAATTAAAGCATGACTTATTGCATGAACCTGATTGTGAATGCTCAATTATTTCTGTACTGGCACCTGTATTACATGTACCTTGAGATTGACTAAAATAGAGACTTTAATCAGGTGGACCATAAATGTATAGGGGAGGCAGTTTCTGACTGGATGCTAAATCCACACTTTGGTACACTTAATGGCATATCTTTGTAATGCATTTCAACCTGTAAATTAGCTCTGTATTTGATACATTTTCAGTTGCAAGAAATCTTTTATACTAAGACGTATTGCACACCTACCATAATCTTGTTAAATCTTTACAATAGCTACATATATTACTAGATGATCTCAGTAAGTCACATGCCTACGTAAAAATGTGGTGGAACACACCGCTGGGTTATATGTTCAGAAAATTATGTCAGTTAGCTTAAATCCCACACGAGGTCAGCACCAGCTGGTAATTCAACATATACATGCAGCATGGCATTGTTTACATGCTAGTATCTGTAATCTTTGGCTGTGGTTGGGGGGGAAAAAAAAGTCACTGAAAACTTACACTAGAACCCGATGTGCCTGGTTTTTGAGAGTGTGCATAACACAAGTGGTGGACCCATCTGACATTTAAATTAACAGGGAGTTGCTGCAACAATAGCCCAGCAGCCCTGCTGCCCTGACACCAGTGGCCAGGGACTGCCCCAAGGTGTGACATTACTACAGTGGTACCTGTCTTGAGAGACCCCTCCAATGAGAGACCGCATATCTTTTTAAGACCGCTCTCTCAGAACACTGTGCTATCTTTTCCATGTTATTATACCTCTAATGAAAGACCACCTGTTTTGAGAGACCACATTTTGACCTGCCCTAGGGGTGGTCTCTCAAGACAGGGACCACTGTATTATGCCAATGAGATACAGGCTACCAAGTACAGTGAAACCTCCTATACTGAACATCCTTGGGACCAAAAATAAATGTTCAGTATAGTGAGGTGTTCGATATAGGGAGGTTTGATACATCTAGCATTGAAAGTATATATTTGGGACCAAGAAATGGTGTTCAGTATAGAGAGGTGTTCAGTATACGCAGGTGTTCGGTTAGAGAGGTTTTACTGTACATTGTTTTTAATTTGACACTTCACAACTTTGACAGGCTTTTCCATTGTAATTTCTGTATGATTTGACCCTTTACCTTAGCGCATGCTTCTCAGTCTGTCAGTCTGGTTTTATTACAAACATGCACATGATTCCTGATGAAATTGCAGGGCCAGTCAAACATCACATAATCCTTGCACTATTACGTCACACTGATAAATATAAATGTAGTTCAGAACACGTGTTTCTCACATTGACACGTAAACATTGGCTGACTTTCTAAATCAATGGACTTTACCACATGATCTTGCTATTATCATGGAGGATTAAGCTTGATGGAGGAGCAATGACCAATGTTCATACAGTGAGTCCTTTGTTCCCCATTAAACTTCAAAGATCCTGGATTATAAGCAACCATCCATGGTGATGTGCTCCACCTCCTGTGGAATAATAATGTAAGAAATGATGGAAAGTTTTTGGTTTTTTTTGCCGCAGCAGGTGGTGCTGTGAAATTCCGCTCTCACAAATGCGAGGTCAATACCAATAGCTGATTACGAGACATGAATTGTAGGAATATTTTCAGAACCAACATTTATCATTATCGTGCTTTCTGTTGCTGATTGAATTTTTGTTCTTGTTGAAATAGTCACCATTTTTAGGCTCATCTTTCCAAATTAATATGGACACACTTGGGCATTAAGGTTAGTGAGTCACTGCTATTCAAACTGAAACATCCAATGCATATTCCAAGAATGATTGAAAAGCAATGGAGGAGTTCAATACCAAATACACAGAAAGAATTTGGAGGGTCATACGAAGTTAAATAATATAAATTTAAAGGATAAAAGTGTCATAGTTTGTCCTAAATTGCACCCATCATGGCAGATTCACTGGTATGAAATTCTTCACTACTAGGTTTCAGGTCTTAAATCAAGGGTGAAAGAGTTCGGCATGAAGGGAGTCAGTTCAAGTGACAAATCAGCAGTTGTGGGATTACCAAAAGACATAACGCCACTCACAGTGGTGCTGGGTATTGTTTACATCATTATGATATGAAACAAATCCAGTTAATACAATACATGCTACTGGATTGAGATATGTTTCCAATTAAAGTGCATTCACTTTATATTACAAGTATTTAATTTTAATCAGAGAGAAAAAACCTAAAAGTGGTCAATGCATCTGCTGTTGTAGCCTGACACAACGTGACTGCAATCAAAAACAAGTAAGATGGCTGTTTTTCAAGAACTTTCAATGGATAAATTGAAATAATTAATTAACAGATCAAAGTTGAGAAATCGAGTTTTAGAAAAGATTTTTTTTCCTCACTGCTCCTTCATGTTGTATTTTATTACAGATAAAATTTAACTCATCAATCAATCAAGCCTGGCAGTGTCATTAATTCAAAGTTTGGCCATTTGGAATAACATTGTTTATTTTACCATAGGGTTGCAATGATACCATTTTCTCATGATACGATACGTATATCGATACAATTAAGAGTCACGATACGATCCGCGCAGCTGGATATTGGATATAAATCAAATTTTGATTTATATAATTATTTTTTTTATCACTTATTCCAAATTAATGCTCTTAGTTTTTTAAGTTAGTGTTTCTATTTTCTTATGTAAAATTACATGATGAATGATTCAAATGCAAAATAATTCCAAAATGTAAAGCTAAAAAGTTGAAATGCATTACAATGAAATTTATTAAAATTTTAGATTCTTTAAACAATTGTGGTCTAGATTATAATTAATGTGCAACTGAAATATCATTACCATTTACTTTTTTTGTTGTCATCATGTTCATGCGGAGCCTATCAAATTCCAAATCTCACTAAAAAGTTCAGAACCATATATAAGCTTTAAATATTTGTAACAAAATTGCTGTCAAATGATATTTTGAGCTACTGTTTTATAAGTAGTATAAACATTGCTATGTCTCAACCTGCTGTTTTTTATTCACGTACAGATTCATTTTGAAATTAAATGAAACAAGGCTTAATGTAGGCCTACCCAGCCTTAGAGCTCTTCAATGCTGTCTTGAGCAGACAGCAAAATGCAATACATGTACAGCTGGGATGAGGGTGCGCCACCCCCCCCCCCCCATTGAGAACTGATGTAACTACAGTATAGTATCACAGTACTGGGCACATGACTACTTGGGCACATGGCTGCATGAAATCTCACATGTGGATCTTGGTTTTACTCTGCACATTTTAAAGATTTTATTACCATGATTTGGTCATTAACAGCTTGATATCAACATCTATCAAAATCGTATGTATTGCGGAAGCGTTTGTCCATACTTTAAATAGGGCTTTTGATGAATGTTCAAACTTTAGTGGCAATGCATTCACTGCTGCCGGCCACCATGTTGCTGCTTACTTCTCCTGTCCCAAACTATTTCTGTGCCCCTTGGACTGGACTACAGAGAATACAATAAATACACACTGACATATATATGTTCTTCATTCTGTTGTTGAACAAATTTTGTTGGTACATATGGCAATGAGAATATTTGCAACAATACATTTGTACATGTGCTTCCGGGTCTTGAAACTGTCATGCCAACAAAACGTGTATCCATTTTTATGTGAGACACAGGCTCACGATTCAAAATGCATTTGCAGACGAACTACATGTAGTAACAATCCCAGATTATGATATCAGTTATAAAATTTAGTATCCGTGTACTTTACATTAGTTATTTTCCACTTTAGTAGTAGTACCTGCAGCCTCCGTAGTCATCTTCATGTGCCATATTGGTCTAGTAGTACTTCTGGTTCTCACTAGATGGTGCTCCCAGCATTTCATTCTCACTTGGCCTTTTAAGTTGGGCATGAACGCCACAGATCACCAACAATCTCAGGCGGTAACAGTGGAGGGCTACAGGAAAGGGTTCGGATATGTGTGGGTTCAACTCCCACACAGGGTAGCGGAAGAGGAAACGCGGGGGGGGGGGGGGGATATGGGGGCTAACCCCCACATAAGAAAAAAGGGTGTGGGGGAGCACACACACCCGTAAAAAAGACAATTTTTGCCAAAAAATCCAAAACAAAACCAAAAAAAACCCAAACAAACAAAAAAAAAAAGCTCGAAAATCTGGACTGTATTCCAAAGAAGCTCCAAATCATCACATCCCTACTATAGCATCACATTAGCATGACATATTTGCATTTTTTTCCCCCTCTGGTTTATGAATTAACTTCTTCCATAAGTTCCTGTAACAATAAATTTATTTCCACATTGTACAACATCGTCTTTTTATTGAAAAATTGTTCCAATTACAGACAAATCATATAAGGAGACACCAGTGAGTCTGAATTATAGTGTTGTTACTGCTACAGTGCATACTACTTGTTGACAGGTTAATCTGGTGATGGCTCTTTAAATGAGACTTTATATTTGTTGCTTGCCACCTGCTGCCTCTATGTCGACTTTACAGATGCTGCATTTTGCCATGCCATCCTTAGGGGTGGCATACTGCCAAATGCAAGATTTAAATTTGGAAGGAGGCACAATGAAATTTATAACGAAAGAAATGGCAACCACGCAGAACAATGTTCCAAATACGAAATGCGTCACTAGAATTGGACAGGAAATTTTCATCAAAATGTACCTGATAATGATGTTTAACTTGTTCATGTCGCTTTTATATTAACTCATTGATTAAAATAAGTTATATTATGCATTTAAGAGTAGTTTAATACGATGGGGTGGCAAATATTTTTTTAAATATTGATCCACAGACATATCCATTCCAATTAATTTCTGATGTCACTCATAAAATCCTAACTTCAGCATCTGGACCATGTATATACCTATCATTGCCTATTATGGGATGGTTGAAACATGTAAACAACATTGCCACTTCAGCCTTACAGATTTCTGCTGCATGAATTGACAGCTTAAAAAAAGCGATGGAATTTATTGATTTTTACCGGAAATTTGCCACAAATAAAGTATTTAACTCTGAGTATTGTATTGTTCAAACCGTATTTGTGACTTTTGAACCGTGATACTTGGTATATGACTGAATACCGGTGCATTTCTGTACATGTACACCAACCCAGCACTAACTCACAAAGACTCACAGTTTTGACACCTCCACAGCTACTGCAAGGTGTGAATACACGGTGTATATCAAAAAGTCCCTGTGATGTTTGATCTGTTCTTTTTTTCTTGCAGTTCATGCCACTATATTTTAAGAGAAAGATGGCGGTTGAGCATGGTAACTTTGTTAAAATTCCCACTTTAATTATGACATAAAGTACAGTCGTCTTATCCCATAATCAAACGACACTTGACAAGCTCCCTGCTATGGTTGACCACTACCACTGCTACTAAGTCTGCTAAGTCTAGCCTCTAACCAATCACCTCCAGACTACCAAGCCCACTGCAGTTCACTGTAAAGTAGCTCTAAAGGGAGCCACTCATAAAATTTGAATTCTAGCTAAGTAACATTGTAGTGACAGCCAGGCAGTGCTGAGCCCTCGTACTCAACATCTGGACTTTTAGTGTAATGGCAGAAAGCTGCCTCGGGATGCGAGAGGTCCCTGGTTCAATACCCCCAAAAAGCACAAGAACATAGTCCCACTAATTACTGTATACAACTGTATATGTATAAGTGTCAAGACATTATCTTGAATTACAATGTATATTCCAATTTTTACAAGTTATCCTTCAACTGTGTTTAAATTCTATAAGCTAGTTGCCCTTTATTAGATGAAACCATGCCAAGATTCCAGCCAATAGGAATGCTGCTGAGTTGAGGTTTACAAAATGTCAATGATAACTACCACTGAATAGTATAGTTGGAGCATCTCTGAAGAAAAATGCAGCATAAAGAAACTGCAGCACACCACACAGTGAAATACCTAAGCCACTCTAATTTGTCAGATTATCACTTACAGTGTGTGAAGCAGCTATTAATATGCAATATGCCTATTCATTTCCTGCCACAAAGCACGGGTTTGAAGCTTGGTGATCACAGAGGACGTGTGGGTCGCATCACTGTCACAGACAGGCCATATGCTAATTTCTCACAAAATTAGCATTTTTTTGAGAAATTCAAGTTCATGAAAGCCAAACTGGTATTCTTCTAGTACTTCCTGAGCCATATATAAGAAAAATTTCCGCATGCCTTGAATAAGTATTTTGTATTTCCAAAATATCAGAAATATCCCGCTTGTCCTCCACAGGTACTGAACCGTATCTCGCCATATCGCACCAAGCGAGACTAGGCAATAAGGTATGCAGTTGGGGTGGGAACTTAATATGCATACCTCCTATTGGCCCATTGTATTTCCTGGAATTATTATGTTAACACTGGCAGAGAAAAGTCTTTGGTCAGGCTTGTGTGTTTTGCCATAACCCCTTTCGCTGATAGCCTTGCACATGTGTATTTGGTGTGAAATTGACTTCCACCACACAGGATACTGGGATGCGAAGAGGCGCAAGCTGTCAAGTTGCCTGTCTGAAATGCTGTGTTGCAAGTGTTTTGAAAGGGACTGTAGCTCAACTGAGAACATACAAACATCATAGAAATATAATATTAAATGACTTGAATATATATGCTCTCGAAGGGTTAGCTTTTCGGACCAATTGTATAGCTTTGAAGTAGAAAAAATAGTGATGTAACTTTCACGCCTTTAGCATTACCCCTTTCGTGGATAGCCTTGCACATGTGTATTTGGTATGAAAGTGACTTCCACAGCAGAGGATCCAGGGATGCGAAGAGGTGCAACCTGCAGAGTTGCATATCTAAAACGCTCTGTTGCTAGCATTTGGAAATGGATTGTAGCTCAACAGAGAGCATACAAACATCATAAAAATATAATATTAAATGACTTTAATATATATGCTGTCGAAGGGTTAGCTTTTCTGACCGATTGTTTAGCTTTGAAGTGGAAAAATAGGGATGCAACTTTCCAACTTTCACGCATTTAGCAAGGGATAGATACGGAATGCGACCGCATGGTGTCTCTACCAGTGCGATACATGTCAACATTTAAGGACGGAGTTCCCTGGGACACAATAGTTAGACAACCATTTGTACTCACAACCCTTTTCACAACCATATTTTATACATTTATATATATATATATGTATGTATGTATGTATATATGTATGTATATATATGTATATATGTGTATATATATATATGTATGTATGTATGTATGTATATATGTATATGTATATATATATATATATATATATATATATATATATATATATATATATATATATATATATATACCCTTCAATATATGTTGACTTTCGTTCAGTTGTGATCCTAGTGATTGCAGTGTCCTTTTTCTTGGCATGTTGCTATGAGCGAGCAGCTGATAAAAATAAAGAACGTGTGCTATGATGGAGCGAGAAGCTGATAATAACAGACTTGCGGTAAACAAACAAATATTAGAACGAGGAGTAGAGGGAGGAAGCGGAAATGGTTGTTAGTTGCGCACAACGGGTTGAAACCATACCGGAACCGGAAAAAAGGTTGTGAGTTGCGCACAACCAATCTTTTGTGGAGGGGAATGTAGGTCTTGTATGTTGACTCAAATGACCAGTGCCCCCTTCCCAGAGTCCTCTCTGGGAGCAGATACGGGAAAACTCGTCAATTTTGGCATCCGAGTAATGGGTTAATTATGGAATAGATAGGGAATGCAGTCCCTGACCACATGGTGTCTCTACCAGCGTCCCCTTCCTCTCTGGGAGCAGATACGGGCAAACTCATCAATCGATTCAATGTTGGCATCCGCGTGACGGGTTATATTATAAACTTATGTTATGATCCTTAAGAATTTACTCATGAGCCCAGAAAATTCCTCTGAAATTCCACTCAAGCTGCACTTCCTGTGGCTTACACAAACCAACAGATTCTTATCACACAAATTTCACAAAATCGTTTAAAACATTGTTGCATTCTCCCATCTGTTCAATTACATGTTACTATGATGACATGTATTGTTATGGTATTGCACCTATCAGCAATAGTATTGGCAAATTTGGTACACCAAACATATCATATGTCATATGCGAGAGCCTTCCTTTAAACCAGTGTAAACTACGCATCCAATAATGTTGACTAAATATTTAGTTTTATTTTAGTGTTAAGTTTTCTGCACTCTATGGTGTATCATAGTCTTCTTCAACTTAATTGCATCCAACAAAAACAACGTAAAATCTAAATAATGAGGAGTCCCCAAATGGTCTGGGGGCGATAATATGTGAATTTTGCTACCAACATCCCGAACATCGTTTGTTTAAGCGTCAGACTCGTTTCGTAACATGCCAATATAGTTTATATTCTTTCCTCTATATATACATACTTTGTTAGCCTGTTTTATTCCCCGAGTGTGTTTTCTGTCTGATGCTTCTCGAAAAATGTTGCGAGGGATACCTCCAACCTCCAATGCTCGCCGAAGACAGAATTTTAATTCAACAATTTGCCACAGAATGGCGCTCTTGACAGGTGCGACGAAATTAATAAAGCTAGCAGCCAATGACAGCAGACGACAGATCAGGCGGCATTCAATTGGCTGTAACGAGACGTGTTGTTTGCTCTGTTTGTCTGTGAGCTTTATGAACGTACTTAACCATGAATGAAAAGGAGTCGTGAAGTGAGAAAACCCACGACCAGCAAGAATGGCAACACTGCCGCCCAGAAGACTAAAGAAAAATGCCGAACCTTCCGGTCGCCGGAATATCTCATCCATGGATGTTCTTATGCAGATGGGATTCGGTACAAAACGATCGTAAGTTAATACCGTTTTGGTGAAATTTCAGAAATCGCTGTTGTGTCATCTGGTAATGAATTTCGACCTCGCTCAATCCAGACCAGTGAACTATGAAGTTGGGGTACACACGTTCAGCATCGTGACATACCCCCCCAGAGCACGAACAGGAAGTGTGGGGTACATGTGCACTCCCCCAAAAGTAAGGAAGTGTAGTATAAATGAATAAAACAATTGAAAAAGTAAGGATAGGAATCCTGCTTAATGTATTTGTTTACATAAGAAACCATGGTAATCCATCACAGGTAGTTGATCGTACTCATGTACATTCACAGGTAAACTTTGCAGAACCAGGGACGTGCTGAACAGATTTGCAAAGCATTATTAAACGGCCGCCCATGTTTCGTGCAAAACCAAAATACATCATATTATAGCATTAAAGTTAACGTCGTGACTCCGTTACCTGTACCGCAGAGATACCAAGAAGTAACTCAGTCAATGTGTGTAGAAACAAGACATTTGTTGTCACGCCAAAGCTCAACCTTGGACTTGGTGCGTTACTATAGTTCATTTAAATCATTAATTTCCCGTACAAACACTTGGCAGTCCCAAACCAGCATGCATGCTTTATGCTTTGGATGTCTGGCAAGTGTAATATTAAACATGTAACTACAGCTCATGTTCTACCAGGCCAATACTGTCATGTCATATCATAATTTAAAGATGTCCACAAAACCAGGGTTTACTGTAAATTGCTTTAATTTCGCTGTATTCTTATTTTTGCTTATTTCGCTAATGGCACAAAACCGTGAAAATAAAGACACAGTTCAATAGTAATTTTACATTGTTTGAATGGGAATTCTGTTCAAAACAGTAAAATTAAAACTACAATGAAATGTCAAAAATACGAAAACCGAGAAAATATATACACGCGAAAATAAAGTAATTTACAGTATACCATACTGTGTAGTAGGATATCAGCTGCCCCACCCCCTCTCCCTCCCCCACTCCCACCATATTCTGGGATAAGTTCCCACCCCAACTGGCTCCTGCCTATCCCCCCCCCCCCCCCCCCCCCGATATCTTTTCAAGCGATAACCTAATACAGCCCATAAACTTTTGCAAGATGAGGAGAAGGCATGTGTACCAGTCATATCTGTTCTGTACATGAGTGTTTGGGAAACCACCCCAGAATTGGATCAAATATGCTCCCTCCAACCCTGTATAATTTAGCTATTTATCTAATTGCTTCTGAAACCAGCCAAAGCCGACTGGTTGTCAAATGTTGTCTCCTTTAATGTTTTGGACTAACTTCAGCAATGACAAAAATTAATTTGGGTCAAAATTTTATAGATGAGACCTGTCACAATAATATGCCCAAGTCAACTTTCCATGATGTGGGGTGGGGCAATTACAACCCACATCAAGGGAATCTGTTGACTCAGATACTTAGATCAAGGGGGAAAGGCTTAAGGGCTAAAAGTTACTTTTTTGGACCGCCCCCCCCCCCCCCCAAAAGTAAGTGTACACTTGATAAAATGACATTTTTGTATGATAAACAGATAGGGGTTTGTAACCATACACTTTGCATCCTTGGCTATATCTGGCAATAGCTTGATTTAAACATATTTTATTCCATGACAATCAAAGAGATCACAGGCAAATTTAACCAAATATGATTTGCTACGGATCACAGTTTTGGGAGGAGGGCTTGGCAATAACTTCTCACAAAGACCTTCTGGGCACACCTCTTTGACAGCCTGGTTTGAAACGGAATCAAAAACTGACTTGGTGCATGTACATATTCCACATGGTACCAGGCCAAGTACACCATGTAAATAGGATGAAGTCAAAAGTGCAGAGACTTCCATGGAAACAAATTGGGTGGGTCTAGACATTAAATCTTCTCAGTGGCCCAGTTTGATAATATACATGTACCTGTTACACCTGAGAACGTTAAAAGGGGATCAGACTAAGGTGTGGAGTACGTTTGTATTCGAGACAAGGGAAGGTAGAGGAAACACTAAGATTAATATCAGATTGTACAGGTGCACCATGACATGCAATCCTTGTACAGGAATAATACAGAAATGTATTTGTGTCTTTTTGTCCAGAACCACTTCCTAGCAGTCAATATCCTATTCCGCAGTTCGAACTCTTTACTCTCCATAAGCTAACCTGTCCCTGTCTAACCTGTATATATATGGAATTACTATTGTCTATATTGCACACGTTCCTCTGTAAAATTTTGACATAGGCTGTATCAGCCCAAATAAATTAAAGGGTCTTCAGCGGGTAACTACTCAACATGTTTCGGAGCCTTTTACCCGTACACGTCTCTCTGAGTAGCGGCTCCTTGCCTAAGCTAAATATTCAGCAAAGACAACCCACATAATAATGAATAAATATGAACGTGGCAATTGTGAATTAGCTAAATATGTGAAGTTTTGCTTGTAAATGCAGAGCTTCATATCAAAGAAGATTACCTGTCAAACAAACCATAATTACCAAATTTACATAGTACAGGTTTTAAATGGGTGTGGTTATATCATGCAAAACACAAATATATGTACTCTGCATCACCCATTTTCTCTGTTTGTCCCTCCCTTGAATGTCTTTTCTCTTGAATTAACCGTTTCCCCCTTAAATTAAAAACCAGCTAGTTATAAAATGTTGTCTGTTTTCAGCCAATTTCAACAGTAATAAACAAGCAATTTGATTGAGAATTGTAGATGATACCTATCAAGATCCAGGTCAACAGCTTTCCTTGGATTGGCTTGGGCACTTGGTACCCAACCCGTACCAAGGAAAGTTGTTGATTCAGTCTTATATCAAGGGGAAAAGAATAAAGTTCAGTGGCATTTATAAAAAAATCAGCATGTCTACAGGTGTACACTTGGGCTTGACCCCTCCCGCAGCGTGCCTTTTGGACCTTTGTTAATCATATTTATCATGTTATGAGGTATGTGATTGCTTTCATTTTGGTGTGTTTTGTTTTGTCTATAATTTGTCATTGCCTGAGAAGTCACTGCACTGTTTCCATAGCACCAAACTGGGTCACATCCATGTAAAAAGAAAGACTGCAGACACGAGATTCCTTTCATGGTCAGGATATCACGATGTTATATTTCTTTTATGCAGCTATTAGTATTTGTGAGGCAGATACATTCTTTTTTAAGTATTTGTTGCATATCTACATAGAACATGCTGGGCGGACAAACATTCATATTAATCTCTTCATACATGTGCAGAATTATGTGATGATGTTATCGTAATTTTAGGTGTGTACGTCTTTGTGGGATCATTTTAACACCTAACTGACCAGTATAGTTGAACAAAATATAAACTTGTGCATTATTACAATTTAATGTTTTGCCTTGTGGCTGGCTGTTGAGATGTAACCGTGCCTTATGGTGTACAGTAAGACTAAAAATTTGTAAGAATTGGCAGATAAGTATGTTGCTAGTTAGAAATATGAGATACATGTAAATCAAATATCCCGAATCCAGCTGTCATAGTTTTGACCTTATAACTGAATATCCAGATAAGGACTGCCTGGAAAATGATGAGCATAAGCCTATAATCATGTAATGGATGTCTAGGTATAGGAAGAGAGAAAGAATGACAGCAGGGGTTATGATGAAAGATAACACTTTGCAGAAGGGATGTTCTGACCTTGGAATATAGAATAGGACCAAGAAAGAAAAAAAGGAAACAAGAAATAGGGTCAAATTTTTTTTTTTTCAGTTCCACAAGAACAGGGTGAATTGGGAACAATATTTACTGTATAGATACAAGTGATTATTTCATAAGGAATCAGCTAGTCTTACTCGGGTATGGCATATATTTGGAAAATGCTGTCAGTGTTGGGGGGGGGGGGGGGGGGCTATATTTTACTTTCCTTCAGCATGATAGTCCATCCCTCAGATCAAGAACACAGATCTGTCTGTTCCATACATGTTCCACCTGGGCAAGGGCACCATTTCCATACATATAAAAAAATGCCTCTCGGTTTCTTTAAAATACTGAAGGGTTGCACATACAGGTGTGGGTTTTGAAATACACGGACCACAAAAATGACTTGATAAACCTAAAACAACATTTTGAGAAACTTTCAAACCACAGAATTGTGGTGTGCATTACTTTTGTTGTATTTATATTTTGATGTCATTGGCATTTGAACTACATGTAAATGTGCATCTTGAACAATACTACACAATTTGTAACTCTTGAGCTTTGTTTAGAATTCCCTCTCGAAAGTGGTGACTTTCGCTCACGAAGTAGGTGCATTTCAATGGAGAGAGATCTGTTCACAAGATGTACATGATGTACTTGAACAAGAAGGCTACATCTCTTAGCCCATTCGATTTGAATATTAAACGTGTAAAACTATCACATGAGACTCTCTTAACGTGGAAGTGCTGGCCATTCATCATTTCAAGTCTTGTGGGCCTGTAAACCTTCACTGCTGTGAGGTATTACCTCATATTTCTCGTTCATTAGTGCACAGCTGTCAAGTACAAGGTACAAGCACATTCATTACTATGAACATTTATCACTTTGCTATTGTGTCGAGGACATATGACATGGTACATGTACAGTGAAACCTCATTAATTATAATGACACCAGGACATCCCTATACAGTTTATTTGTTTTGAGGCACTTAAAGGCACATGCCTTTGTTATTTAAGTCATTTGTTGTATTTGTCTGACATATTCAGATATCTGAGACATTTTGCAAGGAACCAATATTGTCATTATTAAGATGTTCCACTGTATTGTCATTATAAAGATGTTCCACTGTACATGTAGTGGCTCTTTACATGTAATTGGGTATATGTACTTACATTGTGCATAATTAGCAGTCTAGGATCACTTATAAAGTGCTATGAAGTACAAATTTTGTGAAAGATTGTGAACTTGAAATTTATTGTTTGGTATTGTGATAGTCCCTTTTGCATGTTTGAGTTTCTACAAAAATGGTAAGCTCCGTAACCAGTCAATATGTTTGCAACCTAATCGCCAAATCGATGATCTAGTGTGCAATATATATCTAAAGCTGAGAAGTAGTCATCAAATTAGACAAGTAAGATTAAGTACCGTGCGTCATCATGATTCTTTTCTTCCTTCTTGTATTGCACTTTGGAATGATCTACCCCTCAATAGCAAACAGTCTGCAACCACTCTCGAAATATTTAAATCCACTGTGAACAACACTGTTGTCAGTTGATATTGTTTATCATATGGGGAATGTTTTCCACTAATCTGTTGGACCCAGTTATGGCTTGGCCACTCTAGACTAAATGCACATCCTTATAGGTTTAATATTGTTCCTTGTATTTGTATTTGTAACCCCTTTGAAGATATTTTGCACTACGTGTATTTCCTTATTTGCCCCGGCTATGTGAAGTGCAAATCAAAAGTGGTGAACATTGTGTGTCACCTTTCGACTCCATGAGTAAATCCCGGTCTTGTTAAATTATGCATTTGGCAAATAATATTCTGGTCTCATGTTTTCTGAAAGGAAACCCTGACTTTCCTATTGAATGGAATGAATTGTATTTGTGTCTTTTTGCCCAGAACCACTTCCTCGTAGTCATTACCCTATGCCGCAGTCTGAACTCTTTACTCTCCATAAGCTAACCTGTCCCTGTCTAATTATATAACCCATATACATATGGAATTAGTATTGTCCATATTGCACACATTCCTGTGTAAAATTTTGACATATGCTGTATCAGCCCAAATAAATTAAAGGGTCTTCAGCAGGGAACTAATATCTGAAGCTGTTCACTTATATATCCTGGAGACTTGGAAGATTTCAATTAGGGTTGCTATTTTACATGCTCCCCAGGCGAACTCTATCCACATATTAAATCCTTATAATTGACTTATAGCCACAATAATTTAACATTATCATTATTATGATGATTATTCGAGTTGTTGATTATAGATGTGCAGACCTTCATTTGCATTAAATTGTATCTCTTTATTCTTGTGTTGTACTGTTTATTTTTGCCTTGTGTATACCTCATGCATCTTTATATGTACCTGAGATTGTCTTATTAGTATACTTATGTACCGGGCTATCCAGCCAAAATATGTATGTTTAAACTAAACTACACATGTTTTAGTTGCAATGTTTGTACAGGGATTATATGGATCAAAGTGAAGTAAACTGTTTTTAAGGACTGGTAAGACACCAAAAACCTTTGCATGGCCGATTTTGAGATTTCAACGGTTTTTACAAGATGAATGTCATTTCTATTAGTTGTCAAAATTTCAAGCTTTTAACTACAGTAGAAATATGACAAAAATGCCAAAAACCACACAAGTATGTGGACATGTGTCATTATTTTGGTTTTTCGGCCGCCAAACGGAACAGTGCCACCCATCAATCATACTTAACAGCCTGTCACGTGGCTGCAGGTAGCAACGGCCCATGGCAAAAGGAGAGTGGTATCAGGGGGGCAATGCGAAACAAGGCGACATGGCGAAAGTATGTTTGTGGGCAGGGAAAAGATGCAAACATGCTAACATATCATAGCCTTTAATAGTGGTTTACTTTATAGTTATCTTGCTTGTTTGTGTTCTAACGAAGGAAGACTTTAAATGTTCAAGAGGAGCGGCAATCGTCTAACGATGTCCCTTCAAAGGCCGTGCCGCGATGGATTACCCCGGTGGTCCAGCACACCCAAGACAGACGGGGAAAAAATTGACACTCTAATCAACAATACCCACGTACATGATAATATTTTATGGAAACCCAGGGATGAGGAAATAAAAGTACAAATAAACACATCGAAATAAGCATAAACGTGAACAGCAGAGAAAACACACAAAATAACGTTACAAAATTCAGGTTAGAAAGAGAAATGACACTCATTGACAAAATAACTACAAAATAAAATTGTACAGACAAGTCTAACAAGCTAACTACATAAAGTATACAGATATGTGTAAATACAATAAAATACTATCCCTGAAAATGGGATGAAGAGGCACCGCATCCGTGCACAGACCACGAGCGGCCGTAGGACGCCCACCGAAGCAAGGCAACACAACTTTCGTTGCCAGGCTTGAGGTTAAAGGGCCCGAAGGGCCGCCTCCGTGACATCACGCTTTGAAACCAGACTGTCGTAGTCGTCGTTTGACAGATCACTGAATAATGCTTTCTGTACTTCAAAGGCTCTTTTATTCATATGATTGGCCAAAAATTGATTGACAACCTCCCCAAATGTTAAGGGACGATGTTTTCTACGTTTTGTACAAATATCAGCACAACTTGACCAAATAGTATTGTTTCAGAGGCAAATAATCAACATCAAAGGCCTTTGAAGCTTGTTTTCTCAGAAAGGATAATAGGACGAGAACCCCACCTAAGAATGGTTATTCCAAGAAAACGGCTGGGCGAAATTTAATCTGGTTAGCGGCTTTTGATTCTATAATGTCTGAACTTCAAAAACGATTCAGCGATTTTCAAAATTTTGCTTCGTTCTTTTTCTAGGAAATGAAGAAAATGAACATCCTGAAAATCAAAGGGAAAATTGAAACGTCAAACTTTGAGGATGGATAACAGAAAAACGAAACCAAACATAAAAAATCGCAGGATCGTTTTTTGTTGCCAATATGTCAGGATTAAGATGCAAGTGTAATTATGATTTTATCACAAATAATTAGTGACTTATATCGACATTTATGTAGTGGATGCTTTGCGGTCAACTTTCAATTGTTTATTCAACAATTAACATCACAGAAACCCAAATACGGGCCATATAAATTCTTTGGAGTATGACGATTACACACATATATGATATGTTATCCTAACACAAATAGAGTTTTAGCTAGGATTGACTCAAGTGGGATTTATTTTTGGTGTCTTACCTGTCCTTAATTTTTAGAAATTTAGGTTGAATTCTTACATTGTAAGGGTGTTGTTTGTGATAAACTTAGAAACTATCACTCAAACAAAAAAAATCCAGGTCTTTTTTCTGTCTGTCTGTCTTTCTATGCTGTCTCCTACAGGAGGAGGAGTGTATATTAGTAAGATCACTTTTTCCATGTGTGCGTGCATGTGTCCATCTGCTATTCATGCCTAGGTTATAATTCGCTTGTCCTTCAACTGAGATTAATGAAACTTCACACACAGGTGCATCTGGACATAAGGGTGTATTGTGTACCAAAAGTAGGTCACTAGGTCAAGTAGCTGGGTCACAGTGACATATCCTTGTAAAATTGTGTCCAGGCTATAATTCCTTTAGGAAACTTCACACACATACATGTATATCCTGATCTGAAGGTTTGTCATGAAACAAAAGTACATGTCACCAGGTCAATGTGGGTATATAGTCCATGAACATGGAATGGTAATTCACATTTTTAACTTCTCCGCAACATTCAGCCAAATTCACTTCAAACTTGATGGGAATGTACAGGGCTGTGCAAAGTAATTGTATTTGTGTCTTTTTGTCCAGAACCGATTTCTGGGAGTCCTTACCCTATTCCGCAGTCCAAACTCTTCACTCTCCATAAGCTTACCTCTCACCCTCTAACCTGTGTAAATATGGAAGTACTGTTTTCTATGTTGCACACGTTCTTCTGTAGAATTTTTACACTGGCTGTATTAGCCCAAATAAATTAAAGGGTATTCAGTGGGTAACTACTCAGAACATGTTTTGGAGCCTGTACCCATACATGTCTCTCTGAGCAGCGGCTCCTTGTCTGAGCTAAATATTCAGCAAAGACAACCCACAGAATAATGAATAAATATGAACGGGGCAATGATGATGACTTAGCTAACTAACTGAAGTTTTGCTTATAAATGCAGTGTTTCATTATGAATAAAGAATACCTGTCAAACCAAACATAATTACTAAATTTGTATGTTCCATTATATGATGAGTAAGAGATGCTGGAGTAAATCTAAAATGCCTGGAGCAAATTCGGTTTTTGGCCAAGGGTATGGGGACTGACAAGGGCACCTGCGGGGGCCGGGGACAGCACCCCAGTGGGGGCCAAAGGCGCCAAGCTCACAGAAGATGGGCTATTCTGGCAACAAGTTTGGGACACAATCACCTTTTTAGCTGAAAAGAGTGGTATGTTACAATAAAATCATGTCAAAAATACAAATTACTCATCATCTCTTTAAATTTGTTGTCTCAATTTTTGAAGTGACTGTCACTATTTAGCTATGCTGACCAAAGGTCACAGAGTTTATGTGACTGCTCATGTCTGTCCGTCCATCCATAAACTTTTGCTCGTTAGCGTGATATGGTCCACAGTTTTCAAATTAGCCAAAATTAACTTTCAGGCCATAGAGGGGTAATGAAAGTCTAGGCCCCTTTTGATATTGGTGGCACCACCTACAATATTATGTGATATAGGGGTCAAAATGTTAAAATCTTGTGATCACTCTATATCCAGCATCTTTAATTTTTGTGCAGATTTTCACCAAATTTGGTGGGATTGTGCAGGATATCCGAGTCTAAGTTGCTAGTGATACTAGTAGTGCCACCTATAATTTGACAGAAATAGTGAGCCAAATGTGTTTTAAGATGTATAATTCCACATTTGGAAAAGTAATTGGATTAGACTTGGCAAATTTATGGGAAAAATATACCATGGCCAAAGATAGAGTGTTATGTAATATCAGTGACCTTGACCTATTTTTGTGAGGTCACTATGCTTGTAAAGTTGAAAAGGTAATTCTGTAATAGCAGGGTGTAGCTTGGACAAAAGTGGCACAGAGAATTGAGCCTCCAGATCAAAATTGCACTTGGTTACATAATACATAAAACTGTACTTGGTGACCTACTTTTTGGGTCACAGTGACCCAGTAATTATGCAGGTTGCTGCTTGTTCAAGTTTATTGTTTTTATTCAATAACTTGAAAAGTTGTTACACTATTTGAACATGCTGACCTTATACATGTATGGAAAGCTGGATGTGGGGTGCATATTTTGAACATAGCAACTTTTTATTCCCAGTTGAAGGTTAAGGTGAAATGGCCAGTTTGAATATAGGGGTCATCTCCTGAATGCCACGCCACATTTTTTGAGATAGGCTCATATAATGTTTAGGAGTAATATAGTATATAAAAATCTTTGTCGACATTAATGTTGGTGGCGCCACCTGTAGCATTATGTAATATACAGGCCAAAATGTAACAATCTTGTGACCAAAATACTGTCCACAGTTTTCCAGTTAGCCCAATATAACTTTCAGGACCTATAGGGGGTTTAAAAGTCTAAGTTCATGTCAATATTGGTGGTGCGCCGCCTACAATATTATGCAGTATAGGGGTCAAAATATGAAAATCTTGAGACACTTTTATTTTTGGCAGATCTTGCAAAGTTTCTACACTAAAATTACATCAGTTTAATATGTTCAGAAACCACCTGAGTACTCGCAACTTTGAAATGAACAGGTGCAATATAGACAGTGTCAGCAGCACTATATAAAGTTAAGGACTGACTCGTTGTTGTCTTGGCAGATGCAACAATATCCATCATAGGAATTGCACAAATAAGTTATGAGTACATGTGGAGCAAAGTGCCATCTGGTGGACAGTTTTTATACTTAAGCTTAATATGTTCATAAGACACTTGAGAATTCGCAACTTTGAAAAGAACAGGTGCATTATAGCCATGGTGCCAGCAGAGCATTAGACCCATGGGCTTCTTGTTTTGGGACAGTGTCACAGTTGACTGTGAATTGTACCTTGGATAGATCTCTGGTACTGAGTTTGTTGTCCCCTGTCACTAAAAGTTGTCGATATGGGGGGGGGGGGACGTAGGATAGGGGCAGTTGATCTGTCTGTCTGTCTGTACAGCAGAATATCTCGAACCAGATAAAATAGATAATGAAATTTATTCCAGAGATGCATCATCCCAAGGGCATAATATGCACTGTGTGTTGTTTTTTACCTTGACCCATTTTCAAGGTCACACAGCCCAAGAACATATATGTGTCCAGTTTTGGACATTTGTGTTACTAGACTAGTGCCAATAAAGACTCGTCTTTGATATTTTCAACAAAGGAACAATGAACATGTAGGAGGCTGCTGTTGTATGACCTTAACCTATTTTCAAGGTCACAGGGCCCCAAGAACATGTCCATTTTGGGACATTTTGATTTGAAAAAAAAAAAAAGAAAAGAATCAGTAAAGCTTTGCCTTTGACATGTGAAACAGAGGGCCTGTGAAGGAAGATGCTGAGTTATTAGCTTACATGTATATATTTGGATGACCTGAGTGTATTCACACTGACTTGTACCAGAGATGCATTGTATGCAGGTAAGAAGTATGTATGGATACATGTATTTCAGTTCAGATGATCCCAACATTAAAAGAATTACCAATAAATAAAACCCATCACCCACCAAAGGACACACTGGGTCTCATCTTCACAACATCTTTACACATCGCAGCTGCATCTATGCTTTCCATTTACCATACGCAAACTATGTCAGTACTTTTGTCACTTCACATTAAACAGCTAATATGTATTCCAGCCAAAATGTTCAAATACTAGTATTTAGATACCTGCTGTAAACATCCCTTACATGCATGCGATATCAGCAGTACCCCTTTGAAAATGGAGGGGTATATTGTACCATTAAAAACTACTTCATCATCAGCAACATATACTTTAATACCTCACGTTCAAGCTTTACTATTGATAAGGCAATCAATACCATAATAAAATGTTTCAACTGTTAATGTGCACAAAAGCCCACTTTAAACATAACTGTCACTCTGTACATGTATATTATCATGTCATATTTTTCATGTTCCAATACTATTGCTAATTTAAAATCATTTTCTCTCTGTTTGAATATACCATATCATATTAAGGAAGACACTTTGGATATAATTTAATATATATACCGGTACATTAGAATCTTCAATTAAGACCACCTCAATAAAGAAACCATTTCTATACTAAGACCACTTATTTTCAGACCCTTTCCGTTTATTCTTACTTAAATTATATATCTCCCATTAAGACCACTCCCCTATTGAGGCCACATTTTTCACTAAATACATCATTTGCAACTCTTTGCCCCTCTTGATATTATATTGTATAGGTCCTGAATTTTGCATTTAAAAGAAGGTGATCGGGGACATAGATCCATTGGATCATTGTGCAGTTGTTCAAATTTGTCAGTCTTAATTTTTTATTTTCATGATTCTTTTTGTGTGTTCATTTTTTTTGGCAAAATCTTAGTCAATAAATCTTCTCCAAAACCTTTTGACCACATGCTATGGTGGACAGGAACACTCATTTAGGTTCCCCCAGACCAAGATTGAACTCATTACAGGTTGAATGTCAAAGGTCAGCTGAGGACAGGCTGTCGACATAGCCCTTTTGTTGTTTGCATGTGAAGCAGACTCGGTTATTTATGAGTCGGACGGACAAGGCATATGTAGTGTACATTGCAATAAGAAATTTTTTTTTTTTAATGTCATGCAAGTTTATGGCATGTACATTGTGATAAGATTCATATTTTAAAGTGTTATCTCATTGCAAATTGATATGTTGTGAATTTTTTTAAAAATTCAACTGAAAATAATATGTACTCAGGAGAGTAGGGCACAGTGGTTCCTTTCAGAAGTTTTTCTTACTCTTGGTATCATCTTGTAAGCCAGTGCAGACTGTGAGTTGGTAGCACACACAGGTCGACTCCAATTTTGAGCTTGTAGGACAAAATTCCAGTTGTTCCTGAGACAGAAAGCTTTCTTACATGTGCTTAATTATCAGAACGTCAGAAGCATCGTGTTGTCGTCATGGTGACATGGGCTTTTCAGATTCTGGTTATATCAATTATGTTGTACAGTGTATTATTTTATTTGTTTTTTTTTTTTTTGTACAAGTTTGCCAACTTTGTGCCATAATTATATTAAAAGCTCCAGTAACACAAGTTATTTCCAGAAGCTTTGGTTCCTTCTCATTCTACCAAATTGTAACGACAGCATTAGCTCCATGCCACGCCCATCATGTGCAATGTGTCACATTATACTGCGCAATGATCAAGTCCAGCAAGTGCTGGTTCATGTACTGCTATGGATTCATACTATGGTGTGGTAGACTTGAGGGAGTTCAACTTTTTTAACTTTGTAAAATGACAGATTTTTACAAAACTATTAGTAGTTTTTTTCCCTCCAAAAAGTGGAAATATAAATACAGCAACAAGTTTCTATATCACCACATTTACAGTGGTACCTTTCTTTAATACTTGAGACCCTGCCAATATTACAAGAGACTGAATATTTCTTAGAGACAGCTGTATTAAGACGCTATGCTCTCTCTACATTTGTAATTGTACAGGTTAACCTCTTTTGAAGGACCACCTGTTTTGAGAGACCACTTTTTTGCCTGTTGTTGGGGCAGTCTCCGAAGGCAGTGATCAATGTATTGATTGTAAGTGCAGTGTTTTCTGTAGCTAAAAATAGAAGGAAGATTTGCCCTGCCCTTTTTTTTGCTCCCTGCCCTTTTCTCCTATGTTTTTTGATATTCTGGGCAATTACATTCATTTTCTCATAAAATTTCAATATACGTGTAATTTAAACTTATTGGCAAAACAATGTATCAATCTATCTATTGACCATGAATATAAGATACAAATTCAGAACTATTACCATAAAAACAACAAAAAAGCCTATTTTTTCGACTGCTACTTTTGGATGCCCTTTTTGATTGTCATTGTGTGCTTTAAAAGTGCCCTTTTAGATGAAAGGTGCCCTGCCCTCCTGAAAAGCTGGGGACAACACTGAAGTGTGGCAATTAAGCTGTCACAAAGAGGTCAATTGACATTATAAGAACGGGAAGACATAGAGTGGGAAGGCTGTTCTAATGGGACACTTGTAAACGTGATGGTAGAAGACACCCATGTACTGTCACCCATCAAAACCTGTCTTTTAAGACCACTTTGCACTCATCTGCAACAATTAAAAAGTGATCTTATACATGAAAGATTGTTGTTTTTTTTTGTTTTTGTTTTTTTTTGAGTGGAGCAGTGTTGTCTACACCACCCATTATCTATACAGGTGACCAGAATATTGTGTTATAGTTTGTGACCTCATCCTAGCTTGGTAGCCTGTCAAGTGTGTTAATTTTTACATTTCTTGTACCCATAATGTATTTATTTTCACATGTGTTAATTTTAGGGGTTTTTTTATGCTTAAATTGTTCATGTTATTTGCATTTCACTCAACTTGAAGCTTTTAAGTTCAGTACATGTTATTTGCTCAAAAGTTTTATCAAGTAGTGTGTGTTTTAAAGTGATGTTGCTGTCTGTCTGTGTCTGTCTGTCTCTTTCTGCACTGTTTTATTATGGCATGAGCAAATGTAAGTGAAACCAAAAGTATGTTCAAACTTGAGTGACCACATGGTAGACATGCATATAGACACATGCCTATCCAACAATCAGAATGAGACTTGGACACAGTGGTCCCCTTCTCGTCAAACTAGCCTGTCTGCACTGTAGAAAAAACATGAGAAGGGCAATTAGCCTTTCTTGGGAAGGACAGTCCAAGTGAAATGCCTTGCTGCCCATGAATGGGAGGCCTGGGGTGGTTAATTATGGTGGCCTGGGTAACCGAAGAGGGGCAACCCTGCATGGTATATGAACACTGACTCTGAGTCTGATGTATGTTACATCTGGTCTATTTAATATAGTCCTATGATAAAACTGTTGCATAAATCATTATAAAATGAAGCCTTTAAAATACAACCACCACTTTGCAGCATAAATGTACAGAAATGTATGTAATTCTCTGGCCTGACACATGTTAATAGACTTGTTACTCTTTGTAGAAAAATCTCTGCTCTTGTGAGACAGGTAAGCTCTTGATGACCTTGACCCATTAAAATTTTTGTGACCCTTAAACAGTCCAGACTGGCTGGATGGTAAATGTCTGCTTCCAATATTTGTGTGTAATCTTAGCCTATGATGAGAATTTTAGATGAGACCTGCATGTATCAGAGCTAGTGAGAGACCACCCCTGGGACACACCCAAAAGTGGTCACATAAGGCAGGTGGTCTCCCTAAGGAGGGTTGATTGTTGTGCCACATGGCCAACAACTAACCTCAAGTTTGAATTTCCATCCATAATTTAGATTCATACATGCATGTTTCTACATTTATTACACCCAATTCCATCTGGCAGTCAGATGTTTATTTATTTGTTGCTGTCATAAGCATATTTAGTTTTTGTAAACTCATTTTATCAAAATAGTTTTAGTAATATTGCCAAAATTGGTGGATTTTACTTATCTAAATGGGGTAGTTGTGGCTAGATAAGTGGTCTCTTGGGGCTATTTTGGGTGGTCACTGGTCAGGTTCTGCAGGTGGTCTCTCAAAAGAGGTAAAATATCATTAGAATGTGTTTTTGCACAAGAAAAGTGGTCACAAAAGACAGGTGGTCTCCCAAAGGAGGGGTCTCTGAAAACAGGTTTTGCTGTTCTCATTCTCAAGGATAAAGGGTTAATGCCACAAATGTTTGTGCCATGAAGCCTCTCTCAAAAAGTCAGCCTTAGGGAGGACCAACATGTGGTCTGTCAAGACAAGTTGCCCGCCATGGAAGACCTGCATACATGTAAATACAGTGGTCCCTGTTTTGAGAGACCACCCCTAGGGCAGGTCAAAATGTGACCTCTCAAAACAGGTGGTCTTTCATTAGAGGTATAACAAGGAAAAGATAGCACAGTGTTCTGAGAGAGCTGTCTTAAAAAGATATGTGGTCTCTCTTTGGAAGGGTCTCTCAAGACAGGTACCACTGGGGCAGGAGGAGTAATGAGCAAAATACGTGTATTCTGACACAGGTGGCCTTTGAAGACAGGTGGCCTCTCGTTTGAGTGGTCTCAGAAGACGGCAACCACATTCTATCGTTCTATTGATTTGTTTGGCCGCCAACAAATGGTCTCCAGGTGACTGTGGTCTTAATCTTGACTCTTTCTAAATCCGATTGCAGAAGGTGGCCAGATGTTCAATGTCATCTGTTTGAACAATATTTTTTAAGCAGCTTGTTCATATGTGACATTTTGCAGATGGGACTTGCCAGGTGTGACATATGCTGAGCGAGCAGCTTTCATTACAGGATTAGCTCGCAACCTGTGGCAAGGAAAGCTGTTGACACGATCTGTTTGAAATTAAAAACAAAAACAAAACAAAACAGGTAAGTCAGATGTTAAAAGCCCTTTTGTCACGCAGGTTTTCATTTCACTTTTTTGTTCTTTTTTTTTAGACAGAAAGCACTGGTCACGACAGGAGATCGTGGGGTACAGATATCGTTAGATTGGTGAGCATACTTTTTATATTCTGTGAATGCAGTAGAGTTACTCAACAGTGCTAGTGTTATGAAAACGTCAATGGTACATTCGGGAAAGAAGGTTAATCCAAGATAAACTGCTCAGTGGAGAAAAAGAAATGTGACCTTTACTGCATGGTCACTTGACTTTACTGGGGCATGCACATTCATGAGGAAGGGAAAAATAAATGAGGTTGTTGCACATGGTCTATCAAGTATTCACAACACCATGGATGTCGGACACAACAGGCAAATTTATAGTCGTTACTTTTCACATTTCACAAAAACTGTCGATGAACAATGCAGAGACAGACTTAGACCAAAATTGAAAAAAAAAGGCAAAATTCATGGAAATTTGCTACCTTGCCAGTCCTGTATGAATTCATTTTAAAACAATTTTAGCCTTTTGCAAGTGTCTTCAGTCAAATTGATAAAAAGAGTATCATTTCGCTAATTGGCGAATGGTACCAGCAGTCCTGGCAATGGTAAACTTTATGTATGTATGTGAAATAAACATATTCTTATGCTTCATGTTTTTGTACATGTCACTGTTTTCTTCATAGGAAATCTTGAATTACTGAAGTGCACCTGTGAGCTCTTAACAATGTGTGTAAATTGAATGATGTCCTCATCCAAGGTAAATTACCTATATGGCCTAATACACTTCCTTGTTAAGTGCAAGGTGCTGGTGCCATAAAAAAAGAAGTTGACAGAGGTTAAGATCAAGACATTGAGGCCAGAGGTTAAGGTGCGCCCCTTTTATCACAACTTGTCTCATGCAGTGGTTGACTTTTGTTCACTTACTGGCAAGCAGGCTGAGAGCTTTGGAAGGTCAGTCGCGACTTGTTAAAGGATTATTTTTCAGCATGCTTCCAATTTTACTGGAAAAAGGGACAGCAATCCTGAATATAGGTGGCCCCAGCTGCCTGGCCCATCGTTCAGTCTGTCTCGGGAATTGCTTGATTGTACCACACAAAATGCTAGACTGGTATATTTGTGTGGGCACAAGTAACATAAGAAATGTGAAAAAAATTAGGGGAAAGGTAAAAATAAATCCCTAGTATCAATGGACGTTTTGTGTTCTTTGTGCTTTGTGAAGTCCAGCTAGCCAAATGAAAATTTTTCTAACTTGACTCATTAAATTCGATATACATGTAGATCTACATGGGATTGCTCCTTTGTTTACATTTAAGTGATCTCCAGTCAGGGTTTTGATTTAAAGGATAAACAAAAAACTATATACATGAATAATTGCTCCAAAAGGTAAAAAAAAAAAAAGAAACCCACACCTTTATGCATGTCTGAGAATTTAGGGCCATGAAACATGCTTAATGATGAAGATTACAGGTAATGGTTTCCTGCTGGGCACCAATTGATAAATTCAATTGGCTCCTTAAGCCTTGAATTTTCAAACGCGTGTTAGTCTGACTGGTTTCAATGCTAAGGCATCTCATCAGATACTGAAGTTATAGGCCCCTGGTAGATGCTTACATTATGTACAGGTACCAGGGAATGACATTCACGTTGGCAATGTAAACATCAGCATTTTCTGACGTCGGAGGGCTTTGACGTGAATGGGACAGTGTAATTGGCTATCGTGGCCCCTTAAACTTGAATCTGGCCTGTTGCATGGCAAGAGAAAATGAATGGACCAGGGCACCAATATGCTAGGTTTTTAAAGAAACTGGAAAACATGCCAGGTTAATAAGGAGAAGATGTATCCACTGATAGCTTAACTCTCAAATCAGAATAGTTTGGGAATGGTTGACTCATGAATTGCACATTTCATGATTACGACATTGTCACAGAGTATTTTTAATTAAATGGAATGAGATTGCTTAATTATTATATACATTTAGTCATAAGCAGTGACTGCATTGGCAGTGAAACAGATTGAGTTAAAAATACGCCTATAGGCCAATTCAGGACTTTCCCCTACAAATAGAGCCACTGTGCACAACTGCTTTCTTGCCTCCATTCACAAGAGAATCCCCTTTGGGGGCAAGCCTGCTTGAGGTCTTGGACCAGTAACCTAGGCCTAATGCATTTACATGTTAAAATAGCGACATTCGCTCGCTTATTTCTCCTATTTGAAACGTAAAACTGCAACTTCCGTGGCATTCTGCTTCAAGTTTATACCGGTAGCAGCAAGTTAAAACCAAGAAAATGGGGGGTCATGTGATTAGATTTTTTTTTACAGGGGCGTTTGTGTACCTTACCTCCATGATTGACCGTTCCGCGCCAAATATGTCTCCAAAAATACACAAAGTTATCACATGATTTAAAATATTTCTAGAGTAGCAGTGCCTTTCTAAAACTCACAGTTGATAGGTATTTTCCTATCCAAAATGATGATGGGACTTAATTTGGGATGCCCTGCTCCTGAGATATTAACATCCAATAGACACAGCAACAGTATTCAGTACTCGATCAAAAGTTGTGGATCAGTTGACCCGACCTTGAGAGGTTACTGGTCCAAGACCTTGATTGTATATTTTTAACATGGGCACCTATCCAGGAACAAACCTCGGGTGATGGGAAAATATGAATACATGTTCAGATAGCTGTGCATATGAAAAGAGTGTGGCAACTCAGCTGCAACAATGTTTACACAATAATGAGAAAAGGGAAACTTATTACAGTATATGAGGGCAATTTTGGGAAAACAAACAGCATTTCCTCAGTGAAATGCTAGCAAGTACCTTGTTCTGAGTTGATCTTTTCAGAGTGTGCACATACATAAATGACTGGTGAGTAGCCACTGTTGACTATGCTGCTGCATGGTAGTGAGCAGACATTCCTCAATGTCAAAATGTACTCAGTGCATAGGTGTCAAAAACTATGCAGGTAATTGACTCAATGTGCCCAGTGATTTTCTCACCTCCAATGCCTACAGAAAGCCCCTTTGCTGGGGTAAGACTACTTGCTTGGATAGTTTTAACATAGGCACTTTCCACAGAGCAAGGTTTACATGGTAAAATAACTTGAATATCTCGGCTGCACAAGTTTAAGTATGGCAAGAAAATGGCCTCTAAACTAATTATGAAACCTTTCATAAAATGTTGAACTTATAACAATAGGTTAAGACTACTTTAGGGCAGTAAAGCTTGCCTAATCAGTGACGTGTCTGCCATAACTGAAACAATGGTGTTTTGCCCTTTAAACACCACACTTGTATGAATGGTAATATCCCACAGAGCCATATGCTGTGGAATCATGAGCACAGACTGCCAAAATGTATTCAGTTTAAAGGTTTCACAAACTACTCTGGTGATTAACCCCACAGGTGTCAGAAACCAACTGACACCTATGCAAGTGTGGGTGGTCAGTACACAGATACGGACCACAGTATGAGGGTCTCAATAATTTTGCCTGTAAAAAGTTTCTAACATTTCAAATTAAAAATTCCTGGTACATTACTGATGTTGACAGGCATACACGTACTAATCAAAAAGTTTCACAATTTATGTTAATGTTTCAATAATTGATCTCAAATTTACTTTAAAGATTGGTACTTTTAACATGCGTTACCCTATGCCCACAAGTGTTCACCCCCGCAATGCCCTCTCCAGTCTGCTGAAGGTGAGAAAAGTCTATGCGTTGCTGGTTCTGTGAAAGGAGTCAATTTTAAATGACGTGACTAAATTTCTATGTCACATTATTATGTTTGCGTTTTACTTTAAGTCGGAGAACTGGTTATTTTATCTTGTTACTTGGTTAGGTAGACCTGGTTGGGTCTGGTCAAAGACCCAAGTGTTCTACGTAAGTGTGGGGTTGACTATACTCAATCGATTCAGTGAGATTCATTTTTGATTGGCTTAATGCAATTAGGCGTCGACTTATGTTTTGTAAAAGTGGTTTGATTATGTTTATGTAATGTGGACTACATTCAAAACTTTTGTTCGCAGGCATATCAACAGGGGAACAACACACTCGCTTAATTCTGTAATACATCAGCTAGGGATGTTTGTATTGCAAATACAAACATGATGACACCAGTTAATGGAATGACTTCTCCCCCAGATTGATGCACAAAAACAAGTCTTACACTGGTTCCTTGCTGATGAACCAATTTTATATACAGGCTAATAAAGCCTTAAACTTTCTTCTAAATTTAACTATTTTATGAATGTGACTTGTTCCTTATACAAGATAATTGGTTATGATAATTTTGCACTATATAGTTTTCAGTGAGTGGTACAAATAGGACTAATTTGCCCTTTGAATATTGGACTTGATAGTGGTCGTTTGGTACCTGGGCTTACAGATTTGGGTTTGTTAAGCTTCTCCTTATATTAAATAAAGAATAAAAAACAAAAACAAAAAAACAAAAAACAAAAAAATAAACCACTTGTCACCCAAAATGTTGTGCAACTGTAACTTTTTTGTTTCTTTTCAGTAACCATGATAACCAAAGAGGTTAATTCGATATTAGTGGTCCAGATGTATTTATCAGGCCATTGCCTGTAGGTGTAGGTGTACATTAGAGAGTATTAAATTGGTGCGTTTCCATGTCTATCGCACATTTGTCTGTGGAGGATACCAACACAGCTGTCTTTCACCAGACTTTAATGTTCAGGACGGTGATGGTCCATGATGGAGGTGGGTTGTGAATGTTTATGGATGACCTTGACCTGTATTCCAAGGTCACTGGGCAACTAAACAATTATGAAAATTCAAAACAAAAACAAACAAACAAACGAAATGAAGGCTGAATTTTAAACAAACAATAATTACTGTCAGTATGTTGAATAGCTTATCACAAGTTTGATGTTCATATTCCTGAAAGTCTAGAAGTGCAACTTAAATTTGTTTAAAGAATAAAAATCACTGGTCAGCTCTTTGTCATTGATGTATAAACATTAAGGCTCAGAAGCATTTTGCCAGTTTGATAAAATGAACATTAAATTATAACCTTTCCAAAATGTAAACTGCATGCAATTAAGCACTCAGGTCATTAAGGAAATTTAATAATGACAGTCCCACTTTATGCAGGCAGAAGTGGCTTTTTACCCTTTTTCCAAGAATACCGCCTACCAAATGATGAAAATGGCTGGGCCAGGTTTGAATACACGTAACTGAGGAAGAATTTTTCATCGGTAGACTTGGTAATTTTAAAAGCAGTCATGCTGAAGAATGAATGAACCAATTTCCGTGAAGTCAATATGAATCAAACAAGAACTTCAAGGTTCTATCTTAGAAGTGGACTTTTGTGTTGGGCAGTACATGTACATGAGTATGTATATTGGGTTCTTTTTATGACTAGAATGAAGAAAACAAGATGTGTTACAAATATTAGGAGTCTTTGTAAAACAAAAATTGTCACATTTATAGCAAAAGAAAAAATACTGCCCGCAGTATTAAATGTCATTCACTCATTTTTCAATTATTTTTTTAAGTTCACCTCATGATGTTGTTACTTGTGGTACAATATTGTGATGATGGAGGTGTGACAGATGGCCCCTGGTGTTCAGAAAGTGAATCACACCAGTCAGCTTTGCTACATTCAGGTGTTTGTAGCAAATGCATGAGGAGTGAGAGATATGTGTACTGGTATGATTTTGTCCACTTTTTCATGAGTCTCTTCTTGGGGTCATCAGATATTCAGAATAAAGAAAAAAAAGAACACCTTCATCTGATTGTGTTATACAATAGAAGTGGCATCCAGCTCTCGTCAGTTTTGGGTAAAGTGGATCATGCCTGTTGATGCATGGCTGGTTATCTATGAAGCTGTGAATGGATTATCTGACAACAAAACTTACAGGAATTGAGCGTCTTTAGAAAAGTCTCGTGTTGAAATAGGTTAGCTTCTGAATCATTGAATGCCATATGATTATAATCACCACGCTCCGTGTCCTGGAACACATAAGAAGGAAGACAGATAAGGGAATGTCGAACTGGCAACTGACATACATAGACTCTCTGGTATTCACATATATAGCCACTGGCAGCACGTTTATTTCCTGGTTCACAACAAGTGTAAGGCAGCGTGATGGACTCTTTATGGTCCCACCGCTGTGCACTTGGCACTCGGGCATGATCGGCCAGGAAGAGAGCACCATGCAGAAAGTACACAAGTAATCAGCACAGCTGATCAGGATGTGGACGGGTCATCAAAAGGAGGCAGAGATATAACAAGTATATATACATACATATATATATATGTGTGTGTGTAAGTTGTAGGTCACATGATGATGAGTTGGAGAGTGGATGAGCACGGACCCACAGCAGTGTAACATTTTCATGAGCAGAGACCGACTCATAACCTACCGTGATTATATCGAGGACATACCAGTGCACCAGACGAGGGTTGATTGTACTGTATGGAATCCAGAACACAGTGAACATGAACAGGAACTCTGTGCACAGCCTACATTCATTTTAACTTAAGTGTAGAAAGGTATGACAATTTATACAATATGGCAGGAATATTGGATACTCCTGTACCCCCAGAGAGGACCAGTTTCAGGTAAGGTACTTGTAGGAGTTCTTCCACGTATGCCAATTCAGTTAAATTTTCTACGGAGATCAACACTGTGTTTTTTAAACCTGTTCAACTCTGATTTTGTGCCATGATTAGTCATGTAATCATCAGATTTTGTGTATATTACCAGTATATGTCAGTCTGACAGCATATATTACAAGCATGTCAGTCTGACCCTATATGTATATTTTCTAGTACAGGTTGGTTGGACTCTCAATATGTTTTGTTTGTTTGTTTGTTTGTTTTTTCATTGTACATTTTGGTACTTCTCAAACAGAAATTTTGTGTCTATTTCAGGCAGCAATAGTTTAAATTTCTCTACAGCTGCAAATTTGATTTGTCCGTGCTGAAAATTTACGTTTCCAGGACGACTGTATTAAGTCAAGCCCTGTTTTTATTCAATCTGAAAGCATCGAAAAAGAATATGAAAAATTGGTGGGAATAATATTACTAAGTTTTATTTCCTTTTTGAAAAGAAGCAAATGTTATGAAAGGTTTTTTGCATTTCAGCAATTGGGAATCACTTAAATGGAATGCATTAAATAGCTCATATTTTGGAGTGGACTGCATGAATAAGACCATGCAAACTTGGTAACATGTAAAAAAAAGTGAAAATTTATCCATGTAACAGTAAACAAATTGACGGTGAGGGGCGGTGCTTTTTCCGTTGTGGCCGGGTGAAGAGAGGCATGGCTCAAATTGTGTGTGGAACTTTTGGCAATCTCTCATAATTTTTGTTTTTGATGCTCTCATTTCATGCAAATAAACAACAAGTCACAATCTTTGGGAAGGAGGCCCTTTGGAACTAACCCCCCCCCCCCCCCCCCAACTCAGTGAAGATCAAACTTGTTTGACGTGGGATTGATATAAATGTTCAAGCTTTTGCAACTTAAAATGTGTGCACCTAGCCGTGAAAATTTCAGTGCATACGTGTAACAAGTTTGAAAAAAATGAGAGTAGTGTTTCCGCTTTAAGCACAAAAAGAGTGATGATATATACATGTAGCTTTGTGTCTAGATCTGAATCTGATACTATAAACATCCTCATTTTCACGTGCATACTTAAATTCTCTTTTTTTTTTTCATTTCAGAGAGAAGTTTCTATTTGACAGTTTTTTATTTGCATCAAACCTATGGACAGATAATAGCTTAATGTGTTTTTTTTCCCTGTTTTCTGCCATCTGCAAAATAAGCAAAACTAAATAAACAGCAAAATTAAAATGAATTTCCAGTGTATACTGGAGACATTTGTTAGTAGTGACCTTTTTTCACAAATTCAATTTGATAACAGTCGATAAATGCCACGATTATTACAGTCCAGGACCTGAACAAACCAAATCTAATTATTGGTTATCAAATATGGTAGCCACATGTATACTGTATAATAAATGAAGTGAGCGAGGGTTGTCGGGGCAGAATGAAAATATAGACTAGATATGCTGAGTACCGATATATATTTTCATGAATACATGCAAAGCTGAACATTCATATTTTAAATGATCAGTTTTTGCTACTAGTATGGATATATTGACTTGTTCCTAGCAAAATGGGACTCACAAAGGCTGCTTCCAGCATTTTTTTTTATCATGTTCCTGGTTTGCTGGGTACAGTGTACATATTGTCCTGTGGCAAAGATATCCAGGAAAAGTCTGTGCGTTAAGTGCTGTTAAAAGCTTGGAAAATACACTGTCGCATGTGAAAATGCATACATGGCTAGCTACATTAAACCACTCCTGGAACATGGATTTATTAACTACTTGTTTCCAGTTTATTACTGCTCATAAGTGCTACATCAATGCTCTTTTTTGCTCAGATATTTTTTTGCAGAATATTATTCTCCTTGTGGGCTATAAATTCAGGATCACAATTTCATATTGTTTAGGATCTGTTGATCATGGCCTTTCCGGAAATGTATACTTTGCTTACATTTATATGAATACTTTTCACTTTGTTTTGGCTAGCCCAAAAGGGTACAGTGGCCTTAGTTTACCAGGGCACAGCATGACCACCTTGAAGACTGAAATGTTGTACTTTGAGCTAATTTGTGTAAATTAAAATGTTACGACTTGACTTCATAGTTCAGTAAATGCAACTGTAGCACAAACTTGTATATTAAAGTTGGATTGGCACCTCTATCTATGATATTTTACGAGGACATTCAAGATTTGGGTTTTGTGTACCACATAAATCATGTAAATTGAAATACTACGACTTTGGCTCTGCCTTGGCTATTATGGACAAACTTAAGATTGAAGTTGGAATGAATGACACCTTTGTCTACTATAACTGTGAAGCTATTCAGGACTTAAATTGTGTTCAGTCACCTAATTTGCATAAATTTCTGACTCAGACTCAGAAAACATTATATCTTATTTGGCCAAAATAAGTATGCTGCAGGGTTTTTTTTTCAGATATAACAAATCAGTAATTCTTACATTGGCTGGGGAGACTTTCATTAAGACAAAATAATAGTTGTTAATCATGAAAGCCACACCACAGGACAATATAAACAAAACATCAACACACTGTGTAATTTATGAGGAGCTAGGAGTACTCGGGTACTGGTCACATATTCTTACATAAAATTAAATGAATATCATCAGGTGGCTTACTCAAACATTTTACAAGAGCTGAGAATGCCTATGTACATAAGAATTAGGGATGGCGCACGTATCACTATATTGTGAAATGAAATGACACTTAACATAACCAGCCAACCCTTTCAAGGTGTGGATATGTACTTTGTCGTGAATATATTTTGCGACTTTATTCATGGTATCTGGCAGATCATATCTTTGGAGTTTATTTTACTCAAACATGTTAATATCCTGCAGTTGGGATATATCCAGCTTGTCATGTGATATGCTCTCCATTGACGTGGTAGGAGTGAAATGGAAGCTTTTGAAGATTAGTGGGGAGATAATTGTTGATACATTGATCATCAATTGTGCGATCATGAACATAATCATTAATCTTTAGCAGTCTCAAGTGTTTAAAAAGAGGATTTGTGTAGGCATTGTGTTTTTCACATATAATTCCGACAGCTTTTTAGTTCTGCTGATCTAAGGTCGCAGAGCTTATACAATTGCTCATGTCCGTCCATCCATCATTCTGTAGATGATGAGATCAAGAAACATGGGAAAGAAATTTACCCAAAAGAACTCATTTTGAATGAAGAAAATGAGAGTGACAATACGGCAACTTTCCTTGATCTTGAAATAGGAATTGACAACAAACAGTATGTGACAAAGATTTTTGACAAATGAGAACAATTCAAATTTGACATAATTTCATGTCCTGATATCACTGAAAACATTCCAGAGAACCTAGCCTATGGTGTGGTCATTGAAAAGGTTTTGCGCATTAGCAGAAACACATCACAAATAAGGGATGGTTCAACATTTTCATCATTTTTGAATTAGTACTTACAGTACGCAAGGGGGGAGGGGGGTAAGTGGGTCTGTACACTTTCACAGGATATGGAAAATGATGGTCAGTTTGTGGCCTGTTTTGTGCAATTTTGCTATGATTTGGGGGGAAAATCATCATTTTTAAAGTACTAATTTGAGGGGAGGGAGGGGGGTCATGAAATTTAGTACCCTAAGTACTAATTCAAAAATGATGATAACGTTGAACCATCCCTAAGTGAATTTGTACGGAGAATAAAAATATTGATGAAAAAACTATGCCACAAAACCTATGACACCGAAAAGCTAATTAAAACTCTGTTGAAGGGTTTCCATAGATAAGGAACAATACTGACAAAATACAACACTCATTCCAAGACACTGATAGATTATATCAGGGACGCGTTATAGATGGACTACCAACGGCGGGGCCCCCTTTGTACCATCTATGTTGCCGCTGCTCGAGTGATCGGGTGTTTGAGCGAGCACCTTCAGTGCTGAATAAACACAACACCATGGTCCGCGCTGGCCGCTGGCAGTCTCGTGGGCCAGGTCACGTGATGAAAGGCGAGAATAACCGCGTCACCGACTGAAATGTGCAAAATTTTTCACAGTGTTCCACATTTTAAAGTCAAAATTTAGCATTACGCCGGACTCAGCTACAAGAAATGAAACCACCATCATGATTCTACCGGCATACATATCCATCTAAAACTGCATTTTTTATTGTTGATTACGGCGTAAGGAGTTATTACGCACGTAAGTTGTCTAACTTTGCATCATTTTGGACAGAAAAAATGCAAAAACTAGCCCTTTTATCGGCCGATTTCAGTGAAAACACATCGATGGACTCGCACGGTTCTGATTCAAATGCTGAGACCGGTTGCGCACGCATAAAACTTTCCGTTTTTGAACTTGGTACAATAGCACACCCGATGTAAGCCTGATGTATGTAACCCGATACAACCGAATGCGGAAACATAGATGGAACAACAAACGGACTGAGCAGGGGGGATTAACTTGAGTGGCGCCAGTGAACATGCTTTGTAGTCGTTGCGCCCAGTTGACCTGACTAAAGGGATTAGCGCTCCCGTTGGTAGTCCATCTATAACATGTCCCTGATTATATTAATCTATAGATTTAGGTAGGGCTACCATAGAAGTGTTGGTAGGGCGATAGCTGGTAATTATACAGTAAAGTTAATTTAAACCCACTCAGAGATTTTCTCTAGTCTGTCTACAGTCAGAAACCATCCTTCATTGTCAGCGCTTCCTGTTTCATCCCTTGGGTGTAAAGGTGATTAAAGTCATTTAACTTAAACACTCACTTCACGATCATTGTTATTACATAAGTATAACATACTAGAGATATCCGTCATTCGTCCGTCATTCTACCCATCTGTAATTTTGTGGGTTGTGAGTGGGATAACTTTAAAAGTTTTTGATGGCAACCCCATATAACTTTTAGGACATATCATATGTATGAAAATATAGGTCGAGTTTGATAACAAGGTCATGACTTACATGAATACATAAGATCTAGTTCAAAATATGGAAAATTTATGCACACTCTAGTGTGTTCAATTTTAGTTTGATCTTCATGTAACTTAGTGGAAATGTTACTGAGCTTAAAATCTTGAGCCTGTGTGATACCAGTGGTATTACAGGAAATATGAGCCAAGATGTAATGAAACACATTAAATTCAATATCTCAAAAAATAATTGAGCAAGCATTATGAAATTGATGGCCAGTATACTTCATGGAAAGGGCCACAATGTTATGTAATTTGAGAGACCTTGACCAATTTTCTCAAGGTCACAGAGGATTTAAAGTTGAAAATATGATATGATTGATATGGGCCTTGTGTTTCAATCTTGTGATGTACTGGCGTGTGACTTCAGAGATACATTACAGTGATAAACTTCTAAATAATGGATATGACGTGGTGTCACCTATGATTGAAAGGTGAAACTATGCCCATGAGATCAAATTCAACTACAAAGAAACACTTGATCACATTGACCAAGCCACAAAAATCTTTCAACAATAATGAATGCTACAAATGTAGTGTCACAGTGAACTCTTATGATTTGATGTATCTCACTGCAGTGCTTCTCTATTTAATTTGCTTTGTCGTTTCAAAACATTTTCTTATAGCTACATTCATTTCACTTTCATCTGATTCGAGACAGCAGAGCACTAGGCCCATGGGCCTCTTGTTCAGGGCAATTTAGACAATTCTCTCCAAGGTCTACTTGTCTGGGGACAAGTGCTCCTATCTTTTACATGCTAATAGGATGTATTCATATGTAAATGCGGTCCTGCTCTAACACCTATTGAGCAAAAGAGGGAGCCACCTGCATCAGGGCAGATCCATGTATTTAGCATGGTCAAAAGTACTTTCTCAACAAAATGAACAACACAAACACACAATAATCTTAAGAAAATGTATTAACATATATTTGAAACACAAAGGATGCCTAAAATAATTAGAAATGGGCTCTCTTTTGGCTGAAAAGGTGTTATTTATGGATGTTTATGTAGTATATAATACAAATCTGCCCTGATCATGGTGGAAGCATCAGTCTGTTGCCCCGGCAACACAGGAAGTGAGCAGGATTGCAGTTAAATATGAATGTCTCCTATTGTCACAAATTTCACTTGTCCCCCATCAGTTTTTATTTGCCCTGGACAATAGGACATGCAAATTGGTGAGCTCTGTTGTTTCTGTAGTTTTTCTAAGTTGTAGCACTGTTAACCCCATATCAAAATCCCATAGTGTAAATGTGATGATATCAGGGAGTTGTATATCTTTAACTTGGCAGATATTGGAATTTATTGTAGGCTTTAGTTCATTTCAAATTCCTAATGATCTTAATCTGTTCCTTGATGGGTTTTTAACGTGAGGTTTCCGGTAAAGATGTTCATCTTTGGTGTTTCCCAGAAAATCAAATGTGGAAACATGTTCAACACATGTATTGTTCATTTTTATTTCAGCTGTTCTAATTTTTTTTTCTTGGTTGATGAAATAACATGAATTCTGTTTTAGCTACATTGAGTGACAGTTTATTTAGAGCTAGCCTTTAGATTAGTTTTGAAAGTTTATGATTGGTGGCATTATAAATATCAGAGCTTACATCTTTGTTAAATGAGTGAAGTGATGATGGAGATAGTGGAGTCATCAGCACATAATAACCTTCAACATTGTGCTGGCTTTTGTATTGATATCATTCCTGTAAATTAGAAATAATAATAGTCCTAAGATGGACCCCCATGTAGTGTGTCAAATGCTTTAGAGAAATCAAGGAAAACCATTATCCATAAAATTTAAATCTTACAATTTTGGTTCATGATTCAACAGATGCACCAATAGCACAAAACCAAAGATTGAAGTTAGATTGCCACCTCAGTCTATAATAATTTTGAAGATATTCAGCTTTTTACCTCAGCTGACTTGTCGGTCAGCTGAGGTTTTTTGAGGGTCCGTCGTTCGTCTGTCCGTCGTCCACAAGTCACTTTTTCGACTTCTTCTCAAAAACCGTCAGCCAGATTCACTTCAAACTTGGTGGAGATGTGCCTTGTGTGGGTCTTTACCAAATTTGTTCAAATGGTCACGTTCCAGTGATTTTTGGATTTTAAATGAATTTTTTTTGTTCTTTTTTGGGTAAATCTTAAAAAATCTTCTTCTCCGAAACCGCTCACGGAATTGCTTTGATATCACACAGGAACACTCCCTGGGACTCCTAGTTCTTAATTTTTTCACCAGGTGGCGCTGCAATTTTTTCCCTAATTTTTTATGAATTTTTGTGTGTTAAAGGTATTTTCAACTTCTTCTCCAGAACCATTAGTCAGATTAAGCTGAAACATGGTGGATATGTTCCTTGTAGAAGGGTCAAACAAAGTTGTTCACTATGTGGGAATGCTGCACATTCCTGATTTTTAACGATTTTTTCAATTCTGGTACTTGTCGGTCAATGCAGCTTTCCTATTGAATACTATGGAAGTCAATGGGCATTCTGATGCTAATTCACATTTTTGACTTCTTCTCCAAAACCTTCATCCAGATTAACTTCCAACTTGGTGGCAATGTACCTTGGGTGGGTTTCTAGGAATATTGTTCACATGGTCGTGCTCCAGTGATTTTTGGAATTTTAATGAATTTTTTTTTTTTTTTTCTACAAATCTTAAAAAATCTTCTCCGAAGAAACTGCTTACCCAAATGCTTTGATATCACACAGGATTACATCTAGGGACTCCTTGTTGTTAATTTGTTTACCAGGTGGTGCAACAGTTTTTTTCTAATTTTTTGTGAATTTTTGTGTGTTATAGCTATTTTCGACTTCTCCGGGACCGTCACTCAGGTTAAGCTTACACGTGGTGGATATGTTCCTAATGGAAGGGCCAAACAAAGTTGTTCACTATGTGGGAATGCTGCGGATTCCTGATTTTTAATGATTTTTTCAATTCGGCTCCTTTTGGGTAAATGCACCTTTCCTATTGATTACCATGTAAGTCAATGGTCATTCTAATGTTAATTTACATTTTCGACTTCTTCTCCAAAACCATCATCCAGATTTACTTCAAACTTGGTGGCAATGAACCTTGGGTGGGTGTCTACCAGGTTTGTTCCAATAGTCATGTTCCAGTGAATTTGGATTTTTTAATGATTTTTTTTCAAAAATCTCTACAAAAGTTTTAATAGGAAAGTTTAACATGGGAATTTCTTATAATGGTCATAACTTTAATAATATTGGCCAGATTTACTTCAAACTTGGTGGGGATGTGCCTTGGGTGGATCTCTACCAAGTGTGTTCAAATGGTCACACTCTATTGATTTTTGGATTTTTTTATGATTCTTTTTGTTCTTTTTTGGGGCAAACCTTCAAAATTCTTCTCCTCTGAAAGCGCTCACCCAATTGCTTTGATATCGTACATTGACACTCCCGGGGACACCTAGTTCCCAATTTGTTCACCAGGTGGCGCTGCAATTTTTGTATGGTTTTGCTATTTTTCACTGGTTCTCAGAACCGTTCCTCCGATGAAGCTGAAATGTGATGGATATATTGTTGTGGAAGGGTCAAACAGTTGTTTACCAGGTGGCACTGCTTTGGATTCCTGATTTTTAAGGATTTTCATTTCGGGTACTTATCGTTCAATGCAGCTTTCCTAATTACTACTATGGAAGTCAATGGGCATTCTAATGCTAATTCACAGGACAACTGACACGAAATTTACTGTTTACTTGATAACTTGAGATCTGTTTTGAGTTAGCTACACATGTTAATTATTCTGTATGAAGGTCATGCTGAGACAGTACATGAATGACCTTGACCTTGTTTGTGGGGTCACAGTGCAACATGCATGAATTATACTCTTCATTATAACTTGAGAACTACTTGAACTTTGATGTTGCACATGTAAGTGTTCTTCTATAGAGGTCAGACTTACTCAGAACATTGTGTCCTTGATCCTTTCCCAAGTTCATAGAGCTGCAAGTGTGATGAATGTCAAGATCAGCTGAGGCACGGGCTGTTCACACAGCCCTCTTGTTAATTTTTTATGAGGTCCTGATTAGTCTAATTTAACATGCTATAACTTTTTTATAGTCCATTGGTTTAGCAGGCGTCACAAACCTATATGCACAACTGAAAATTATGTGTCTATCCATAAAAGCTTTGAAGATATGAAGCATTTAAAATTCCAGAGCCCTAGTTTGTACAATTTTGAGATTCCTGACAATTCAAGGAAAGGCGCACAAGTTAATGGCAGATGCAGCGTTTCCACGAATTTTGAAAGTAGTTGTCACTTTTACTTTTACAGTGTCAAAGAAAACTTGGTACAGTGGAGAGAGGGAGGGAGGGAGAGGGAGGGAGGGAGGGAGGGAGGGAGGGAGGGAGGGAGGGAGGGAGAGAGAGAGAGAGAGAGAGAGAGAGAGAGAGAGAGAGAGAGAGAGAGAGAGAGAGAGAGAGAGAGAGAGAGAGAGAGAGAGAGAGAGAGAGAGAGAGAGAGAGAGAGAGAGAGAGAGAGAGAGAGAGAGAGAGAGAGAGACTGTGTTTGCACACAAACATAATTAATATGCCAGTTTTCAAAGTGTACTGATTTCTTTGTAATTCCGTTTACAGATTCTGTCTTGACTTTGAGGAAATCAAAACTGAAATCAGAAACTTCTAGTTTGTTTTTACTATAATTTTAATGCTCACTGATAGAAAGCCCTTTGCCATGAATGTATTTGATAAGTAAATCTGGAAAAGACAAACATAACAAAAATGGTTCGTTTACCCGTAAAAGTCATGAGGTGTAAAAGCCTTGGGCGCTAATGTTCTGTGGGTAGTGTCCATGTTGGTGTGTGTTGGGGGGGGGGGGGGGGGGGGGGGAAGAACAAATAACTGTTTAAGACGAGTCTGTTTTACCATGTTTGCATGATGAGTGGATATTGTTCAAACACAGGAGGTGGGTAAAGTCAACATCACTTAATATTGTACATGCTTTCATGTGCCAAGATGCATATATGTTAAAAAAAAAAAGTCTTTAAACTCAGAGTAGACACTGATAATGATTATAACTAAAATTGAGATGATGAAGGGCACACAAAATGAAATCAGATATGCCTTATCATTAATCATCTTTTTTTTGGTCCCAAAATACAAGCTGTCACTATAACTGATTATGTTGTGTGTTAAAAGTAACACTTTAATTTCCTTTTAATTAACATGTTTAATAGGGAAATTTTAAAAACAGCAGCTGTGAAATTTCACATTATTGATTTTATATCCTCTAAAGCGCATACAATCAAAATACCCATTTACACCCCAGGGGCAATATGTTACAGACAGCTGTAACATTCATATTTTGATGAGAATCAGTTTAACAGAAAGGTCACATGACACGTGACAAATCATACTGGGAGTGGTTGCTTAACTTTGGTGGAGTGAGAAGGGTAGGAAGCCCTGATGCACCATTACCATGGTTGCAAAGGACAAATGTCATTATAGCCTTGAACTTGTACACAATTTCTCTCTTTGCTTATAAATACCAGTGGATAAATTTTAGTCTCTAAGTTTCATTTTGATACATTCCTGAACCCGGAAAAACTGATGCTTAAGTTTCTCCCCAGCTATATGGAGTACAAATTTGATAACTTAGAACTTTTAAGGTTATGCAAACTCTTGCAATGTGTCATATGGTTAATGGCTTAATGTATTTTCACGTACATGTGTTGATAAGTAGTAGACTCGCATTTACATAGATCAAGTGTTTAAAAAGTGTGTTATTTCTGGTCAACCCTTAAAATGCTGATTTAAGACTTCAAGATTCAAGTCACTTTGTGCGCAATGCGTGCAAAGTTTTCGGAGGAAAGCTGCTGACTAAGACCAATTTTTGCTTTAGACCAGGCTGGCTGGTATTTGAATGAAAGGTATCTTCATGAGGAATTTGAATCTTTTAAGCAATATGTATTTAATGATAATGCGAAAATGACTATATAGCCATGATGAGCACTGTTACTTTAAGGGTTAATGAACATGATGAATGCCCAGTTAGTTCAATTATGCAATCTGATGATGAAAAATCCAGGCTGTATTACCAGCTGCAATTAATCATCTTACATAATGCTGGTCAATCTGGTTACTGAACAGAAAATATTTACGTATACAGATCCAAAAAAAAAAAAAAACTGTTTCTTCAAGTGTCACTTTATCTAAAACTAACAACCAAAACTCAGACAGGTGACAAAGACTGCACCAGAAATGAAGATTAACACTGCCTGCTGGTCGACACTTTGCAAACAGGTGATTTTGTTTTACTGCATTGGAAGTGTTGGTTGCAGTGTATAGTGCTTTGTCAATATGTCTGGAGAGCCAGCCAGTTAGTACCTCTGAACTAGCGGGCAATCCAGGCAAAATGAATATGTTTAATCTGTCAATATGTTGTTACTGTGAAGCATTCATACACAGTCAACCCGATCCTGCATTATCAAGTAAACGTTATACTTTCAAATATGTTCTCATTTTTCTGCATGGATTTGAACCGCAGATCTGTGCAAGCTAAGATATTAGGAATCTGCAGTGAGTAACAATATAAGTGACACACAGAATTAAGAATGCAGTTATGATATGTCTTCATATATATTACCATGGTTACCAAAAGTGACATTGTTTCTGGCTTGGTGATGACTTGGTGCCTCCAAAATAAACACTATATAATCATAAATTTTTCGTGAGGGATTAATATTTGCAAGGAAACCCAGTTCAGGAATATTGAACTCAGGAAAATTGTAACACATTGAATATGGAATGAAAACTTGGATAAAATTTGGAAAACAAAACTTGTGAAATTCTGATTTGGAATGTATTTGGGAAATTTTGTGCCTGGGAATACAAATGATTATACAGTAATACAGTGCATAACTGTTAACGGCTATCAGACCGATTTAAGCCGCATTAAATCATGACACAAGAACCATAATTTTAATTAGTATATTTGTATCCAACTGACTCATGAGGAAGGCTACGAACATGACACAAAAACTAATAATATGAAACAGTTTTATTCTCAGCAATTAAGCAATTGAATATCAAATATTAATATCTCTGCATTTGATTTAGCAAATATTAGTACCTATTAAATTCTAGATGAATGGCAAGCTGTTTTTAAGTGTAAACCAGTGCAGTGGCTAGGTCTACATAAACAGGAGCATATTACATGTATGTGCACTTAATGTGGTCGAGTGTCTAATAAATTTTGTAATTTAGCCCCATGTGCACCCTCATGACATTGGGTTAATCCTGCCCCCCTGTTTTAACCCTTTCACACTCCGGCTGCTCAAATGTGCCCGGATGTAAAGTGTCGTCTCCCTTAATGTTTTTAGTTGAATTTCAGGAGCATTACTGGGAAACACTTTTGCTGAGATTAGTTAAGGCTATTCATGATGGCGCACCCTAGGTCAGTAGCTCTTCCTTGGCACATGTGGGTGCATTTGCCCCCAACCATACCAAGGAAATTATGTAAGCTATTGGCTGAGTTGTACTCTTACCAGGAATGGGTTAGTGTAGAAATAGTGAATCTTACAGGGCTGAGCATGAGCTACTAGTTTTCTCTCACAATGGATCGTCCTTGGCAGGGAAAATCATGAGCGACCGCAGGTCATGAGTGATTTTCCACACCATCAACAATCTTGAGTAATACAGTGGTACCTGCTATATGCAACCACTGCGGTGAGCAGCCGCATTACTTTTTGTGGTCACTGGCTCGAACATATGAGTCAGTTTCTTTGTAAAATTTACCTGTTGTGACAGGCCACCTACTGTTTGTGGTCACTTTTTCTTGGCAGAACGGGTGGCCACGTACAGCAGGTACCACTGTATATTATTCTGTAACTTTGTTGTGTAATTTTCTAACAGGTTATTAAATTTTATATCATTAATCAGGCTGTGCTGTAATCTGGTCTCATCATGATATTACAGAGCATTACATTAAGTTTTTTTTCCCCAATGTGCCTGACTGCCATGCACTTCTGCTTTAATTTAGGACAATAAAAAAAACAGGATTGAAATGGCATAACACTTCGAGGGTTCCAGCAAGAGCCTTTTATTACAATTTGGGACGGGCAATTTGTCAAATCTCTGTAGCAGACATGCACATGATTTTCACTTGACCAGATAGAAAGTTTACTTGTCCGAGACAGTGGGGCCTGACCTAATGTTAAGTGCTGGTGACAAGCTGCAGACTTGATTATTCACCATAGGTTGCCATATGTCCTGATTACATTAATGATATGTCATGTCCATCGACCTTGGGTTATTGTCCAATAGAAGATGTTGACTGTAGATGGCAGCACTACTACATATCCCTTACTTGACACCCTTGCTGGTGGAGACACCTGAAAGGTTCCAAAACTCCCAAATTTTTGGGCCATTGCCCGAAATTTAGCTCATGTCTTTAAAGTCTGCCGATGTTCTGAATCTTGAAAAAAAGAAAACAACTCCAGAATTATTAATTATTTCTGTAAAAAAAATTGACATTTTGCAAAAATTGTTTCTTTGTGACAGCATTTTTTGTGTGTTCACTGGTAACTGACTGTGGTTATCTGCATTTTAAATGTGGTTTCCTACTCCCTTTCCTACAACTGATTTTTGCAATTCTAAACCATCAGAATGCACCATTTTAACTGTATATTTTCAAAAATGTCTCGTGTCAGGACGGGGGAACACCCCCCTTCCAAGCCCTTCCCCCATAGTCCGTGCAATCTCCTCAATTCCTATTGATAAACCTGGAACATCTCCTAAATTGGGAGAAACTAACTAGGAACCTGTGAGACACCCGGAGGATAAACAAGTCTAGCTCCTCTCATTGGCCAGCTGTTGTCAGGATAAACAAGTCTAGCTCCTCTCATTGGCCAGCTGTTTTCAGGATAAACAAGTCTAGCTCCTCTCATTGGTTAGTTGTTGTTGGGAACTGCTGAAGGAAGTAATGTGTCATGAAAATGGGGTACTTCCGGCTTCCTGTGCTATAATGGCAGTATTGCGGTGTAAACATACAGTGTGCGCTCGTTATTTTCAACAGGTTACTGTCGCACGTGAATGATCCAACACTGGACAATGACGTTCCAAGGGACTACATTCTGTACCTGTGCCCTGTTGGAGACCTGCAGAAGGAACTGCTACAATTCTGGAAACAATCCCTGGCTGACTGTGGGTGGAATCGAGCACACAACATATTTCCTCATGTTACGCTTTGTTCCTTCTTCAAGGTACGAGACACAGTTTGCATGTTATTATGATTATGTGATGTTTTTTTCTTCACAACATGGCAAGAGACGATGCAAAATTTGTCATGTTTTTGTAAATGTACAAGCACACGTGGATCTTTTTTTCAGTGTAATGACCCCCTTCCTCGTAAGGCTTTTCTTTAAAGGAGTTCCCCTCCCCCCCCCCCCCCCATCTTTTGGGTGAAATTTGGGTCGCAACATGTAGTCTGTTAAAGGGTGACAGTTGAGTTTATGCTGCTCCATGGCAGAGTGGCCCATGTAGAAGTATCTATTTATTAAAAAAAAATAACGTTTCTTATCTAAAGCATATTAATGTTGCCATTGTCACACAGGTAAATATACCTAGAACCTTTTAACAACTGGAGGGCACCACTGGTCAAAATGGATCACCTGACTCCCGATCAGTCACATGTGGCAAGAGATGTCAGGTGGTACCTCTCTGACCCGGTGCTGTCCTCTGGTTAGTGAGGCAATGTAAGTTTATCCCATTGGTGCGACTTTCTCTCCATAGGTGGCTGACGACCAGGTTGGAACCCTGCTTGACACAATGAAGAATGTCACTAAAGCCTACAAGAACATTCCACAAAACATAGAACTTGATTATTTCTCATCAACAAACTTTATTGGACTCTTTGTGGCTGACAAGTGCGCCGAAATATTCAAAGATTTGACTGCCAAACTAGCAGCGGAATTAAAGAGTTTAGGTATGTTATGGCTTTACTGGCATTTTCGTGAAACAAAAATCCAAGATATGTTTGTTTACATACTTTTTGTCTTGTTTATAGTTTTTCATATTTTTGACACCTGGTTTGGATGTTGTCTGCATCAAATTTGATCTTTGCCTTGTATTCTTGTGTGTGATTCGGAAAATTTTAACAGTACAAGTTTCATGACTTTGGATTCACAACAGCTATTTCTTATACACAAACAATCAAGAAGTATGTAACGTTTTCGATGATCCTCGTGAGGAAAGTTCAACTAACAAGATATTTGGGTTTCTGACTTGGCTGACAAATTGTATTGACACAATTAAAACCACATGCAACTTATTTTGCTTAATTGAGGCAGAATTCTGTATTAGTGATCCGTGTTGTTTGGTGTTTTATATTTAGACCTTCATTTTGGCTTCCAGGAATCACAGTAGAACCTCACAAGAAACAGCTGCATGTTAGTTTGGCCTACATGTACCAAACAGTTTTAGGTGAGAAGTTGGAGACATTAGCAAGAGCTATAAACTTAAAAAGTGCTGCTGAGTGGGAACTCCGACTATACTCTAGAGATCCCAGGAGTGCAAATAAACAGGTGTGTATAACCACAGTGAAACATATATACTTGTACATGTATGTACGCTGACCTCTGCTGGAGGCAATAAGTTTTTATATTAATATCCAGATATTAATCGGGTGAAAGTTGTTTATGATGGATAACTTATCAAGGAAATGATCTGAAAACAAGACAAAAAATAAAAAATAGGTGTTGTGTTGAACTTGTCTCCAAGAAATAGTCTTTACAATACGTGTTATGCATGTTTTGGTGTAGTGTTTTGTAACATCATACATCATAATACAGATCCGTGAAGCTGTCAGGATGTAATTTGATAATTGAAGATATTGAAAAGTAATTTGGAAGATTAATATATATGTGCGTGTATTATGTGAGCTTCCTTGATTAAAAATATCTCTCTTGTGGTTGACTCATACATTGTACAGTTTTATGATTAATTCCATGCATAATTTTTAAGTAAATGTGTGTCTTTTTTTATTGTCTCGCCAGCATTAGCTGTGTGCGAGACTAAGCAGTCACTTTCCGGACGTCCATCCGTCAGTCTGTCCGTCCGTCCGTCTGTCAACCAAAAACTTCGGAGTGGCATTCAACCAAAAACTTCGGAGTGGCATTATTTCACTAACTAGATCAGATAGGGCTATCATACTTGGGTGGATGATTGATTGTAATCATCACTAGAGATGTGGGCCGTCAATGTTACACTTCATTGATTACTTCATGCTTCATTGAGCATTGGAGAAAAACTTCGGAGTGGCATTATTTCAGTAACTAGACTACATAGGCCTTTCATATTTGGGTACATGATTTAATGTAATCATCCCTAGAGACGAGGGTCATCACTGTCACACTTCATTGATTACTTCATGCATGATTGAGCATTGGAGAAAAACTTCGGAGTGGCATTATTTCAGTAACTAGACTACATAGGCCTTTCATATTTGGGTGGATGATTTATTGTAATCATCCCCAGAGACGAGGGTCATAACTGTCACACTTCATTGATTACTTCATGCTTGATTGAGCATTGGAGAAAAACTTCGGAGTGGCATTATTGTCTTGCCAGCATAAGCTGTTGGCGAGACTAAGCAGTCACTTTCCAGACATACGTCCGTCCGTCAACAAAAAACTTCGGAGTGGCTTGAATTACGCTGGCGAGACATTCATGCCCCGGGGCATGGCTCTGGTTTCAAAAAGCTAAATGTCCTGCTACGGTTCCATGTCAACAATACCCAAGATCCATTAGCCATCTATGCTACCGTTGGGAACCCTTTTTTTCTGTACACCCAACAGATGAACTGTGAAGATTCTAACATTACATAGAAATATCCAGTCTGTTATTATTTTCAAGGTTTTCCCCTGGTTACTTGTCATATATGTGAACTTGTTCCCCGCCACCGAAAGCGGCATAGGAGGATGTAGAATTAGTAGGGATTGGGGCCACTTCCATCCATTTGTCCATCTGTCAGTCTGGGAGCATATCTCTAGAACCCTAAGAGATAGAATTATGAAATTTGAACCAGAGATGCATCATACCATGGGCATGTGCGCTGTGTATTGTTTTTGACCTTGAAAATAGGGCCGAAGAACATGTCCATTTTTCGTGTGTCTGGCAGCATATCTCTAGCACCCTTAGAGATAGAATAATGAAATTTATACCAGAGATGCCTCATACCAAGGGCATGTGCGCCATGTATTGCTTTTGACCTTGACCTATTTTCAAGGTCACAGGGCACAAGAACATATCATTTTTTGTGCATCCAGACATGCTGTATACATTGTATATTACCTTTCTTCTATATATTGTGGCGTGGGACACTGTGCACTTGTTAGTGTTGATTTGAAATACATGTTCCTGTATTAATTGGAAAATTTGACATGGAGAAAGAGAGAGTGGATTTTAAAAGACATGAAAATTAACTTTGCCTACATTGTATGACTGTACATGTAAGTGCACTGTGATTTTAACAAGTTCTGAAGTCTTGGCCTGTGCAGATTGAGTCCTTTTATTTTTTTATATTTTTTTTGCAGGTACGGAAAGTAGTGTATCCACATTCACCAGAAATGGAAGATGAACTGGAGATGATTGTCGGGGACTTCCTGTATATAAGTGAAGATGACATCAAGTCCAGTGCCGATGGCTGGTACCAGGCCACATCCTGGTTGACAGGCTGCAGTGGACTCGTGCCTGGCAACTTCACCGAACAGACAGCTGAGTCGGAAACTTGGACCATGCATCTGTAAGTTTAAAATACATACAGGTAGAAGTTGTGCTCTGCTGTTTGTCTTTAACGTGTTTTATAGGCGAAGTCCTCAAGTTGATTCCACCAATAAAGTGAAGATATATAGTAATGTATGGTATAAAGTTATAATGTACAAGTTTGATCAAAGGGATTTCAGGTGTGTGTTGTATACCGTAAAGGCGCAAATTTTCCCTGAGGTATTAATTTTCCCAAATTTTCCCGAGTTGTACCAGTAGGGAAAAAAAAAAAACAGTTAATTTCTGTGGCATGCAGTGTACAGAAGTACATGTACAACTGAACCAGGTCTCACATGATTGATCATTCATTACAAGGTTCCTAGATAAATTAGATCAAAGATATGATAAATTCCAATCAAATGAATTATTCCATATTTTATTTCACTAAAAAAATGACCACCGTGTCAAATCAGTCCATGCATGTCTCAAGTGATTCATATTTTTTACCCTTTGAGTGCATTTGCTGGATTTGCTGTTCGGGAGAATAAAAACCAGGAATTTGTTAATTTTAATGGATTCGGGAAATTAAATGCTCGGGAAAATGTGTGCCTTTACAGTAGCTGTCCTGCATGACGGCTTATTATTCTAAGATGATGCAGGATGCATGACAGCGGGTCACCAATGACATTGTAGGTCACCTGACCAATTTTTACCAGTTTGAATTGGTACGACTCAAATGGTCTAAAAAGTGCTCCAGATCTTTGCTCTGGGTTCCTGGCCTGCCCAAATGATTTCGATTCTGTGACCAAAACCTCAAAGGGTCACTTTTAAGCTATAATCAAAATCTTTTCATGTCAGTTTTTGTTGTATATGGTATTTCTCCTAAAATATAATTTGATTAAGGGTTGTGCTTTTCTTTTGGTCAGAGTTCATAATTAATAGCAATTATTTGTAGACCTGCGAATCTAAATGTTTGGCTTACATCAGCTATTATTTTTGACACAACTGAGTCTCATCAGGCACTGAGATTTGAGGGGGGAGAAAAATTTTTGTTAGATTCATAAGTAGGGTCTCCATCATGATACTAGTGGCATGCACCACTTCGGTTGACAGGTTTATTTTCATGTGGGTTGGGCACTGGCTTTTGCCAAGGAAAGCTTTTGACTGTGTTTCAGATGTGTGTGAAAACTGAAGATGATCATAATGGATCTATGTGGAGATATATGACTCTTATACAAGAAGTTTCTTTTTTGGTATATGCAGGTCAATCCGGTTAAACGAAAAAGACACAGACAGCAATAAAGAGACAGATGGGAGGGGTGATGTCTGTAATGGAGCAGAGGGACTTTACTCCAGTGCGTTGTATGCCAGAATCAACAAACAGGTAATGATCTTGTTTTAACCCGTTCCCCCTCTCCCCCCCCCCCCCCCCCCAAACCAGCTCAAACCGGCTGGTGGTAGAATGTCGTCAGCTTCATTGTTTTCAACTAGTTTCAACAGTAAAGAAAAACAATTTGAGAATTGTAGAAAAGACCTATCAAGGTAACATGCTCCAGGTCAACAACTTTCCTTGGCATGGGTTGGACATTTAGTGCCCAACCCATGCCAAGGAAAGCTGTTGATTCAGTCATAATTCAAGGGGGGAAGGGTTAGGAGACCACCTTTAAGAGCAAGCAAGAGGAAATAATAAAACTACACAAGTATGAGTGACAAAGTGTTAATTCTGCATGGCAAGAGCATATCAGTGGAGCAAAAGGATATGTGAGCAGAAGCCCATCAGGTGATCACAAGAATGTTTTATTTTTTAATCTCATGCACATGTAAGTCAAAGTAGCCGTTGCATAAATACATGTAGCAGACAATAAATCAACATCCTCAGTGTGTGGCAGCACTCAGGGAATAAGGGATGGTTCAGCATGAAAATAGTTCCATGGAGCGGGAATCGACTGCCTGCAGTGAGTGATAGTGTGGCATGGTAAACAAGTGACGGCCTTGGCTACGGGGGACAGGAAGAATTGTGAACCTGAGGGTTGGACTTTCAGTTAGGTTAATTAAAGTTATAAACTTTTTAACTGTGATTTCTTCATATATTTGTCTCCATACAATAATTAAAGAAGACAAAAAACACTCAAGAATGATTTATATTGCGTATGCAACAAGAAGAGAAAAACATTTCCGGCGAAAATCATTCTTATTAAATAGCTTAGATAGGTTGTCAAGAATGCTGACTGTCAGTGGTGACAACATGACACTTTCGCGAAAGGTGAATGCAACCAGGTATGTCTGAGACGGATTGCCCAGATGACCTAATTGGAAGTCGATGAAGTTACAAAAAGATGAATTTGCCAAAAACCAGATTACAGTGCGATGAACTTGAATGCGATGAAGTGACGTTCACCTGTTTTACGTATAATTTTTTTCTGAATTTTTATGTGTCCTGCACCTAATTTTACTTGTCCATGACGATAGGACATAGGAATTTTCTCACTTTGCACAATGTAAGGAAATTTACACAAAACACAGGAGCATTAATGACCAATATGTTGTAAATGGTATGTACACTTTTGCCTTTATATTTATTTTCAAGCCCAAAGGATCCAAGAAAGAAGGTGTTGAACACATCCGAGCAGCCAGTGCGAAAGCTCCATCTTCACGAGGCAGACAGCTGTATCTTGTACGACATGGAGAACGCGTAGATTTCTGCTTTGGTCAAGACTGGATTAGAAAATGTTTCGATGCATCAGGTAGGGCATGTAATTGTAGTCAAAGAGGATAACTGATGGCATGATGTGGAGACAAAAATGATGCTTTTTGTCGATGATCACAAGATCATTACTGACATAGTGTCTCCAGTGGTAGAGTGCATGTTGGGACATGAACTGCACACTGTGCTTTGTTACAAAATTGCCAAAAATATTGCTTTAAGTAACATTGGCAAAATAGTTTGTTTGTTTGTTTGTATGTTTTTTGGCTCAGGTACTTGTTAGTCACCAGCTGACCTTATCTTTTGGTCTGCCATCACTTGTCCTTCAACACTTTTACATGTACATTTTTTGGCTTCACCTTAAAAACAGTTCATGGGATCCTGGTCAAACTTGGTGGGCATGTAACTTGGATGAGTGTCTGCCAAGTTCTTACAGTAATTTATTGTTTTGTTTTTTTGTTTGATAATCTTTCAGAATTTCTCAGAAACAGCTTTGCCAATTGCTCCGAAGTTGCACAGGGCATTCTGGATACACCTGAATCACATTTTGTCCAAAAGATGGCACTGTGACTTTCCCAAAGATACAATCACATTGATACAGAACTGAAAATTATGTTTATGATCTGTTACAATAAATATCAGTGCAATTTCAGTATCATACATTGTCTGCTTCACTGTTGGCTAAGTCTAAGTTTTGAAACCAATTGACTGGTTGTTAATAAAGATTTCAAAAAAGTAATGATTGGAAGTCAGCTTCATAGTTATAGGAATGCTTGGCTAGAGCTGTGGATTAATCAAGTGTAGTCAATATCACCAAAATGATACAGATGTATGGACCAAACTCTTTTTATTTTTCCCCTTTGGCCAAACCAGTTCTAAATTTTTCAATTGACAGGCTGGTATTACAAACCAAAATTTAAATATGTGATTGAGACCAGAAATCTTGAAGTTCTTGAGCCACTTTGGCTAAAAATATTCAATGTCTTCACCCATATCCCATTTTTATTAGTGCATTGTTAATTTGCTTATGGCTAGTGCTGGTCTAGTTGTAACAATAATGCTGTATGTACTTTTCGGCATCGTGATTTATGGCATCAGTTCATTATAAGCATGTATGATCTAATGTTCCTTTATTACACAATATGGTTACATAGACAAGACTGGACAAATATTGGGCAGTGAACAGTGACATGTTGACAGCAGGCAAGACAGTCAGTTAATCATATTGTTAACCCTTCTGTGGCAGGATTCTGTGTTTCTTCTATGCAGTGATTTCTGTAACCCTCCCCCCGCCCCCAAAAAAATCTTCATTTAGAGAGATGATACAGTGTGGGAGTTTTAGACGATGATGTGACTTACATTGAGGTCTAATGTGCTCATTGTTTGTTTGGTGATCTTTATGTGCTGTGTGTGGCAGTCGGAGTATGACGAGGGAGGCCGTTAAATGATCTGCCGTGTGGAGTGAAAGGGTCAATTTTGTGACCTTATGACTTGTCTCTGTTGACATATCTTTGTACCAGCTGTCCTTAAAGTACACAATGCGTAATTAGAAAATCTTAGGACAGCTTTATGTCCTGAGGACACGATACATACACACATACATATTTTTTTAGAACCCAAACAACTGACACTGTCAAACTTTTGGCTTATTTATTGCGAGATGAAAAGGTGGCTCAAATTCTACATGATATCATACCATTAGTTAAAGAAGATGGCAGACGATTAATGTTAATTTCTATTGTCATGTGCCATGATGTTGATACACACATAGAATACATTATTGGAAGTTTATGTTTAAGGTTAGGTAACAATGCAATTCAAGTTTCATGTACATATTTTTTTCAAAAGTTACATGTAGGTCAGTGACACAATGTATTCAACATGTTTAGTTTGATGCACATTGTGAAATATGTAATTCATGGGAAGAATGTAAGGAATTTCCTTATAGTATTTCACTCGGTCCATGTCGTGCATACTGTATATAGTCATAAGTTTGCCCAAGGGTTATTTTCCTGTAATTAATTTTCATCTTGTGAGGGATTAATTATCGTTATTTTTTTTTATCTTGAAGTCAATTTGTGGGTAGTTTGATGTAGGAAAGTTTTGCGCATGGCGGTTTGAACCAGCCTGGGTTCAGTTCAGGGAATTGAAGGAGAGGAAATTTCAGTTTGGAGTCAATTTGAGAAATTAGGTATTCAGAAATATGAACAATGTGTATATACATGTAGTGGTTATTGTTCTGTATCCCCATGCCTGCACTATGACCATGGTAAATGGTATACCAAAATATGTCAACAGCTTTCCCTGGCATGCATAGGGCACTCAGTGGCCAACCCGTGCCAAGGAAAGCTGTTGACCTGGGACATGTGGTCTTGCTAGGTCTCATCTGCAATACTCAGTCACACTGTTTTTCATTACTGATGGAATTAGTTGAAAACAGTGAAGCAGACGACATTTGACCATCAGCTGGTTTTGGCCAGTTCAAGGGAGAAAGGGTTAATTTTGTAAATGTATGTAAACTGTACAGAGACAGGTTTTGACCACAGATACATACCGTTGTTAGTGTTCATATTACCGGTGTTATTTTAACATTTTTGCATTTGAACAACAACAAAAATCAAATCTCAATCTTTGAGCTTTAATTCTGAACTATCATCTGATTGTCAATGATAGGTAACTTTCTGCGAGACTGGGCACATGTACAATGTGGCAGTGGTATAACACCGACAACTCCCAATGAAAAGCATTTTGAAAGTTTTTTTTTTTTTTTTGGACATTGTGAATGCATAAGTTAAAACATGAAGTATATTTTTGCAGGGAATTACATCCGCTATGATCTCAACTTACCGAAAGTAATTGCGAGAAGAAAGGGAGGCCATACTGACTATGCCAAAGATAGTCCCCTGACCACCTTAGGCACATTTCAGGCATTGGTCACAGGTATGTATTCTTACACTGTCTACACCTGTGTCAGACTCTTATTTATGCAATTTTTTTCAATTGGATTGATCTGTCTTTACATAATCGTTTATTTTTTTTTAATTTTTTTTTTTTTCACAAGATCGATAAGGGCTGCGGCAGAGTATGCCTGCACCAAGCTCTGTGTTATCTCTACTGCATTGGAAGCAGAATGGAGAAAACACGAGAGATTGGTCAGTTTTAGTAGGCAACAGAAAAGTGGCTTGACCAGAAGTGAAAAAAAAAAAAAAAAAAAAAAGAAAGACAGTAGCAATCAGTGTCAAGGTGGTAAATTATTGGATGACAGTTCTCCAGTGGAGGTGGTTCAGCATGTTCTTATTCAGATACTGAACAGGCAGTTGCATTGATATATCAGGTATTTGCTCAAAACATTGAAAGTATACCAGCGTGTTGGGGGGGGGGGGGCATTTGGGAAAGTGAAGGGGCTTTTAGTATGCAAGTGTGTTAAGTAAAAATGTTCAATATGCCAACATGGAAACCCTCTTTTTCCCCCTACCCCCATCCCAATATATTCAAGGCTGACTTTTGGTGGCTTTCAAAAACAAGAATACAGTTTCATCATTTATTGAAGACGGTATCTACATGATCAGTCAGTCTAAGTAAAGTTACATTTTTTGTGGCATACCTACAGGTTTTCTCAGAAAAGTTATTTCAGTTACATATGGTTTCTGGGATAAGCTTTACCGTGTTTCACATTGCATTTTGAACCAATAACAATTCACAGGTACTCATGACAAAACCAAAAAACCACACCACTTTTTAATTGTTGCAGCATAATAAATGAGGTTTTCGGGGAATGGCCAATTGACAAACAGAAATCCTGCATTGTAAATGAATGCAAAGGAGATACGGCTGATTGACAACTGTTTGTAAACAAACTATTTATTCCCATTTTGAGAGCATATGTGTCCCAATGTATTTTTTTGTGTGTGTCAGCACAATTTTAATGTAAAAGTAATGTATGGAAATCTCCTCATTACAGGTTAACTTTAATCAAACTAACGAACTTTTTTTAACAATTTTTTTAAAGCACAAGGACCAGTTTAAAAGTTTGTGCATAGTATCTGTGTAGTTCCATTTAGACAATATGGTTTCTTAAAATAATGGACATGGAGGTAAAACCTTCTGGATTCTGCTTTATTTGGGGGCGTAAAACACCATTGAAGGTATTTGAGAAAAAGAATCGAGAATAGTCTGTAAATCTGGGAAAGGGGGATTTTGAATTTTATGCTAGGCAAAGCCTCGCAAAAACTTGAGCCCCCCCTCCCCCCCAGCTCTTGCCACTCCCTTATCCCAGATTCATGGCCTGTCATGGGCTCTCCATATCTTTAACATCAGAGTTACCCCTGGTATTATTACAGAGTGCACATTTACTATGCATCCTCTGAAGGAGGGGATGCATATAGTGTTTAGTCTCGTTGTCTGCCATCTGACCTGCTGCGGCTGTGTATCTTACTTCCCTTATAATTCTGTTACCTCTTGACCTATTGCCTCCCTTATCTGTAATTTGGTACACATAATCTATGGGTCTGGGGAATTTTTCCCTTATAATAATATATATAACGTTGAGGTCAAAGGTCAAGGTCAAATCCTTGTTGCATTTTTCTGCTGACTCAGCAATTTTCACATATTGGCTTATACCGTGTTAATGGTGCATCGTAGACCAAGGTTACTATTAAGCGTTAATAGGAAAGTACCTATGGGGTTTGAATTTGTATGGTTGAGTGACCTTGACAGATCAAGCTGCATACATTCCTGTTGATTACTATGTACGTGTAAGTCAATGGGGATTGCAATAATACTAATTCACATTTTCAACTTCTTCACCAAGACAATTGACCAGATTCACTTCAAACTTTGTGGGGATGTGCATTGGGTAGGTATCTCCCAATTATTTCTAAATATATGTACTCCAATGATTTTTGGATTTTTAATGGTTTTTTTTTTTTTTTTGGTTAATTTTTGCATTCCTATTGGCTAGCGTGTAAGTCAGTGGGGTCTGCTATGGTGGTTCATATTTTGACCTTTTCAAAACTGTAAGCCAGATTCGCTCGAAACTTTTGGTACAGATAGTCCATACATTTTCGGAATTTTTTCCGTATGGTTGTGGATGACCTTTAGGCCATAGGTCAAGGTCACAATGCCTTGCAAAATAAAATGGTTTCCCTGCCACATCTTCACAAAGGTGTGATGGAAGTCCAGCAAATTTGTCATTATTTACCCAGGTGAGACTTCCCTAAATTTTCCAGGGATGACCTTGAGGTCAAAAGTCAAGGTCAAACTTTCTGCAGAAGAATGGTGGCTATCTTAGAGGGGCACCCTCTGGTAAGAGGCACCTTCTCGGGGGGGATGCATAATTTTTTTTGCACAAAAAACTCACTTCTAGTTAACAACTGCAGTTGCCCCCTCTAATAAGGCGACCTTTCTGCAACACAAATGTTGCCACATTATATGTGTTGCCACTCTTCAGCAAGACAACAGAGTAGAAGGGGACACTGTCTGCATGAAGATAATGGCCTTAGGAAAGAGGTAGCCTTTGGTGAAAGGGGCGTTATTCAAGGGCTACTAGTGTACCCCAAATCACACAATGTATGGGTACAAACAACTTGTATGTTTGACTTGTTTATTCAGTAGTACCTGCTATTTAAGACCACCCTTAATGCCAAACAAAAGTGGTCACATATGACAGGTGATCTTTCACTGCAGTTAAGCTAGCAAAGAATTAAAGGCCAGTGTCTTGAAAGGGTGGTCTTAAAAATGAGTGTGGTCCTCCACGAAAGGTGGTCTTTACAGCAGGTACCACTGTACATGTTATTGTTGTCAATTTTCAAGGTGCCCTTTTTCACGAAAGGTCTTTATACTCCATCGCATATATTAATTTCTGATGTACTGGTATGTTCATCATGTACAGGTGAGGCCCTAGGCCAGAAAGATGTTCCAATAAAACACATCTACGCCTCTCCATCCTTACGCTGTGTCCAGACCGCCAGTCACATCTTGAAAGGTTTGTCGATGTTTAACCTGGGGGCTTGTTTACAAGCCACTTGACTGTCATGATGCATTTGACATTAGTGCAACATTCTCTGAAATATTACTGTAATATATACAAGGTTTGACAACAATCATTATTCGGATTTGCAGAATCGTTTTTCAAACTAGTGCCTTGTGTTATTTGTTTCTATTGAGTGTCAGTTTCCATGGTAACCAGGAAAAAGCTGTGACTGCATTAAAGCATGGTTTGATAACAATAGGAGAATTTGACATATCGTTATCCTCATGGGTGGCTTTTTACTTCATAAATGAACATGGGATGTTAAGCGACAATAATTTGTTGATACATATCATTTTACGGAGACCAAGTCCAAAGAGTTTTCAAAATTTTGAAAAATCATTTTTGCTCATCATCTGTCACAGTTGAATTCAGGTTGAAAGATTCAATTTGCAAGTAAATGTGACTCTAAAATAACTTTTGAAAAAGGAAAAAAATACAATAACTCTTATCCTGACATTATAAAAGGCCACATTAACAACATAAGAGTCTTCTTAACTTTATACCTAGTTGTATTACGGGGAAAAAGCACCAACCTTAACTGCTAAAATTTTGATGCCATAGCTGTAATTCACCAATATTTACATATATATATATATACATGTATATATATATATATATATATATATATATATATATATATATATATATATATATATATATATATATATATATATATATATATATATACATATATATATACATACATATATATATACATACACATATATATATATATATTTTGGAATCTCCCTATTAATACCATGTAAGGGACAAAAGGTGGTAGTAATACGTTGTGGTCTTAATATGGAAATGGTCTTTTATGGAGGTGATCTCAATTGGAGATTGTAACATATATATATATATATGTATATATATATATATATATATATATATATATATATATATATATATATTTTTATATATACACGCACATGCACACATACACATCTTTTTTTGATCAGTCTTTTTCTAATTTAAGGAATGGGCCTCGCCCTGGAGATCCACATTGAGCCAGGTCTCTTTGAATGGCTGGGGTGGTACCAAGAAGGCCTCCCCAAGTGGATGACCCCGGCAGAGTTCCGGGAGTTTGGTCTCAAGGTCGCCACTTCTCACACACCAGTTGTCCCTGTGTCCAAGCTGGAATTGAAGGAAACCACGGAACAGTATTACAGCCGCTGCCACCTGGTGACCAAAGAAATACTTAAAAAGCATGAAGCTGACGGTGAGTAGTTAGTGCAGTGGTGCCACCTGGTATGCCACATGGGTGAGAGTTGTGCAAATGAATACTTCAAGTAATTTGTGGTACATTTATGAAAGCGCTTCCAGGACAGTTGCCTGCCAAACAAGCCATGCATGCTTGGTGTTCACCAGTACATGATACTTTGTTTATATTATGTACATGTAACAGTACATTATAGTAGTTAGAACTGCTTTGCGGTACATTGTAATTGGTGAGTTACAGGAGTACTTGCCTGTCTGTCTGACTGTCTCACAGACGCATGAAAGGGAACACGACTCCAAGCACAAACTGAGGTGTGAAGGTGTCAAAATTTTGGAGGGAGTGCACTCTGTTGACTCGTAGCTCTATCCCAGTAGTACTCCCTTCAGGCTTCTCTTACTTGGCAAGAGGGAGAACATTGGTACATGTAGGGTTTTGGGTTTTTTTGTTTTTGTTTTGTGTGTGTGTGTGTGTGTGTGTGCGTGTGTGAGTGTGTGTGTGTGCGTGCGTGCGTGCGTGCGTGCATGTGCGTGCGTGCGTGTGTGTGTGTGCATGTGTGTATGTGCGTGCGTGCGTGTGTGTGTGTGTGTGTGTGTGTGTGCGTGTGTGTGCTGGATGATGTGCATTCTTGTGCCACATAAATATCTTGTAAGTTGGCATTTTATGTATCCAGCCCATGTTCTTCTTTACGTCCAGGTGGAGTGAACAAGATCAGTTTGTTAGAACGGTGGGTCCTGCAGGCACACGACGGTTTCGGTCCCTTATTAATGTAGTGACCCTTTACACAGAGTTTCAAGGCAAACCCGGGGTAGAGTTGCACTTTGAAGTGCTGCCTGCTGTGAGCACACCCTACAGTGAAACCTCATTATAACAACACTCGGATAGCCGACATATTCAATATAATGATACAAACTTTCATGGTAAAAAGGTTTATTATCCCCCGCCCAAGAAGTGGGCAAGGGGATATGGTAATGGGCACCGTCTGTGTGTCCGTCCGTCCTTCCATCCGAAACAAATTTTGTCCGGCCCATATCTTCTAAATTATTGATGCCAGCCCTTTGATTTTTTTATGGTGGGTAGACCTTAGGTAGTAGGTGTGCATAGGCATTGTTTTGTGTGCCTAATTACTTGCATCAATTAATTAATTAACAAAGTTCGTTAAGCAAGACAAATTTTGTCCGGGCCATATCTGCTAAACTATTAATGCTAGCCCTTTGAATTTTTCATGGTGGGTAGACCTTAGGTAGTAGGTGTGCATAGGCATTGTTTTCTGTGGCTAATTACTTCCATTAATTAATTAATTAACAAAGTTCATTAAGCAAGCTCAAGATACAATACAAATTTTGTCTGGGCCATATCTTCTAAATTATTGACGCCAGCCCTTTGATTTTTTTATGGTGGGTAGACCTTAGAGGGAATATGGTAATGGGCACCATCTGTGTGTCCGTCCGTCCTTCCGTCCATCAGTCCATGATTACTGTGGGCGGGGGATATGGCTAGCGTCAGCGTCTACTTGTTTTCTTTTGTTATTTGACTCATTTATCTGACATATTCAGTTATCGGACACAACTCAAGGAACAGATGGTGTCATTATTAACTAGTTTTCATTGTATATAAGTAATCAGATAAGACTGGCTACTCCCAGCAAGATGCTGGCTGGAGGCCTTGTTCTTGTCCCCAAGAGACAGTAATTTTCTTTCTTATCAGGGCTGCATCTGAGCATATCCGTCAAATTATTTCCATTAAGACTGACTAGTATTGAACAGAATTAGGGAGTCCTAGGGGAATAAACATAAAACTTCCCGATAAGTTCTTTTCTGGTTCTTGGTTTCTAGCATGTTGTTTACAGCATGCAGCCTTTAAAACTGACACCTGTGTAGGTAACATTTTCTCTACCCAATATAAATATGTATAGCTGTTCCACTCTTGGAAGGCCACCCCAAAAGGAGATATGCGTATTTATTTCCCGCCACAACTGCATACCTGATTGCCTAGTCTCACTTGGCGGGATATGGCGAGATACAGGTCGGTACCTGTGGGCACAAGGGAGATATTTTCTAATGTTTTGGAAATAAAGAATATTTATTAAAGACAGATGGAATTTTTTCTTTATATATGGCTCGGGAAATACTTGATGAATACCATTTTGGCATTTGCAAACATAAATTTCTCAAAAAAACGCTAATTTAGTGAAAAATGAACATGTGGTGTGACCCGCACGTCCCCCGTGATTGCTTGGAGTCAAACCCGTGCTCTGTGGCAGGAAATGAATATGCATAAAGTGTAATGCTGCCCATAGGTGGCCTTACAAGAGGGGTGGCCTCCTAGAGGGGGGCGATAATGGAAATATAGCAAACATTTTGCATAAGAATGAGGGGTGGGGGGGGGGGGGGGGGAGGGGTCTCTGACAAGAGGGGCTTACAAGAGGTGGGGCCACTGTAATATAATTTCTCATAATTTTTCCAGTTTTGATTTTAATCTTGAAAGACAAGGCAGATCATACAATTATGTTTGAATCAGTTTGATTAACTGAGGATTTTTACTTATTCATGGAGTCTGGTGACCTCTCATGCAGGGCTTCACCTTAATGAAAGCCTTATTGTCCAGGACAGGTCTATTTTCAGACAAGTGCCACCGGTGGCAAAAATTGTCCCTATCTCGGAACTAAGCTATTGCCATAACATGCTGACTGGATCAGCCAATCAGAAGAGGGCCTTTGGATTGTCAAGAGGAGGCTTGACAGAGATGCAGGAATGGGTCATACATGTAGAGGTAGCTGAGGCATTGTGAATCATGATGTAGTTCAGGGACAATATGATGAAATTCTGCATGCAAGGAGTGATATCTGCCCAGGGGATCTGGAGCAGGTACCACATGACAGTGTTGTGTGGCATCAGGTCATGGGGATGAACTGTGAATTTCTAATTTGCATGAGAGTCTAAGTGTGTCTTTTCAAATGTTTTTGGTTATCAGTCTTTTGAAGTCGCATATAGTGGTATAGCATTGTGTGAACAGTGATTGACTGGCTGTGCATGCATCTGTTTCATGTCCAATAAATTTGTTTCTTGAATCATATGCATGTATATTGTGAAAAGTATATGGCACATGTATATACATGTTCAGCTTTCTCACAGTGGTGTTTTATATCCCCATAGCAGGGCCTCAAGTCATGAATGAGTATATTTAATGAGTTTTTATTGGATGAAGCAGGGTTTGGGATTTAGATGCCAGATAAGAAGAAAGGCATACGTGACACCCTGGGTCCATTTATAATATTGCTTTGTGTTTTTATTACATGTCGACCCAGGTTCAATTTGCTTTTCCTTTTTTAGCTCTGCTGACTTGTTAGTTTGCATCTGTCATCCGTCTGTCCATTCGTGGTGAGACTTTTTACATTTTCGACTTCTTCAATCTCAAAAACCACGGCATGGAATGTTTTGATTTTGCACATGGATGTTCCCCAGGTGGACCTCTACCAAGTTTGCAAAAGAGGTGATGATGCAATAATTTTTCTATCTTTTTATGAATTTTTAGCTCAGGTGACTTGTCAGTCAGCTGAACTTATGTGGTGGTTAGGCCTCCGTCGTCTGTCTGTAGTCTGTCGTCTGTCCGTCGGCGTCCACAGTTCACATTTAGACTTCTTCTCCAAAACAACTTGCCAGATTCAGCTCAAACTTGGTTGCAATGTACCTTTGGTAGGTCTCTACCAAATTTGTCCAAATGGTCACACTTCAGTAATTTTTGGATTTTTTACAATTTTGGGGGGTTTTTTTTGACAAATCTTAAAAATTCTTATCCGAAACCGCTCACCCAATTTTTTTGGTATCACACAGGAACACTCTTGGGGACTCTTACTTGTTAATTTGTTCACCAGATGGCGCTGCAATTTTTTTGAAAATAATTTTTATGATTTTTTGTGTGTTTTCACTATTTTCATTGTCTTCTCCAGAACCATCTCTCAGATTAAGCTGAAACTTGGTGGATATGTTTCTTGTTCAAAGGGCAAACAAAGTTGTTCACCAGATGGCACTGCTGTGGATTCCTGATTTTTAATGATTTTTTCAATTCGTGTACTTATCTGTAAATGCACCTTTCTTATTGATTACTATGTAAGTCAATGGTCATTCTAAAATGCTAATTCACATTTTGTAGTTCTCTGAAGAAACCATCATCCACATTAACTTCAAACTTAATGGCAATGTGCCTTAGGTGGGTTGCTACCAAGTTTGTTCAAATGGTCATGCTCCAATGATTTTTGGATTAGTTATGATTTTTTTGTAAAATCTTTAAGAAAATTTTAATACGAATGTTTAACATGGGAATTTCTTGTCATGGTTATAACTTCAATAATGTTGGCCAGATTTGTGTCAAACTTGGTAGGGATATACCTTTTATAAGTGTCTGTCAATTTGTTCTAGCCCAAATTCACAGAAGCACAAATGTGTTGAATTTCTAGGTCAGCTGAGCATGGGCTGTTCACACAACCCTCTTGTTTGATTAATTTTTTGGAAAAAAAAAAATTCTTTATCTCTAGAACTACTTGGCCAATTGCCTTCATATTGCACATAGAGTCACCTGGGGTCATTTAGTTCTTATTTTGGCCACCAGGTTGCACTGCAATTTTTTAAAACGAATTTTTGTGTTTTAGGGATATTTTTGACTTCTCCTTCAGAACGCCTGAACAAAATTACTTAAAATTTTATCAGAATATAATTTTACTTTAGACAATGAGAGTTTGTGTAAATGATGTGGATATGTTAATTTTTGACAAAGTTATGGGGAATAAAACTTTGCGACTGTAAGTAAGTGGTACCATGGTATGGTATATATGGCAATTGTTTTCACATTTTCAACTTCATCTGAAAAAAAGTACCTGGAATGTTTTGATTTTGCACATGGATGTTCCCCAGGTGGACCTCTGCCAACTTTGTAAAGGAGATGATGATGCACTTACTTTTATATTTTTTCTGAAAGTTTTAATTTTTTTTTGAAAAAAAAAAAAATTCATCTCAAGAACTTCTTGGCCAAATGCTTTGATATTGCACATAGGGTCACCGGGGGTCACTTAGTTCTCATTTTGGCCACCAGGTGGCACTACAATTTTTCCCATTTTTTTAAATGTATTTTTTGTATGTTAATGCTATTTTTGACTTCTTCTCCAGGATGGCAGAACAGAATTGCTTAAAATTTTATCAGAATATAAATTGACTTTAGGCAACGAAAGTTTGCGAAAATGATACCGATATATGTAATAATAATTTTTGACGAAGTTATGGGAAATCAAACTTTGGGTAAGTGTTGCCACTGTATAGTACATATGGTTATTGTGTTTACATTTTCAACTTCTCAAAAAGCTATGCTGGGAATGTTTAATTTTGCATCAGATGTGCCCCAGGTGGACGTCTACCAAGTTTGCGAAGGAGATGATGATGCAATAATTTTTCTATTTTTTTCCGAAATATTTAATTGATTTTTTGAAAAAAAAATCTTCGTCTGAAGAACTACTTGGCCAGTTGCTTTGATGTTGCACATAGTGTCATCTGGGGTCAGTTAGTTTGGGGTTTTTTTGCCACTCAGTGGTGCTGCAATTTTTTTCTATTTTTTTTATGAATTATATATCAAACTTTGCTGCTACTGTACATATATACAGCTATACAGACTACAGTGCATGTGATGCAACACTGTAAAAGCATATTCCAGTCAGCAGAGCACATGATCATCATGATCCTCTTGTTTCTCTTTTGAATCAAGTTGCCGGTATTCATTTAACGAAATTGATTATTTCCTATGCTGCTTTCGAAGTTTCCAAATTTAATGTGTCATTTTATTATTTGCCTCAGTAGGGCCAGAAACCTTGAGTGTGTATCGTACTGACATCTATCGCATCTGTGTCTTTAGTTGAATTAGAGAGCTCTCAGGTTTCATCGCATCGTGAAAAGCCAATGTAACTCTTGGAAATTGCTCAAATTTTGCTGCACTCTTATTTTCACTTATTCCGCTGAATGCACAAAAAACCATGAAAATAAAAAGACTGTGAAATAGTATTTTAACATTGTTTGAATGGGAATAAGGTCCAAAATAGTGAAATTAAAACTACAGTGAAATATCAAAAGTGCCAAAACTGTGAAAAGTTAAACTAAAAAAAAGTTAAAAAATTAAAGCAATTTGTAGTATACAAGGTGACCAGGCTGTAAGAAGACTTACTTTTATTGCTTCAGAGGTAATTAATTGTCCTTCAAATAGACTTCCTATAAAATTTTAGTTGGTTTAGCTGTAACATGCTATACAGGTGGCAACTATTGCAAAGGGTCTAGTCAGGTTAGCAGAACAAACATATCATTATATTTAGCCTTATTTAACAATTCACTCAAACATTTAAAAACAAATGTTATTCGGATTTAACATCGTTGTATCATGTACATTGCAAAAATGTGCTTGTTAAAATGTTTGCATTAAGTTTGTAGTTTTCAAGCTGTGAACCTTGTAAGATTTGAAAGGATTGGATCATGTCCATTGCAAAAATAAGCTTTTTAAAATGTTCATGATGTAAGCATCAGTAGTTTTCAAGCTATTAGCCTTGGGAGGTACTAGTTACCCAGAAACTGTGTATCTCCCTGTAAAATACACACAATATTTTTCAATATACATTGTACCTCCCAGTCACATGGCGAGAAGATTTCAATAAAAACCCACCCCGGGGTCCGTATATCATCTTCACCCTAGATGTAGTATCGCTTTACACAAATATCCCTAACCAAGAAGGGATTGTAGCTACGGTCTTAGCCCTTAACAAAGACCCCAACCCCAACTTACGAACCACCGCAATCGCCAGAATGATGAAAGAAGTCCTACACAGGAATAATTTCGACTTCAACGGCAAACACTTCCTGCAGATAGGCGGCACAGCAATGGGATCGGCCATGGCCCCTTCTTTTGCCAATCTTTTTATGTCCTACCTTGAACAAAAACTCCTCCAAAAGTCCGACACGAAACCAGAAGTTTTCTGGCGATATATCGACGACTGTTTCGGCATCTGGACACGGGGAGAAAAGTCACTTCTCGAATGGAAAGAATGGCTTAACACACAACACCCAACCATCAAGTTCACGCTCGATTACTCTTACCTACAGGTCCACTTCCTGGACACGACTGTCATTAGAAAACCAAACGGTCAACTTGCGACCACACTCTATTGCAAACCGACAGACACACATAGCTATCTTCATTACACATCATGCCACCCCAAACATGTGACACGCTCCATCCCCTATAGCCAGTTTCTCAGGGTGATTAGAATTTGTTCCAACCGCGACGATAGAGACTCACATCTCGACCGCATGGTCCAACACTTTCTTAAAAGAGGCTACCCGATGAACCTACTTAAGGCCAGTAGAGAAAAAGCTCTCCTCCGACATCGGAGCGAGATCATGATCCCTACACCCGCCACAGGCCAATTTAATAAAATCCCGCTCATACATACGTTCAACCCGCGCAATCCGAAAACCAAGCAAATGGTCCTACACTATTGGGACATCTTACAACTTTCCCGAGATTGCAGAGAGGTCTTCACTGAGAAACCACTCTTCGGATTCAGAAAATGCGCAAACCTCAAAAATATTCTGGTTAGAGCCAAACTCACATACCCCCGGCCCAACAAGGGCCGCGAGGGATATGTTCCAGCCAATCCACACGATCCTTGCCAGCGCGAGAACTGTTTTGTCTGCTCCATGATTCGCAAACAACATACAGCCACGATCTCACACACAGGCCAGAAGATCAAAATACCGACGGACACAGACTGTCAGTCCCGTAACGTCATTTATCTCCTTACATGCCTTAAATGTTCACTCCAATATATTGGAGAAACCAAAAGGACCTTCCGTGAGCGATATCTCGAACATGAAAGAAACATACGACTCAAAAAACCAAGTCCTCTACTTCACCATTGGGTACAAGCCGGCCATTCGGCCAACGACATTTTGTTCACACAAATCTTGGAAGTTATCAACAGGGACCCATCCCTAGAATCTTCCACCACCTTCCGACGAAAAAGAGAACGACATTGGATCTATAAGTTTCACACCTTGGAACCGGACGGTCTCAACACACTAGGTTGAGGACCATTTTCAATTCCTCTTTAGTATTTCTTACTGAGTCCACAACACTAGTGGTTTCCCCAGAGTGGGATCAATTTACCGCCACTAGGCCCACGTGACATTTAACACATGTCGGAACCCGAACGTCACCACCCGACGTCACAAAGTACACCCATGATATAAGACCAGCACACTACGTTGCTGGGCGCCAGACCATCAACTTACGCTATGGAGAGCAGACACGCTTGCCAACATTGCGCACGTGGGTTTGCCCACAAGACCAGCCTCTACAGGCACATCAGATCTGCACATCGAGATATCACACTTTATAGCTGCGACATCTGCAGCAGACCGTTTAAGAGGCTCGAGTACTATAGAAAACACGCCTTTCACTGCCACCCAGCCTATGACTTCCGCGTAGAGGGGAACAGGCCACATCTCTATAGAGAAGACACCCCACTCAACATCAGGGCCAACCAACGACTTATAGATCTGCAAGAAGCAGAAGAGGTCTTGAGGGTCCACCACGGAGAGTCTTCCCCAATTATATTACGCACCAGGGCCGCAATACAAGAAGCCGCTATTCAGGCAGGCCTGATACCAGCACCAATCTCTGCGAACAGTGAGGTGTATCGGGGAGAACTTAGTCCAGCCTCGTACACTGACATTTTAGCGATACGAACACCGGCAAGGTCGACACAGGTGTTCGACCATCAAACTGAGACGAGTCGTAAAATCCTGGCCGACATGGACTTTTTCAACACCCAACAAGAGTCCGACAGTCCCTCAACATCAGACGATGATGACACCCTACTCACCTATCTAGAGATCATGAGGGCCCATCATACACCACAACCGCCAACCATCACAGAGGCACCACTGGCCACACCGGGCCCCTCCAACAACGGGAGCCCCACCAAGAGGACGTTTCGGGTACACAGAGTAGATGGCTTACCCATCCCAGAGGGCCTACGTTTGATCCCGGCGCACAGGGCCATCACCCCCACCTGGACCTGGGGCCCCATGTATAGAAGAAAACACTTACTTACCCTTAACGGGGCCGCGACGAGGCTTAGGATCCTCCAAAGACAAGGACCAATTCCTAGAAAGATCTTCCCACGCCCCTTCTCGGCCACTCAGCCACAACAGCCAGTGTGATAGACTTTATACTCACCATATTAGCATTTGGTCCTTTTCTTTTACTTACCTTGTTCCTACCTGTTAATAAATTGATAGCCTCTCATTCTTGTCTTTTCTTCTTTCTTTCCTATAGGTTCCGTCGCCATTCCCACAGGGGAACAATTTCCCGACACCTGTCGGAAAACTGATCCATTGGGCGACTCCCTCCATTGTCCACTGGACTTTTCCATTGCTTTGAGTCCCTGGACTCTTAATATATCTTTACTCTTAACACACCACTTACCTCTACACGACAGCACCATTCGATGTTGATTCTCGCTTACCTATCTCCCTTCTTACCAGTACATCGACCCATACTCTATCCTTACGGCCCCAATCGCCAATTAACGGTCCACCATAAACTCAAAACGGATCACCTTGAACCGCCCGTCAGGTACTATAAGTTCACATTGAACCGATCTACCTAACGGCCCACACGTCACACCGATCTTCGTGTATACGGTTCTCACTGAACCGACCTACACAGCCCACCTGTCCAACTGAACCCACCTACGCGGAGCCGATCCTTGTACAGGACCCACGGTTACACTGAACCAACCTACATTACCGACCGGTTCACATCGAACCGACCTACGCGGGACCTCCAGCGGCCCACCCTGAACCGGCTCACAAAGAACCGACCTACACGGGACCTCCAACGGCTCAGACTGAACCGACCCACACGGAACCCCCAACGGTTCACACTGAACCGACTAACCCAGGACCCCAGCGGTTCACACTGAACCGACCTACCCAGGACCCCAGCGGTTCACATTGAACCGATTTCCACTTCCGGGCTCACATATACGGTTCATTGGAACACAGGACCTAACGGCTCACACTGAACCGACCTACATTACCGACCGGTTCACATTGAACCGACCTACACGGGACCCTACGGCTCGTTCAAAACCGTCCGTCTTGCCTTTTGGCTCACTTCGAACCAACTTACAACACTTATCAGGGCACATAGCCTATCAGTTCACAATGAACCGACCTACACGGAACCCTTAAACGGTTCACGCAGAACCGGCCTTTCCAGGACCTAGCGACCCATACCGACCAGACCTACTTCACTGATCGGTTCACAACGAACCGACCTACACGGGACCATCAACAGCTCACATTGAACCGACTTATAAGGGACCCCAGCGACTCACACTTAACCGACCGTCTCTCACCGAAACGGCCCTCTTTCAGCCGACCCACAAAGTTCACTTGTCCATCGAACCTACCTACACGGGACCCCCAGTCGGTTCACAACGAACCGACCCATACAGGACCCTACATTTCATGCCGAACCGTCCATTATGTCTTCAGGTTCTTTCGAAACCGACCCACAGAGCCTATTAGCCCACGACGAACCGACCTACACAGAACCCCAGAACGGTTCACACTGAACCGACCTACACAGGATCTAACGGCTCACACTGAACCGACCTACTTTACCAACCGGTTCACACTGAACCGACCTACGTGGGACCCCCAGCGGCTCACCCTGATCCGACTTACCAGGAACCTAGTGGTCCAAACTGAACCGACCTACATTACCGACCGGTTCACCAAGAACCGACCCACACGGGACCTCCAACGGCTCAGACTGAACCGACCCACACGGAACCCACAACGGTTCACACTGAACCGCTTGACCCAGGACCCCAACGGTTCACACTGAACCGACCTACCCAGGACCCCAGCGGTTCACATCGAACCAACTCACACTTCCTGGCTCACATGTACGGGTTCATTAAGAACACAGGACCTAACGGCTCACACTGAACCGACCTACATTACCGACCAGTTCACATTGAACCGACCCGCGTGGGACCCCCGGCAGCTCACCCTGAACCAACTTAACAAGGACCAGCGGCCCGAACTGAACCAACCTACTTACCAACCGGTTCACAAAGAACCAACCTACACGGGACCTTCAATGGCTCACGCTGAACCGACCCACACGGAACTCCCAACGGTTCACACAGAACCGACCAACCCGGGACCCCAGCGGTTCACACTGAACCGACCTACCTAGGACCCCAGCGGTTCACACCGAACCAATCTCTCGGCTCACAATGAACGGTTCATCGTGAACACTTCCGCGACTCACAATGTACCACGTACACGGCTCACATCGAAACCGCATAATTGGCCACAGACACGGTTCACCCGAACCGACTTACTCTTTAGACCGCCACCACATTTAGCGTTCACACTGAACCGCACGCAAATCAGCCATACAAGTTTGGCACCCACACCGGTACATCCGGATCCAACAACGCCCACACAAAAGGACCGACCTTTGAACCCAACAATGAAACTGCTCTCATCCAATGGAATCCACGGACAGGTCAACCACACCAGACCCAGCACAAAATTACACCAATAGTAATGACTCACACGCCAGTGACGTCATTAATATACCACCGTGAAGACCAATCACCGACAAGCACGTCCCGACCGCCAGGGTATATAAAGGCTCACCAGCCCCCCCTGATTCAGTTGTTTTAGTCCTCTGACGAAGCAACACAACTTGCGAAAGCGCTCAGGACATAATCTCAGTAGTAGTTTTCGGCTCTCCGTTTAGTTCCAGTTGATATGAATTTATCTGACCCGGGAACCACTTTAACGGGAAGACAGGCGGGCCCGTCCACCAGCACTGACTCCCTAACCACCAACATCCAACACAAGCTGAACATTTACAGGGACACAGTCAATGCTAGCAGGCAGCGGGACACCCCGGCGCCCAGCCCGATCCACTCGGACATATCCCTGGCCACCTCCACATCGGCCGACACGGTCCAGGCCGCAGATACGGCCAAAAGGGACGAAGTTCCACCAAGACAAAAACGCCGGAGAACAGACGACAACACAGGGGTCGACCCGAAGAAGATCAAAATAGTTCCAGTGGCGGCAGAGACCACTTTCCGCAAACTCCGGAATCACAAAGAAAAACGAGCCAAATACCAATTAAATTTGGAATATCTGGAACGGTTCCATCAGGAAGGAAAAATCCCCAGGGGCCTACAGATAAGGTCACAACCCAACATCGGCAAGGGAGACCAGAACTTCCTTAACAAGTGGACGGCAGCAGCGAAAGAGTGCCAAACCACCTTCCTGATTTTACTTATCGAGAAACACAATCAAGAAATCCAACAGTTGGAAAACAGCATACAAACCCTGCAAGAAACCCTTTCAAGCATCCTGCCGAACGACACCGACAGACGCCCAGTTTTAGAGCTGGTCCAAACCTTGACAGACAGGTTCGTCACCAAGACGAAAGCTGATAAACAAAGGAAGTTCGAGGGCCAAACCAGAAAGAACTTCAATAGCAAAAAACAACCACAGAAAGGCCGCCGGTTCAAGCCCAGACCCAAGCAGTCGGACCTCACCAAGAGAAGTTCCGAGGACCTCGCTACATTCATCAAACTCTATAAAGCCCTTAAGGCAGACAGACGCGCTAGGCGTTCCTGATCGGACTATCTACTTTGACTATCCTTCTTTAACGCACTCGGCGGTTTCTCTTCTTTTCACTACAAACCCTTAGCCATAACGCATTTGCGTTTTCTTATTTTACTTTGTGTACTTCACAAGTTGACTCAACATGGAGCCAATGGATAAGAATAAAATTCATGAAACCTATTTAAGCGAGCAATCTGTTGTCAATCTATCATCCCGCCCCCTTACGGAAACCCAGGTAAACATTCTCGGGAAAGGTCTCACCTTTTGTCCCACCCCCGACCCACCAGACAGGGCAGACATCCTTGACGACATACATGAGTTCGCAAGGAAAGCAAAGATTAAATTCTTTTTTAAAGACACTGACTCCACCCTTCTGGACCCCTTACAACGGAAATTTAAACTCAAAAGCAACTTTAACCCACCCCCGGGAGAAGACCAATTCCTCGACATGTTTATTTCCATCATCAAAAAAACGGCCAGAGAACTCCCCCTCGGACGCAAAACTAAACCCAATATCACCCTAGAAGAAAAGGAGGCATTATCCGAACTTAAAGACAACCCGGAGATAGTCATTAAAAAAGCCGACAAAGGCTCCGCAATTGTGGTTATGAACACAATAGACTATATCTCCGAGGCCGAAAGACAACTCGGAGACACCAATTTCTACATTGAAACTAATCATGACAAAACACAAGAGAACGTTTCAGCCATCCATCGGCTTTTAGACGAACTACACGATGGTGGTGACATAAGCGACACCGCACACACCTTCCTCACCTCCACAGAATACAAAACACCACAGTTTTATTTATTACCAAAAATCCACAAAAAGGGTGTCCCAGGAAGACCTATTCTGAGCGCCATTGACGGCCTGACAGACATACTGTCCAGATTCGTCGATGCACACATCAGATTTTTGGTTCCCAAAATTCCCACATACCTTCGGGATACTAGCGATTTCTTACACAAGAAGATTTCAATAAAAACCCACCCCGGGGTCCGTATATCATCTTCACCCTAGATGTAGTATCGCTTTACACAAATATCCCTAACCAAGAAGGGATTGTAGCTACGGTCTTAGCCCTTAACAAAGACCCCAACCCCAACTTACGAACCACCGCAATCGCCAGAATGATGAAAGAAGTCCTACACAGGAATAATTTCGACTTCAACGGCAAACACTTCCTGCAGATAGGCGGCACAGCAATGGGATCGGCCATGGCCCCTTCTTTTGCCAATCTTTTTATGTCCTACCTTGAACAAAAACTCCTCCAAAAGTCCGACACGAAACCAGAAGTTTTCTGGCGATATATCGACGACTGTTTCGGCATCTGGACACGGGGAGAAAAGTCACTTCTCGAATGGAAAGAATGGCTTAACACACAACACCCAACCATCAAGTTCACGCTCGATTACTCTTACCTACAGGTCCACTTCCTGGACACGACTGTCATTAGAAAACCAAACGGTCAACTTGCGACCACACTCTATTGCAAACCGACAGACACACATAGCTATCTTCATTACACATCATGCCACCCCAAACATGTGACACGCTCCATCCCCTATAGCCAGTTTCTCAGGGTGATTAGAATTTGTTCCGACCGCGACGATAGAGACTCACATCTCGACCGCATGGTCCAACACTTTCTTAAAAGAGGCTACCCGATGAACCTACTTAAGGCCAGTAGAGAAAAAGCTCTCCTCCGACATCGGAGCAAGATCATGATCCCTACACCCGCCACAGGCCAATTTAATAAAATCCCGCTCATACATACGTTCAACCCGCGCAATCCGAAAACCAAGCAAATGGTCCTACACTATTGGGACATCTTACAACTTTCCCGAGATTGCAGAGAGGTCTTCACTGAGAAACCACTCTTCGGATTCAGAAAATGCGCAAACCTCAAAAATATTCTGGTTAGAGCCAAACTCACATACCCCCGGCCCAACAAGGGCCGCGAGGGATATGTTCCAGCCAATCCACACGATCCTTGCCAGCGCGAGAACTGTTTTGTCTGCTCCATGATTCGCAAACAACATACAGCCACGATCTCACACACAGGCCAGAAGATCAAAATACCGACGGACACAGACTGTCAGTCCCGTAACGTCATTTATCTCCTCACATGCCTTAAATGTTCACTCCAATATATTGGAGAAACCAAAAGGACCTTCCGTGAGCGATATCTCGAACATGAAAGAAACATACGACTCAAAAAACCAAGTCCTCTACTTCACCATTGGGTACAAGCCGGCCATTCGGCCAACGACATTTTGTTCACACAAATCTTGGAAGTTATCAACAGGGACCCATCCCTAGAATCTTCCACCACCTTCCGACGAAAAAGAGAACGACATTGGATCTATAAGTTTCACACCTTGGAACCGGACGGTCTCAACACACTAGGTTGAGGACCATTTTCAATTCCTCTTTAGTACATATATGTCGACCTAAAGGTGTGTCATGAAAAGAAATATGTCACTAGGTCAAGTATCTGGGTCCCGGTGATACAATCATGTAAAACCATATTACACTTCATGTCCAGGCTGTAATTCTGTTGTCCTTCAAGTTAGATTACTGAAACTTACACATAGGTGCATCTAGACCTTTAGGTGTCTCATGTTCTAAAAGTAGGTCACTAGGTCATTTGGGTCACAGTAACATATGCTTGTAAAATCTTGTCTGGGCTATAATTCCTTTACTATGTTAGTTAAATGAATGAAACTGTACACACAGATGCCTCTATACATCAGAGTGTGTCATTTACCAAAAGTAGGTCACTAGGTCAAGTGTGTGTGTTGCAGTGACATATCCTTGTAAAACTGTGTCTGGGCTATTATTCAATTACTACGTAACCTAGTTTCATGAAACCTGACACACATATATATCCTGACCTAAAAGTGTGTCATGAAAAAAGTAGGTCAATAAGTCAAGTATCTGGGCTCTGCTATTAATGTGCAGGCTATCATTCACTTGTCCTTCAACTTAGATTAATGAAACTTCACACATAGGTGCATCTGGACATAAGTGTGCGTCATGTACCAAAAGCAGGTCATGAGGTCAAGTATCTGGGTCACAGTGACATATTCTTGTAAAATCATGGTCAGGCTGTTATTCATTTCCTATTGAACTTATTTTCATGAAACTTGACACACACATGTCTTCAACCTGAAGATGTGTCATGAAACAAAGGTAAGTCACTAGGTCAAGTTTCTGGTACTTTCTTTGTGTCCAGGCTATAACTCACTTGTGCTTCAAATTAGAGTAATGAAACAAAAATGAGACCTGTCGTTAGCAAGGTTATAAATTAGGTGAGGGGGGTATGGATCCAGCAATCTTTGATTGCCTTATAATTAAATTTTGAAGTTGTGCACAAAAATAATATGCACTGACCAGCTGAAGCAACCCCTGTGTAGTTCCTGTATCTGTCACAAATTTTTCCAGATAAGGCCTTTCAAACTTCAAATGAAACCAAAAAGTGTAAACGTCAGTTTAAATATTTCATAATTCAAAAACAGATGAAGATTTTACCAAATAGGTGTTCATGAATTTTGTGCAAAAATGTGAAGCTTTGACTAAACCTGTAATGAGTTATTTCAAATTTGTAGAGGTGTGTGACATCTCTTACGCAGGTCACAAACCTAAATATTCAAGACATGTAACAATTAGCTGACAGTTTGCATCTTTTAGCCAGCTTTGAAATTCGGAATGAACTTCATTGAAAACATGCAGGCCTATTACAGTAACTTCAAAAATGTTTTCTTCAATACTGTTCAGTATATCAGCTTTTTCAGGGTTAAGGTACCCAAAATGCTTTTGGTGTATCTTGTCTCTAAGCAATGACAACTTTGGTGTATCCGTTGTCTTTCAACAATACAACTTTGTTGCAGGATATTTATTTGCAATCTCCCTGTATGTGTGTGCACAACGGCTGTACAACAGGACATTCCCTTTCTTGGTGATATGGCACACCGAAGAGCTTCAGTCGTAGAGTTGGTACCTGACTCATGCAAAAAATTGCATGTCAGTTCAGTTTTTAGTTTTCTGGTGTCAGTGCCATCATATTTATCCTAATCATAATGCAGGTGACATCATACCTGTCATAATCGTAATGTAGGTGACATCATGCCTATCATAGCCGTAATTTAGGTGACATATCTATGGTAACTATAAAGTAGGTGACATGATGCCTATCATAACTATGATTTGGGTGACATCATGCCTATCAAAACCAAAATGTAAGTGACAACATGCCTATCATAACCATAATGTAAGTGACATCATGCCTATCATAACCATAATGTAGGTGACATCATGCCTGTCATAACCATAATGTAGGTGACATCATGCCTATCATAACCATAATGTAGGTGACATCATGCCTATCATAGCCATAATGTAGGTGACATCATGCCTATCATAACCATAATGTAAGTGACATCATGCCTATCATAACCATAATGTAGGTGACATCATGCCTGTCATAACCATAATGTAGGTGACATCATGCCTATCATAGCCATAATGTAGGTGACATCATGCCTATCATAACCATAATGTAGGTGACATCATGCCTATCATAGCCATAATGAAGGTGACACCATGACTGTCAGTTTTGATATTACTTTCGTACATCTTGGAAGATTTTAGGCCAGATTGTACCTGTAGATGATGTGTATTTAGGAACCATTGTTACATGTGTATTTGGTAACCATGGTAACAGCTCTTTCTGTGCTTGCCTCTTGAACATCTCTTCTTTCTTTATGAAAGTTTCTGGTGAGTCCATTAAAAAAATAATCGTGTATTCACACCGTCATATTCAAGGTCAGACATCCAGGCAAATCTGACCAAAACTCACCAAGGAAAATCATGGAAAGTAGGGATGACTGAGCCAGCAATCTTCCTGCTTTGCATTTCTAGGTGGGAATCTCTTATTTGTGGCTCATGCGGGGAGTGCCGATGTCTGCACCCGGGGACTACTGGGCAAGACTCCCCGTCCCAGGAAGAGCTTTCGGGGGCTCGTTTCGCAAATGCCCTACTGTGGGGTGTGTTGTTTAAATGAGGACAGGAAGTCCAAGTGTGGCTGGCGAATGGTCCAACCTCAGATCCATACTTTTTCCCACGGTGGTAACCGGAAGTATGACTGGAAGATATGGCTGTGATCACAGGGGTGCCACTTCAGGTACGACCATTTGATAGGAAGCTAGATGTGACCCCACCTGATATTGACCCTACTTTTCTCCTTGTCTACTCTAGTAATTGTCATGCCTTGCTCCTTGTGTACACTGTATATATGGTACATACACTGTCTTTTAGTCTTTACTGTTTTCACTTGGGTTAGTAGACCTCACGTGCCTGTGCAGGGCTTGGGATTTTGCACTGTATATATGCATGCAAATTTGGTCATGTGAAGATGATGTTGGCAAAGGTGCTGCCACCTGTTGGCATGGGTGTGCATGTTGCACGTTCAGCAAGAGTTGCCTTTTGTTTTGCACAAAGGTGACAGTGAGTGGAGGGTAACAGACAACACCTGGAGGCTGAGGTTAAAGTCACTGCCTAGAAGAAAAAAATCACCAACAATATTAGAAGTAAAAGAAAAAATGGGGTAGCCTTCCCTGACACGTTTCGGGCCCCAGATGGCCCTTCATCAGAGGTTGGGAGGCTACACCGGCTTTATTGAAATTTGTGTTTGTAAGGTACTCTAAATGAGGTTGAGTTTCACGTCCCTTTGGTTCAAGTCCATATATGGTGACTATTGTGATGTCACTTGGTGGAAATATAGTCTATGGTTAGTGTTTTTTACTTCTAGCTAGTAACTTTAACCTCAGCCTCCAGGTGTTGTCTTTTGTTCTCCACTCACTGTTTTTAGATCAGTCCCATGATGACAGACCCTGCATCTTTCGTAGATCCATCTGGGAGCTTTGAGTACCTCCCACCACTGACCATTGTGTTGTCCTTCTTCAGGAACTAACCTAAAGGTGACAGTATTTATTTTTGGCCCAGGCTGGAAGTTTGGATGTCTGTACACAACTATGCTGCATGTCAGTGAGGCAAGGCAGCGTCAGTGTATATAGAGGACTTCTATATCCTTCTGTCCTCTCAGCTTTCTGTTTAGGGTGTCATTGATGGCAAATTAAGGATCTTACCTTAAATGGGAGATGGGCTCATGCATGGTCAAGCTGCCTGGTTCCTGTCACGACCCAAACCCCAAGTATGACTGGAAAATGTGACTGTGACACGTGTCTTGTACTGAAAGCTACTCATCAGCCCACTCCATAGAGCAGTTGTCACCAGTAGGTGGTACTATACAGGTAACATGCCCTGTGGTGACCAGCTGTTGTAGGCGGACACACCTGGGAGGTATAACAAAACCAGCTTCACTGTTTCATGACGTTCTGAACAAATGTCACTGAGGAAGAGAGAAAGAAGATCAAAGTTGGTGATGTGAGGAAAATGGAAAACTGAACAATTTTAACTGGTTATTTATAGGGTAGATTCATGTCCGATACAAACAGTCCCAGGGGGGAAAAATGATGAAAACTGAAATAGCTTGTTTTTGCCAGTAAAGAACACTTTGTGTCTGTGTGATGGTGACTCGCTAAGCATGCCAGTTAAGTTTGAAGAAACAAATGGGCTCAAGGTTGAGTATTAGATGGCTTTAGCATGATATGAAGTGGGCGGCAGGTGCCATGGATAAGATATTTACTCGTGTTGACTGACCCCGAAGTCTGCGATATACCAAACAATCTTCATGCTGTTTTGACTGCTGTACTTTTTGTCCAAGAATGATCAAATCTTCTTCATTGCATGATTTTTGTTGGAACTCTTAGCCCCTACCCCCCCCCCCCCCCTTCCCGGTCTGATTATGGGTGATTAGTTTATAGTTCTGTTTGACTTACAGTAGTGTAGTTCTGTTGACTGGAGCTACTGTGTGTTTGATGCTTGTACTGACATTGTGTTTGCCACTTTTGTAACCGATGAAAATACATAGCAAACAGCAGCAGCAAAATAGAAAAAAAAAATTGAAACGGAACAAAAGTGTTTTACTGTGAATACATGGCTGAGTATAGCATTATTACAGTGATAGTGATGGAGTGGTGTGAGCTACACTCCTTCACTCTTTCAGTGTCAGTCACATCTACAGTCAATCTACTCAAGTCAAACTACTCTGAATTATCATTAGGATCTCGATTCGTATTCCTTGTGAAAAGACCTTTCATTCAAGTACCAGTATGCTCATAGTTCCGGAGAAAATATCCCAGGTCACCAGTTTTTCTGTGCAATGTGCGTAATCTTTGCCAAGAAAAGCTGTTGACTCAGTCTAAAATTTGGCACTTAAAGGGTTAATATAATTTCAATATATTTCATTCTGTAAACGCATGCCCGAATAGAGACACTTACAGTCAGGCCTGAAAATACACAAAAAACAATTAGGAAAAATGAAACAGCCATTAACAATCTTACATATATCATGTATATATAGTATTAGCTGCTACTTAAGGTCACTTCTATTGCCAATCAAAACACGATTGTACGCTGTGGGTGGTCGTAAAGTTCAGGTAAATTAATGAAGAAATACATCAGCAGCATTGGCCATGAGGCTTTTTGCCCAACTCTAGGAGTCTCAAATTTGGGCATGAGACCTAACAATTTATGCAAAGTATTTTTATGATGTCATGATGCAGTTAACATCGATTAAGTAAGCTATAATCAATGGGCCCATAAGAGTTGTTTTTAAATTAATTATTGTTTCACTGTAATTTGGGATACCAGTGCAACCATGAAATGTCAGTTGTGCTCATTTATGACTCAGTGGGTAATTCAGTTAAAAAAATCACAAAAAATAAACTGTTTTCTTTTTTTAATCATGTCAAAATGTATTTTATTCTATGTTTGAGGGTAAATTATCATTCTCTGGAGTCTAATTCAAAAGTAGTAACTCACTTTAGACGGCACAACCCAATAAACATTGTTACAAGTAAATTGTGACGTGATGTACTGATATTAAGACAAAATCAAATGGGCACTAGGGTTGTTTGATTATACGTCACACGCGACGTGGAATAACAGCAATGAACGTAAACAAACACGGCGCACCAGGTTGATATTGAAAGTGGGCCTAGTGCATACTTTTTTGCGATGAATACCCAATTAAGCATACAATAAACAAAATCTCACATGGCTGGAGAGTGAGTCACTATTTTTCTGCAGTCCCTTGTGATTTTCCCCACCAACAGTGATCCCTCATGAGAGAAAAATAGTAACTCACCCTCAGCCATGTAAACTTCTCTATATATTCCCAAATTTATTGCTCTCTTTCTCCTCCCTGCTGCAGTGCCACTGAAGTTCATGTTGGCTGCAGACATGACGTCAAATCAGTAGACCCTAGCACCTTGTCAACACAGAATGTCCCTTTGATTTTTCGCCTTGTTTGGTCAGCTGGATATGTATTCTACACAAAGTTTATGAAGCAAGTAATGAATGTGCCAGATTTTCTTCATGGTAGTCTCCCTGGTTATGATAGATAGATTTATGTCTTCCAAGAGTCATCTTAAAGACACAAGGTCTTTTATGGCAGGCTGTCTTTACAGCAGGTGTCACTGTATCGACCTGCTGGCACACATGGGACCCCTAGTGCCAAACTCTCCGGTAACTCCCTAGTGCTAGAGGTAGGAAAACCACAAAAATTTTCACTTCCGGGAACAAAGAACAATAAGTTTGCGCATATAAATGTGCCTCAATATACATCAAAATTAACTTATATTGTCACAAAAGATGTGATAAATGACTGATAATTCATAAATTTATAGGTATCAAGGTTAGAAACAGGTTTAAAGAAAATACCAACATGCACCTCCAACACAAAAGAGTACCGAACAATTTAGCATTGGGGGGGGGGGGGGGCATGTGTGTGGTCTTTAGTTCTAGGTAAAAATAAGAATAACAAGGAAACGTCTCAAATCAAACAAGTGGTCTTAAAGTGTCATGTGTTGGTTTTTCCTGAGAGGTTGAGAAAAGAATGTTTTCTTGGTTGCATTAAATTTTAAATTTCCACTTCTTTTCCCAAGATCAAAACTTTAAATTAATGTATGGAGGTGTAATTTCTTGATTTATGGAAGAACACTTTTAACCATTTGATGTAGCAAATAATATGTTCATTTAAGATAAAGAAAAAATTTGTGTGTCTTTAAATGGGAAGAATACAATAGAGGAAAAAGGAAAGGAAGGATTTTGCACATTTTTCAATTCATGGCTACCAGGATACATTTATTTTACTGGCAACCATGCGGCACACTTGTGTAATTCCGTTGCACTAGCTGACAACACAAATGAGCCTGTCAACAGGTGGGTCATAACAAATCGAGGGGTCAACAACCGTGTATTACAGAATCTGTGTTCAGTCCAAGATGGCAGAGAAACCAGACGCAGAGGGCGATAAGTGAGCAAGAGAACACAGATCCCCGTGTAGGCTTGTCTATGGGAAATAAGCCCCGTAAACATTATTCAGGCATTATCCCTGGAAATGTAATCCAAAAATAAGCAAGAGTTTTTCATACATTGAAGTGTCCCACCTGGCCAACTGGACTGGGAACTTGATTGCCCTTGTGAATATGTTGAAATATCCCTTATAAGAAATACTATTATAAATGTCAGTGAAGTTGTGTGTGCCCCTTTTTCAATTTTAATGGTCAGGAGTCTGGGAAATGCCCTGCTTTATGTGTTCTTTTGACCTTCAAATAAAATTCTTGGGTAAAGAGAAGAAAAGACCAACAGTTTTATCCCTGGCTTTAAGACTTGAAAAAATGGGGCATGTTATTCTGGATGGTTTGTTGTACAATCTTCGCACACAAAAAAAATAATAATTAAAGTGAGCATTTTCAGCCTTCAGGCATATAGAAAATACTGACATGGTCCTTTTTGATGGGGTCTCAAAGTTGATAATGGGTCAAAGTATTCATTTTTTTTTTGTATATTCTTGGCCACCTGCACACAACAAAAGCCAGTCTTATCTGATTAATTAACATAGTGCAAAGAAATGTCTGTCTTAGTTTCAGCAGTTGAAAGCTTATGCAGCAGATCCCATAAATATCAGATATTAAAGAATTACGTGCCAGTAAAAACATGTGTGTTTTTATTTATGTTTACACAGGAGGTGCTGTATTACTGCTAGGCCATGCTGCCACGCTGGACACACATTCTCGGGAGTTGGTGGGCAAGCCAGCCAGGGCTCACCTCCCGTTTGTCAACATCGTCCGACAGATCCCCTACTGCGGCATCGTGGTGTGTCAGGAGGACATGACGCAGAAAGACAAGTGGAGTTTGGTTGAACCGCCACTGCATGCCTTCAGTCACTCCAAGAACAGCAACTTCAGCTGGACAATACTCAAAGATTAACTGCAGAGCCAAACTACCCTATTCCTCCCAAAGAGGGCCCCTGATGTAAAAAGAACCCCCTGCCGCCTCAAAATCTGAAAGATCAAAAATCGTATCTCCCCAAATTCTACATTTAATGCTATTTTTCACAGCGTTTCACCCTCAATGTTCCAAGTGGGTTCTAAATCGAAGGTTTACTACATAATAATTGTGTGGGCCCCCTGGGGATGAATGGGGTGGGTTGGGGTGTACAGTTATGTCTAATATGGTATATTCATGGAAACCAATGTTAACTGTGGACCAGTTTTGCGAGCCTAGCTTGCTAGGCAGCACCACCATGCCTACCCCATGGGTGGGGCACAGACACAATTAAGCGAGGGCTGCCTAACCACGTAGAAGTAATACTTTTGCTTCCAAACACATAGCCATTTCTACGCATTTTAAGCCTCATGCATGTTTTTTCAAAATTACTGAATGACTTCTCTTGTGCCTTTTGTCATCTTAAGTTCTAACATTTATTCGAGAATCACACCTGGCACTACATGTGCTCTCATTCCTATCAAGTTCCGTGCTGTGAGATAGGGGGCAGCACAGGGCCCTCACCCAATCTGAACATGACGTACTTGCTCCTACCAAATTGTGAAAGTCACAAGATCAGCTTTCGGCATGCGCTGATTTAACAGGGAATACAAGTACTGCAAAATGATTGAAATGATAATGAAGTGCTCATAGTTTCTTCCCTGCAAAAGTTGTCCTGATATCAAGTCAAAAAGTAAGACAAAAACAATAATAAATTTTCTGCAAGATCTTGCTGCCGTTGAGTGATGAATGTAAGATTTCTTCCACTTCCACACATATTTGCTTTGACTTTCTCTTTATCACCATAATGACAGACATACAATAACAGCTGTATTGTGATAAGAATGTTTCCTAGAGTTAATGAATGAAAGGACCGGAAGTATGTTGTTATATTTGTCGTTTATATTTTGACAAGGACCAACGAAAAGTTGACAAGTTTGTTTTTCTTCCTCTGAAAGTTGCATTTGTTTAGTTGGAGGAAGCTTAGGAAGAAAGTATAGTGAAACCTGCTTGGAAGGACTACCTACAGAGATGGTCAAAACGAGGTCTTTCAAGACCGGTGGTTTTTTATGATGGGAGGTATAAATATGATGAAAAGTATTAAGCAAAGTATCCTGAAAAGGTCGTCTTTCAAGACATGCAGTCTCAAAACACAAAGACCACTGTAATGTGCTTATGATGTGTACAAAGTGATGTCTTGTTGTTTGTATTTAGATAGGTTTCAGTATCTCAAGAAAGTAATATATTATGTGTCGAAGGCCTGTTCCTGTCTCACTGGAGGATGGTTATTTTTGTTACTAGATATGATTATTGGCACAATATTTGAAAATTAAGAATAGAAGGTTTTTGTTCAACTCTGTGTTGTTTATGCACCGTATAACATATATACAAGGCCAATAATTTTTTGATTACTAGTGATGGACATAAAGATGGAAAGACTGGAAATTGTAGACAAAAATTAGGATAACTATTTTGTGGCATGATGGCAAATATAACATGAAGAACACAAAGGCCAGTAAGTTGCTTTGTGAGGGCATGCAGAGAAACCAGTGTGGTAAATCATTCCAAAATATTAACAAATTTCATAGCAAAATATTGAACTGGAATTAGTCTGTGAATTGTACAGCCAAATTCCTTACAGAGAGAGCTTTGTTTAAGTACCTACATGACTAGAGCACAGGTCGTGGTCTATTGCAGGTCACTTACGCACCTGCCCAGGTAGCAGTTGTAGCATGGCCTGCCAGGATGGCTCTGAAAATATCATTCCCAATGCCTTGACTGTCATATTATGTTACATTATGGTATGGCTTGAATGATGGGTGTTCTTGACTTGTGGCTTACAATAGAAGGTCACCTTTTCAGCCCAAAGAGGCTGGCCTTTATTGGCAGGTGCACTGTCCTACAGGTCTCAAAGGACAGGTGTCACCGTACTTACAAATTATAATTAAAATTGGCCGTGCATTTTAATCCTTTTGCCCAGAGACCAGGCAAAACCAGCTTATGGTGAAATGTCATCTGCTTCAATGATTTTTGATAAAATAAGCAACCGACCCAGTCTTCATTCAAGGGGAGAAAAAGGTAATAGATGCACAATGTACATACTGCTATAGATAACCTAAAAATGACTATAGTTCTCAATTTTTTCCTTTTTTTCTTTTTTTAATAAAGATAAAATATTAAAATGGAGAAGATTTTGCTTAAGTGTTAGCATTTGGAAGCCACAGTGGTTGCTTATTGGTGAAATGCAGCATGACACTTCCAGCTGTATAATCCTTTTTTTTTTTTGTATTTTTTGTTATTGTTACTTTGTTTTATTATAGAGTTGCTCAATTTGTTCATGAGCCCTTCTAATGAACTTTCATTAAGTGCATCTGAAATGTGAAAAGCCAGAGTTTTGGTGACAAAGGGTATTTATGCTCCAGTAATTTTGATTTGCCATTCGTTTATCAGCTTCGTCAAAGCCATTGAGAATGTTTGACTTCTAGGCACACATCTTAGCATTATCCCTGTCTTTATTTATTTTAACCCTTCAATTAAGATTGAGTCAACAGCTTTCTTTGTCATGGGTTGGGCAGCAAGTGCCCAACCCTTGCCAAGGAAAGCTGTTGACCTGGGCCATGTGATCTTGATAGGTCCTAGGTACAATTCTCAGTCAAATTGTTTTTCATTACTTTTGAAATTAGTTGAAAAACACTGAAGCAGACGACATTTGACCATCTGGCCTGCTAACGTGGGAAAGGACTAAACAGAAAAGTTAACCATAATTACTTTTCTAGGAACCTAGAACTGCACCTAACACTGCCTAAGTCGACAGCCAGGTGCCCATTCTAACTTTAATCACACAAAAGTGTTTGGATCTCAAATGATAGCTGCCTTTAGAGTTTTTTTTCCAGATAGAGCAGAATCTGTCTGTTGAAACCACCCATAGGATTATTTAAGTAGGTCTTAACAGGAGGTGGTCTTAGCAAACAGCACAAAATAAAGATAAACACAAAGGCTGTAACTAGGTGGTTGTAATAGGGGATTGGTCTTAACTGGGAGGCTTTTACTGCAGCTATCATTCATGGAAAACATCTTGAATGAAAATTGTAAATGGCACACAGCAGGTCAACAGTTTTATTGGCCCTAAGTGTGGCACTTGACCACATGTGAGGAAAGTTGTTGGGCCAGTATTTTCCTAACCAGGAAAAGGGTAGTTTTGTGGAAACATGTCCCAAAATTTGTGTGAGCAAGACAAATCTCAATCAATAATGGTACTCTACAGTCAATGATGGCTTTGTTTTTTTGTTTTTTTTTTGTGTTTTTTTTTTTTTTTTTATTTTGTTCGTTTGTTTTTTTTAGCTCTGCTGACCTAAGGTTGCAGAGCTTATGCAACCACTCGTCTATCTGTGGTACTGTCCACAGTTTTCAAGTTAGCGCAATATAACTTTCACAACTTTTAAGGTGTATAAAATTGTACGTCCCTTTTGATACTGGTGGTGCAACCTACAATATTATGAAATATAGGGGTCAAAATGTGAAAATATTGTGAGTACTCTAGCATCTTTATTTTTTGGCGGATCTTCATGAAATTTGGATGGATTGTGGGGGAGGTCAAAGTCTCAAGTTGTTAATGACAATAGTGGTGCCACCTGTTATTTGGTAGAAATCATCAGCCAAAATGTGTCTTGAGGAATAAATTTCCATATCTGGACAAGTAATTGGATTAGACTTGCCAAATGTATAGGATATGTATACCATGTCCAGTGCCAGAATACAATGTAATATCAATGACCGTGACTTATTTTTGTGAGGTTACCATGCCTGTGAAGTTGAAAGAGGTGATTTTATAATGGCAAGGTGTAACTTGGACATCAATGGCAAAGACAATTGAGCCACCATATCAAAATTGCACTTGATTACAGTGGTACATAGAACTGTACTTGATGACCTACTTTTTGGGTCACCGTGACCCAATAATGGGAGTATAAAGCTTGGCACTTATCCAAATTTATTGTTTTTCTTCAATTACTCGGAAAGTTATAACCCGATTTGGAGGAACAGCCCATGTATGAAAACTTTAATGTGTGGCACATATTTTGAATAGTAACAATCTTTTTGTCCAAGTGGAAGGTCAAGGTCAAATGGCTAGTTTGAATATAAGGGTCATATCATGAATGCTCTGCACCCCATAATTTTTTAGTTAGGCCCATATAACGTTTAAAATTTATAAAGTGCATGAAAAGCTTTGTCAATATCAATGTTGGTGGTGCCTCCTATAGTATTATGTTATATAAGAGCAAAATGTGAAAATCTTGTGACCAGTCCAGCCTCCCTTAATTTTTTATGGATCTTCATGAAATTTAATGGGATTGCATTATAATACTAGTGGTGCCACCTATAATTTGAGAGAAATTAGGAGTAAAAATGTGTTGAAAGATACAAAATTCCACATCTGAAAAATAATTGAAGTAGCTAGGCCAAATTTATAGAATATAGAGATCATGTCTATTGCTAATATATTATGTAATATCAGTGGCCTTGACCAATTTTTGACAGGCCACTAGACCTGTTAAGTTGGAAGATGTGATTTTGTTATGGTAGGATGTAGTTTGGACATCAGTGGCAAGGAGAATTGAGCCTCTAGATCAAAATTGTACATCGTATATAAAACTGCTTGGTGACCTACATTATTGGTCACCATGACCCAATGATTGTGTGACCTTGATCTATTTTCAAGGTCATTGAGCACAAAGTAAAAGGACATTTAATTCCATATCTTGATAAAGAATAAGGCAAATGATGCCAAATATACCACAAGTGTGTATCATGTTGAAGTTTGATATTGCATAATAGGGCTAACCTTGATTAATTTTTCAAGTGTACGGGTTGATGTGGATTGACTACATTTCAAAAAATGATTTTTTGATGGTGGTCAGCAGAGCATTAGGCCCATAGGCCTCTTGTTTCATTTGTTTCCCCTGCAGAATCCAGGTTGTAACACATTTGTTTAAGATGTTGGTTTACATGTGTATATACACCATTATTTGTGGAGGATTATAAGTTGCAACTGTAAGCTTCAATGTATTTTTGTAAATCTTTGCACAAATGACCTGGAAATAGAGTAAGATTAAAAAAAGAAAGTTGTAGTGCAAGGAGATTGGACAAGTGAAAATACAGGAGCAAATGCGCAAATATTTTAACAGGGCAGAGATGTGTATTAATTGGAAAACTTGAGATATAAATAAAAAGTACATATGACAGATATGCTGGGTATTTTAACAGTGTAAGTTGTGGACATTTTCTACCTGTTGATTAAGCATAAATTTTGATGTTTTGAGCAAACTGCAACAACAGGTTGAAAATTATACTGAGAGTTAGTAATAATAAAGGGGATGGTTATATATTTTTATCATTTTGAAAATGATACTGTACCTTTTTTTTTCACAGTAATGCACTGCCTCCCCCAGAAAGAGTGCACATGTATACTTTCCAATGTTTGAAAATGATAATTTGGACACTTGTGATTAAAATCAATAAAAAATCTGACCTATTTTTTTTTTTTTGGACTGGAAATAGAAATTCATTGCTATAAGGTATTGGACTCACATCATAAATATATCTAGTCTCTTGTTTCAGTATCCAGAAATATATGTACCAAGAATATATGTAACATTATGTTAACATCATCTAATGTAAGCCTACAATATTATGTAACCTTGCGTTCTACAACTACATGTAGTTGTAATCTTAGAAAAGTAATGAAATATTCCAAATGGGAATACAAAACCTTGTGTTCACAGACTGAAATGACCCCCATTGGCCAACTACTTGAACCGACTCAGCTTGCTCTTTTTTTTTATAGTCACAGACATTGATGAACAGTATTCTCATCGACATGTCTGTCAAAGTGATGAGTGGAAAAAATGTTGAGTACATGTATATACTTTAACTGACATGAGAAAATATTCCATCGTTTTGCGTATTTATTTTGATATTTTTTTCTGTATGTTTTGAAGAGCAAGTACATGTAGCTATGTTGATCAACCTTATAACACATTGTGCCACATCTACCTGCTAATTGGACTTTATGTCAGCCTAAAAGTACACAAGATGATAAATGGCAAGATATACATAAAAGCAAATTCATAAACATAAATAAATACTTTTTTTTTTCACTGCAATCGGTCAAGTCAGTTTCTGGCCTGATTTTAAATTTACGAAGACACGTGTGTGTACATCAAGGGTGAATGCATTGCGTGTAGTTGCCTGGTTGCCTGAAGATGTTTGATCCACTCCCATTCGAATTGCCCAAATGTGCCCAGATAAAAATTGGCTGCCTTAATGTTTTTCACATAAATTTCAAGTTAATAGAAACCGTTATTGCCGAGAAGTTGTAGATAAATCTATCGTGAAGGCATGCCCCAAGTCAGTAACTTTCCTCTACACAGGTTATGCCCAACCTGTGTGGAGAACTTTTGACCTAGTCTTATGCTGATCAGGCAAGGGTTAATAGTAGAATATGGTGTATGTACTTGTGATTTAATTTATTCATGTAAATGGATCACAGACAATTATATTGAAGTAGAGGGGAACCCAGAACTGAAATTTCAAGTAATGTTGAGCATTTTACAGATTAATTTCAACTGTTTTGTTTCAGTGTATCTGCACTGTAGTGGTGCTTTCTCTTTGTATTGACCTTCAAGCCTGTCCTCTTTTTGTTTGAACATATTGTCCTCCATGACGGTGTATTTCTACTCGACATTTTGCAATCAACATAATAAAAGTCCAGCATTGATTGTGGTCTCATTGATGTGCAGATGTTCTGAGTAAAATCGCATTCCCGACAAGAAGTTACAGATTTATTGGACAGGGTAAGGTACCTTGAATCCCCCCCCCCTAAAGTTGCATGTAAACTGCTGAATTTTGCTAAACTGGATATGAAAGATTATGATGATTGCTAGTAAATTAATCATACATACATGTTTATGTTTACATGTATGCCGGTGTCACACAAGTTGCCAAGGATTAGATTGTTTTGTATGTCTGCTGCTGTTGTTGTCAAAGTTAACCAAACAAACCAAGACAATATTTGGTTTCCTGTGCATGTACTGAAAACTGTAATCAAGATTTTGGGGTTTTTTTCTCATTTTTTTTTTGTTGGGGTGGGGGGAGGGGGTTGTTTTGGTTTCTTTTGGTCTAACAATGCTCCTCTGAATCGAAATTTTTCAGAGAATTTGAAGGTTTAGAAATGGTCTTGATCTGCAATCATGTGTCACATTTACTGAAGTATTAACCCTCTTGTGGGAGGTTGTAGACTTGAGTCAACAGTCGTCCTGGGCAGGCTTAGCCGCATATTCTGTCCGTGTTAGTGGGTATTTCCATTGTTGTAAGCAGATACCGGACTCCTGCTCAGCTCTGTATGAATATGCCCTATCACAGTGCTCCTTGCTGTTTGTCCACCCATGCAATAATTCGCTTGTCACAGGTGAGTGAATCATGAAAATGTCTGTGGAATAAAGTGTTACTAGGAGATGATGGGGTTTAATGCTGTTTGTTCAGGGTGGCTGGCAGTATAAGACCATGACAGGTGTCAAAGCAAATGTCTGTGCCCAGCAAAGGAGGGCAGGGACTATTTTATGCGATCTGCCGTCGTGGTTGTGAACTGCCAGCCAGCCTAAACTGGATTAAACCAGAAGGTGCTGATTTGGAGCTTTTTATTCTACTGGATCTACAAGCTGACACTCCGATCAAAGACCCTGTTAGGAATTAGAATCTGGAATTATTGTTCTTCTACACATGAGCATGACATTTCTGGTGAGTAATTAGCAAGGGTGAAAGAAGAGACTTAGGGTGAAATTCATTTGTGTGGCAAGAATCACGAGGGGTCTTTATATTATCAGTGCACTGGATGATATGCTGGTCTGAGTAAGGGCTTTTGTACAAATACATCATTGTAATTAAGTCTCTGTGTATTAAAACATCGAAACATCTTTTATGAGGAAAATAATACATGATTGTAAATAATTGTGTTCATCTCAAAGTGTGAATTGAAAACATTGTTTGTAAATGATTGTGTGTCTGTTTCTAAGTGGTATGTGCAGGCTTTTTTTATACATTTGCCAATGCTCATCATGCTGCATGTACAAATAATAAATGAGATTCATGAGAAAAATTGTGTTGATTTCAGATACATGTGGGTACCAGGTAATAGCTAACTCCAACCTGGAGATCAGGAGTAATATGGAATTATAGTGATAAAATATAACAGTTTGGTAACCCAAGAATTTTTTGGTTACTAGAGAGTACCACTCATCCACAAAGATTGCCTAACACTGCCTCGGGTATATGATTGGTCAGCAGGTGTCACATGAGCCCCCAGCATGCATGGTGCCCCCTGGTGATTCAGGTGCTTGAAGGTCATGCCATTTAATCTAGCATTTTACAAATAAGTAGAGATAGCATTTGGATCATGCCATAGCAGCCTTGCTACAGGGGGCCCATATTGCTCTATACCTGTATGTGAAGAGTCCTGAATGATATGTGCACAGGACATCACCAACCTGTTCCTGGGTACAGGGTAGGAATTATACTGTACATGCGCTTGATTACATGATGAGAGCTGCCAACTGGACCCTTAATCCTGTAAACCGCCTAGAAATAAAATGTAAATGTTAGTTCATTTGATATTGGTGGTGCCACCTACAGTATTACATAATACATTATATGTGGGCCAAGATGTGAAAATTTTGAGAATGCTATTTTTCAAAGAGCTTTTAATGAATCCTATTAAAATTAGGCCAGTGTTTACTTTGTGTGATATTTTGGGTGACTGTCTGTCTCAAGTCCGGAGTGAAATTTGTTTCTTCTTATTGGTGTTGGAAGATGAATGAATCTCTTTGCTGTCTTTGTTGGGTTTGGAACCTATGAATATGGGTCATGTTTTTCTGTACTTGTCCTCTTGCTCAAGGTCATTTAGGATATAGTAAAGTACATTAAATTTGCTGAGAAATGAGATGGCAAACAATACAAAATGTACCACAAATGTGTATTATATACAGAAGTTCGATATTGCATAATGTGGGTGACCTTGACATGCCTAGGGAATGCAAATCAGCAAATGGTTTCATTGTGATGCCTGTGACATATAATAAATTGAGATGGAACTACTAAACTCACACCAAATGACCATTAGGCCAATGGTCAAATTTTGTAATATGTTGGGTGAACTTGACACATGTTTTGAGGTCATCAAGCACTTAAGAAAAGGACACTAAATTTAATATGTCGATAAAGAAGGTGAATGATACCAAATGTATCACACACTCCCCCACTTTGAATCTAATTATATACACGTATGAGTGTCTAGCAGAATATTCATTTAGTAAATACTCCAAAATGAAGCTAGAGGGTCTAAAATTATAGGCTTCTGGCCCTAAAAAATGACCAAGGTAAGTGATGGGGATTTCAATGTTGCCCCACATTACTTTGTTTAGAATGGCACAAGAACATGACGTAACTTGTAGGTGGCCACCCATGGTCAGGATGATCAGCATTTGTGTGGTCAACTGAGAGGGCTAGTCTGATCGGGCCCAGGAACCTGGGGAAGAAGCCTCTCCCCTATCCACCCAAATGTCATGCTGCAGGCTCCAACACCTCCTCATCAGATGAGTCGGACTGTTTGTTTTTTTTTCTGTTTTTGTTTTTTTTTTTGTTTTTGTTTTTTGTCTTTTGTGACCATGCAAGTCCTCCTGTGACTGGGTACCTGAAGAGTCAACAACTGGAGGCACAGCTGGTACCAACTCTTTGTAACCCAGGAGCTGAGTTCTGTGAACAGCCTTGGTTGGACCATGTCCATCTGCAACCTGGATTATGTAAGTGGTGTCATTGGGATCTGATCGTGCAATAACCTTGTATGGGACTGATCCCGTGCTGTCTTGTATTTTACGTCGTTCCAAGGGATGCTTTCGCAGAAATACTTGTCCATCCATGGGAATATCTGCTGGCTTTGCCTTAACATTATCTCCCTTCTTTCTTGCCTGAGCCTGTCTTTCCATACTCTGTCTTGCATATATGACTGCATAGTTCATACGTTTTTTATGAAATGAGAGTCATTAATCCACATTCCTTCTTTCACTGATATTCTGGTCAAGTCCTAGCAAGAAATCTTCAGGAAGTCTTGGTTCTGTTTCAAACAGAAGAAACAATGGGGAGTACACAGCAGAACTTGGTGGTGTTGCATTATAACTAAACACAAGTTCTGGTAAATGACCAAGCCTTTGCCTCTTATGACTTGCAGGTCACGTGTGGAGTAAGTCCTGCAATGTGGCATTAAACCGTTCACATTATGTGTTCCCCTTGAGGGTGATATGCCATTGTTCCTGATTTTGCCACTACGTAGGGATGACTCAGCTCGGCGACCACAGCTCCTTCAAATACCCTTCCTTGGTCACTGTGAAGGCGATGTGGGATCCTATATCTAAACAAGTTAATGAGTATTGCAGAGCAATACATAGTCCCCCGCTCGTCGCCCACGAGGTTGAATGGACTACTATATAGGGGTGTGACCTAGATGAAAAAAAAAATTAAAAGGCCCTTTAATCCCAAGAGGATCAAGTATTGCATAGCTATGTGCAGTTCCTCACCAGACAGCAAGTAAATGTAGTAAATGGCCCGTACAAGATTTTGAATGGATTTTACAGTGACATAGATATTTGACCTAGTGACCTACTTTTGCCATGTGACACAACTCCCCAGGTAGTATTTAAATAATATATTTGGTAGCTGTAGGTATTATAGTAAGGGAAATATGGCATGGACAAGGTTTTACATGGAGTTTACACTGTGACCTAGATATTTGACCTAGTGACCTAGTTTTGCATCGTGACACACTTTTAGATCACAATACATTATCAGTAAAATTTTATAACAAGAAGTCAAATTTTTTTAAGAATTACAGTAAGGACATGAAAATACTGTACATTTATGTATTACTGTGACCCAAATATTTGACCTAGTAACCTAATATTACTTTACGACACATTTCCATGTTTAGTTTCACATTTGTGTAAAATTTCATCAATCTAAGTAAAAGGACAAAAATGTTATGGCCCCGACAAGTTTTTCCATGGATTTCACATTGTGACCTAGATTTTGAACCTAGTGACCTACTTTTGCCATGCTACACTCCAGCACCCCAAGAAGTATGCACATAACAAAGTTAGTAGCTGTAGGTATTATGGTATAAGAAATTTGGTGCTGACAAGGTTTTACACAGAATTTTATACTGTGACCTATATATTTGACCTAGTGACCTAATTTCCCCTCATGACACACTTTTGGGTCAAGGTACATTATCATGTAAAATTTCATAAAAAGAGATCCAAAAGTTGAAAAAATTACAGTCAGGACCTGAAAATTCTGTATATTTACACATCATGGTGACCTAAATATATGACTTAGTGACCTAGTTTTGCTTTATGACACTTTCTTAGACTAAGCTTCACATTTGTGTAACATTTCATGACTAGGTAAAAGGACAAAATAGTTATGGCCTGGACAAGATTTTTCATACATATGTATTCTGTGACCCAGATATTTGACCTAGTGACCTACTTTTGGCACACGATACACCTCTATCCTAGGAAGTACAAACACATTAAATTTGGTAGCTGTGGGTGTTATGGTGAAAGATGGCCCGGAGAAGCTTCGGACAGACGGACGAGGTGCAAACCTATAGTCCCCCACCAAGTGGGCGGGGGACTAAAAAACATTTGTTGACCAAAACCCTAACAATTGTTCTGGCAGTCTGATCCCTAGCGGGCACTGCTAATGTAAACTTGGTGAACATGCTGGTTAACACTAATACCTTTTTCTCACCCATCTGAGCTAGGATCTAAAGTGGCATGGCAAGGATGTCCGGGGGACGAGTGGCCAAAAAATGGTCCATAGTTGGATGAAGTTTTGGATGCTCCTTTGCTAGGCAGCGCCGACCTCACTTTTGACTCCCCCACTCCACATCCGCAATCATTCCTGGCCAGTAACATCACAGTTGAGTTAATGCCACTGTCATAACCCTGATGTCCAGCTTGGTCATGATATGCTTCCAGTACCTTACTGTGCAATGCTGAACTAACTAATGTACTACTTCTTCCACTTTCACACAATGATACTGTAACTGTTCCTGCATGGGGAGCAAATTAAAATCATGCAACAGCTTCTTAACAACTGGAGATCTAGATGCCTTCAACTCAATCCCTGTTGTACATAATCTCATGCACTCGACAGTTCTTGGTCATTTTCTTGCAGTTTTGCCGAGTGTTCGCTGGTCACAGTAGGCAAGGATGTAGAGTAAAGATGTGATCCTGTCTCCACAGATATCACTGTCACTTGTTCTTGATGTGCATGACTTGCTCCTTGAGTTGGCACCTTTACATCAACTGGCAATATAACACAGTCCGAGACCTGGTGCAGAAGTGCATAATGTAATGGATTTCTTAGATGTGAGGAAAGCTTATGACAGAGTATGGAGAGATGCCCTGTGGGAAAAACTAAGTGTACTAGGATTTGGTGGGAACTTTCTAGAAATTCTGAAAGCATTGTATAAGGATGTAGAGTGTACACTCTTATTAGGAAAGGTGGAAGTAGAGCATGCACACCTGGATATAGGTCTAAAGCAGGGATGTGTGCTGTCCCCGGTATTGTTTGCCCTGTATATCAAGGAGTTGGGGGACCAGTTAATGGAGTGTAATAAGGGAATAAAGGTAGGTGACCTAAAATCCCAGGTCAATTTTTTGTAGATGACATTGTACTCCTGGCTGAGTCCCTGAAAGAACTACAAGAGATGATGAATACAGGAATACATGGGGAGTTAGAATTTAGTAGGATAAGAGTAAAGTGATGACTCTTGGGAAGAAACCAGATGGGAATAAAAATGAACAATTGGGCAGTTCCAAATTCCAGAAGGTAGGAAACAGTTAATTGAAATTGGGGAGGTTGATGGGTTCAGGTATCAGGTGGAAAAGATTAAACAGAAAGTGAACTGTACAAAAGGAATAATTAAAGCTACTGCACTTAACAGTTTCAACATAGCATACATTGCAAGGGTATTATGGGATAAAGTTTCAATACCAGGATGATATATGGCTTGGATGTGATTTCAATAAGTGAGGGAAATATCCAGGGAATGGAGAAAGCACAGAATGGGATGGGGGGAATGAATACTGGGAACACCACCATGTACAGAAACAGAAGCAGTCCTACGAGAATTAGGATGGAATAAAATCACAGACAGAATTGCCAAAGCAAAGCTTAAGTACTAGGGGTATCTACAAGCAGTAAATGAAGACAGGTGGTGCAGGAAAGTTTACAGTGAAGTAGTCAAGGACCAAACAAGATGGGTCAAAGACATAAATAAGTTGGCAGAGAGATGTGGATTGAAAGGATATGATGATGTTGTTGACTGGAAAGTGTATATAGGTGGGACTGTTAGAGAGGTCTGCAAGGAGGACTGGAAAAGAGGAGTCAGGGAAAAGAGTACATTAAAGGCATACAAGGTACTGGGAAAGCCAAAGAAAAGTGTGTTGGGATGCAGGGAAGGGATCCATTCCCAAAGTAGCACAGGAGTGATCAATCTAGAAATGAGAAACAGAAGTGGACAACAGGTAGTAATGGTAAATGCAAGGTATGTAGACAAGAGGCAGATGAGACCGTGGATCATTGGTTATTGTGGTGTGATGCATATAGAGAGATAACAGAAGAAGTTTTCAGAAAGTGGCACAGGGAAGACCATAATAACAAGGGTCTAGAAGAGGTTCAGTGTTAAGGGGAAGAGGAACATGTAGCATGGGTTTCAGGTTCGAAGGGTGGTTTTCTGGGAGGCAGGAAAGGTACTAAACATGTACAGGACTGCCCGGTAGGGTGCTGAGAGAAAAGAAATGAATTGATAGGGCTTGATAGCAACAGGGTAGATTAGAATTTCAGAATGCAGGGAGAAGAGGGAATGGTGGTGGCCCTTATAATGGCTCTCATGGGGTCCCAAATGGGAGATGCTTGAGCCTTAGAGGTGGGGATAGGGCATATGAGGGAAGTTTTTTTTTGGGGGGGGGGGGCAGACTGCAAGGGATGAGTGTAGGGGGATATATTCAGGACCAGGGGCACACCAAAGTTGTGAGAGAGTGTGTGGTGGACCCTTTGCCTCTGCTCTGGTCATGGAACACATGGCAGCACTAGCTGATTAGGATAACCATGGTTTCCTCTACCACATCTTTTTTCTTTTCTTTCCTTTCCTTTTTCCTAGGCACACTGTGTCACACAGGACTGCACACAGAAGCAGATAGCTACAGCAATATTATTATTATCTCCTCAGTTGACATCCTTGCCCATGTTTGACCATTATCTTCTACAGCATTCCTTCTGACAGCATCAGCATGCAGGTTGATCTGTCCACAGCAATATTTGATCTCAAAATTGAACTGGGACAGCTGAGCCCCCCCCCCCCCCCATCCCATTTCAAACACATTAAGCTTTACCTTATATATCAAATATCTGAGTAGATTATTGTCAGTATAGACCACAAAATGTGCTCCCAGCAGATATTCTCTGAATTTCCCCATCAAGGCCCCCTTTAATGCCAACCATTCCAGTTCTGTTGAGCTATATGTTTCCACCAATTTGAAATAACTCAATACTGGAACACTAGTAAGGTGGTCTTTGAGCTCCTCTAATGCTTGTTGACATTGTGGTGTCCATCTGTCGTGGAATGGCTGAAATAGCAGTTTGTCAGGACTAAGCTTGGTCTTCCTGGACTTGATCTTCTTCTTTGGTGATTGCAAAAGCTTGTGCAGAGGTGCAGTAAACTTGGAAAGTCCATCTACAACTCTACAGTAATAGTCTGTTAGGCCCCCAAAAGATGTAAGTTGAGTTTCTGTCTTGGATGGTTTTCGAACCTGCAACTGCTCTAACCTTCTGAGGGTCAGTAGCTATTCCATCTTGGGATATCACATGACCAAGGTATTTGATGTCCCCTTTGAATAAGGGACACTTTTGTGGTTTGAGTTTAAGTCCTTGCTCCTGAAGACAAGTAAATATCAAGTCCAGATGTTCAAATATCTCCTCTATTGTGGTTTAATAAATCAAAATATCATCCAGATACATTAGCAAAATCTTGCATGCCGGATCTCCAAGACAAGTATCAATCAAATGCAGGAAGCTTGCCGGGCATTTCAGAACTGAAAGGGCATCCCCATGAACTCAAATAGGCCTGCAGACCCCACTTGAAAAGCAGTTTGGCAACTGGCAGATCCAATGATGAGAAGAAATGGGCTCCTGGTGCTTTCAGTGCCTCCTCAATCTTAGGGAGAGGGTAAGCATCCTTCCTAGTTTTCTGGTTCAAGGACCCTCAATCCACACATAACCCCAGTTGATTATTCTTTTTCCTCACAAGTATTGATATGAATGCCCAAAGTCTGTCACTCTTGCATATGATGCCTTGCATTAGCCAGTTTTCGCAATGTTTCCTGACTTCTTTCTGCAGATGAGATTGGACTCAGCAATGGGAACCCAGATAGGCTTATTTTTACTAGATGTATCTTGTATTTAATGGGATCCATGTATCCCAGATCATAGACACCTGTGCTGAAAACCTTGGAATGCTTCCCAAGAAGAGTCCAAAAATTCTGGTATTGGTCCTCAGAAATTAATGACTGAGCAATCCCAATGCAAACTCACTCTCTGGACTATCTTCATAGGGTTGTATTTTAGGCTCATGTGACATAGACATGCTACAAACTATCTGTTGGTCATGAAGGATGACACTAACACAGTCGCTCGGAGTCACCATACACTATATCTGCCCAGTTCATCACAATAATGGTTCTTGGTTGCAGTCTACTGGTCCCATGTTTGCAACACAAACACTCGGTTTTCCATGGTAAATTGGGGTCAGTGCATCAGGGATATGACACCCTTTTGGAGATGATTTATTGAAGATGATTTATTCCTGCCAGGTTCTTCTAGTACATGGAACTGTAGATGCAGAATTAGATGGTATCAAAACTGGTCTCCTTCCTGCTACTCACACTATTCCATGCTGAGATTCAATATGTGAACGAGGAAGCACTGATTTACAAGCAGTAAGTTGAGTCTCCATCATAGAAAGTGTACATCCCCAGTCAGGGACATAAGTGTGTGAAGCCATTGCTTGCACTTGTTTGTCATCAGGCAACATGTAGTGCAGTGTATATACTTTCTTCAAGACTTTGCATCCAAGCAATCCATGAAGTCGCACTTTGCATTGGTGGAGCCAAATTCTGCACAACCAAAAATCCCATTACCAGCAGATTGGCCCCAGAAAAGGATATATCCATCTCTATGTAACCCTTGTATGGTATTTCCCAACCATTGGCAGCTGTTATTTTGATGCAAGGGGTAGCTGTTGTCTCTACTCCCTTTGGCAGCAGTGCTGCTGATAAAAGGAGTCTCTGAGAGCCGAAAACCTCAGACCCCGTGTCCAAAAGCCACCGCTGCAAGAATTTGATGTTTTTGATAGCAAGAAGTGTGACATTACAGATGTAGCTTTAAATAAGAAACACCAGCAGGTAAAAACTCACAGCCAAAGTTAATCTTCCAACACATTATAGTTTGCAGTGGATATTGTTAAGTTTTGACATATTCCCTGAGAAGCTGTGTATGGAGGAATAAACTCCATCTTTCATCCATGGTATGACTGAATTTATGTTATAAGCATCCATCATGTGCATGTAGTGTCACTTGTGTGAAGAAAGAATGGATATTTTTGCTGACATAGCTATACACACATAAAATATGTCAAGTTTTTAACTCAGCAGCCAAACACCCCAACCTCCGACTACTGAACACCTCTCACTACCGAACACTTTCACTCAGTCCCAAGGGTGTTCGCTAGTGTGAGGTTTCACTGTACATACATATATATATGTATGTATATATATATATATATATATATATATATATATATATATATATATATATATATATATATATATATATATATATATATATATCGTATTTGTGTCTTTTTGTCCAAAACCACTTGCTAGTAGTCATTACCCTATTCCACAGTCTGAACTCTTTACTCTCCACAAGCTAACCTCTCCCTGTCTAATCTATATACATAGAAGTACTATTGTCTGTATTGCACACGTTCCTCTGTATTTTGACATAAGCTGTATTAGCCCAAATAAATTAAAGGGTCTTCCGTGGGTAACTACTCAACATGTTCCAGAGCCTTTTACCCGTACATGTCTCTCTGAGTAGCGGCTCCTTGTCTAAGCTAAATATTCAGCAAAGAAATTTGTCTTTTATTAATATATATATATATATATATATATATATATATATATATATATATATATATATATATATATATATATATATATATATATATACATACATACATACCTATATTTATTTATTTATAAAAGACAAATTTTTGCAATGTACATGATACAAGAATGTCAAATCCGACTAAAATTTTAAATGCTTGAGTGAATTGTTGAATGAGGCTAAATGAAAATGATATGTTTGTTCTGCTAACCTGCCTGGACCCTTTGCAAAAGTTGCCACCTGTATAGTATGTTACTGCTAAATCAACTAAAATTTTATAAGAAGTCTATTTGAAGAACAAATAATTACCTCTGAAGCAATAAGAGGGTTACACGTAAGTTGTCATACAGCCTGGTCACCTTATATACTACAATGTGCTTTATGCCTTATGACACAGATGCTCAAGATGTCAGTCTGATACATACTCAGGTCTGGCCCTGCTGAGGCCAATATAATATGACACACTTTAAATTTGGAACCTTGAATAGCAGCATGGGAAATAATTAATTTCATTAACATTATAGCCTGGTCACCTTGAATACTACAAACTGCTGTATTTTTTCTTCTTTTTTTAGCTTACTTTTTCACAGTTTTTGCATTTTTGACATTTTACTGTAGTTTTAATTTTGCTAATTTGGACCTTATTTCCATTCAAACAATGTTAAAATACTATTTCACAGTCTTTTTATTTTCAGGGTTTTTTGTGCATTCGGGGAATATGTGAAAATAAGAGTACAGCAAAAGGAAAGCAATTTCCAAGAGTTACATTAGCATTTCAAGATGCAATGAAACCCGAGAACTATCTAATTCAACTGAAGACACAGTTCCGCAAAATGTCAGTCTGATACATACTCAAGGTCTCTGACCCTACTGAGGCAAGTAATAAAATGACACATTAAATTTGGAAACTTCAAAAGCTGCATGGGAAATAATTAATTTCCTTAAATTGATACAGGCAACATGAATCAAAAGAAAAACAAGAGGATCATGATGATCATGTGCTCTGCTGACTGGAATATGCTTTTACAGTGTTGCATCACATGCACTTTAGTCTGTACAGCTATATACATTTACAGTGGCAGCAAAGTTTGACATGTAATTCATAATTGATAAGAAAATCACTGTCTCTTGGGGACAAGAACAAGGCCTCCAGCCTGCATGCTGCTGGGAGTAGCCAGTCTTATCTGATTACTTATATACAGTGAAAACTAGTTATAATGACACCATCTGTTCCTTAAGAAATGTGTCGGACAACTGAATATGTCAGATAAACGAGTCAAATAACAAAAGAAAATGAACCTTTTCCCATGAAAGTTTGTATCATTATATTATCAAATATGTTGGATATCCGAGTGTCGTTATAATGAGGTTTCACTGTAGGGTGTGCTCACAGCAGGCAACACTTCAAAGTGCAACTCTACCCTGGGTTTGCCTTGAAACGTGGGGTAAAGGGTCACTAACATTAATAAGGGACCGAAACCGTCATGTGCCTGCAGGACGCATTGCTCTAACAAACTGATCTTGTTCCCTCGACCTGGACGTAAAGGACATGGCTGCAATAAATAAAATGCCAACTTACAAGATATCAATGTGGCACAAGAATGCACATCATCCAACACACACACACACACACACACACACACACACACACACAAACAAACAACAACAAAAACAAACAAACAAACAAAAAAAACTAAAACAAAACAAAACAAAAAAAAAACAAAAAAAACCCCAAACCCTACATGTGCCATTGTTCTGCCTCTTGCCAAGTAAGAGAAGCCTCAAGGGAGACCTACTGGGATAGAACTACAAGTCAACACAGTGCACTCCCTTCAAATTTTGATACCTTCACACCTCAGTTTGTGCTTAGATTCGTGTTCCCTTTCATGCGTCTGGGAGACAGTCAGACAGACAGGCAAGAACTCCTGTAACTCACCAATTATCTGCAAAGCAGTTCTAACTACTATTATACTGTTATATGTACATAATATTAAAACTAGGTATCATGTACTGGTGAACACCAAGCATGCATGGCTTGTTTGGCAAGTAACTGATCTGGAAGCGCTTCTGTAAAATAAATGTACCGCAAATTACTTGAAGTATTTTGGCATTGATCTGTTTTGGCTAATTGGTGTGAAATGAGAAAAAACTTTGTTGAAATGCATCCTCCCTTAATATGTTCCGTATAAACAAAGCTCACGTGCAGAACTTGAGTACACTGACCTTGGGTCATCATGAATAAAGTATAAACTTTTCGTTTGAAAGAAGTAAAGCTATATTAGAATATTATTGACGTCATGTGAGAAAAAAAAAGGACATGGGTGTGTGCTTGTATGGATAAAAGCTGACATTTTAAAAACATGTTCAACTGGAATGTCTGGAGACCACTTTGGCTTTTCCATTTATGACAAAATTGTTGTAGTACCACCATATTTAAGTAGAAAATCTGTAGTTTCGATTTATAAAATTGCCAGTATTTTGAGACTTTTGGGCACTATCACTCTTGGATTGGTATGGTCTTAATGTTTTTCTGGTTGCTATGCATAGGCACTGAGAGAAAGTAGATTAGATCCTCATGAGCATATAGCAGGCTGTTGTCTCTCACTGCATGGTGCATTGGGTCCTGGTGGGAATCAGGGGCTATTAAATAGGTGCACTGGGGAGTTGAAAAGGAAGCTCTCTCCTGGCCAGAAGGATTAGGCCATGTCCCGGGCATGGTTTACCAGGGAAAAGCCATACAGAGAATGTTTCTTATTATAATGCCACATAGGGGCATTGCACCTAACCAAGGTTTGGACAGTTATTCATAGCTCCATCAGGTATCTTGGAAACATAAATTATTATAATAGTATTTAAGCTTTATTCATCTGATTATTATACTACATGACATTATGTGCTGGGGCATGTACAAGTGGTACTGAAAATTGTGTATAAGATGTATGACATTTACATATCTTTTACTTATATTAGCCCATCTAGACCAACATTTGCATATTTGGGTTTTTGGATTTTGTTAGTCTGATATTGCAAAACAATTTTGGGGGCATTACTATATTATATGTGGTGATTTTAATGTCCGAACTGGACTGACCCAAGCTGTTACATGGACGATGATAACACAATAACTTATTGTCTTTTAATGTAGGCTGATGCTGTACAATCACATACAATAAATGTTTGTAAATATGATCAATAGAACTTCACATCAAACATCCTTCCCTCAATACTGGCTTTGACTGCCATATGCGAAAATGTAAATAAATATTCAAGATAATCGTCATCAGTTTGATTAAAATCCTATAGCCTTATAAACGGAGACTAACTTTGCTTTGGTTGACGTTATATTTGTGTAGTATGTGCACGACAGCAGCCGTGTAGCCATTTGGTATTGTGTGTATACTATAAAAACATTAAACATGAAATATAAAGCAAGCAACTGTAGCATGAACCATCAATTTAACGTACATATGAATAATCAGAGACAAATAAAACAGACGCATGACGTGACCAACAAATAACATAAAGTAAACTTTGGCATGACTTCAAAAAGAGATCAGTTTTTCAACTATCCATTGATCTAGATTCCCCCATGTAACATGCATTTAAGTAAACACATTTTACACAGTCCATGTTTGTTCTCCAAGTATATAGCTTCCCTACTCGTCTTTGTGGTATTATTGATGCAACAACGTGTGTTTGTGGTTAATGTGTTCATATAGACAGCTTGCATATCATAAATATCCCAAGAGAATATCTATGTCAACTATAATTTAATATTCGGGTGTATCAGTACAAAATAAGCTGTATAGCTTCTCAGATTAGCCAAGAACATCCCATTTCAAAATGTGTTCAGGCAACCTCATCTGAGTGAAAGAAAAAAAAAATCAAGCAACAAAAACCATATATATATATATGGCTAATGATACTCAGAGGAAAAGGATACGTAAGGCACTTGTTCCGCCAAATGAACAGTACCATTTAAACTTTGTACCAAGGTACAAAGTGTGATGAATTGATTTCTTCTATTCTTCAAGAAACATGTTTGATGTCAGGGCTATTGATACATCAGTGGACTCTCCAGTTTCTTTAAAGCTTTCTAATGTCACATTCACGACTATCATTCTGTCATGTCCTTTGTGTAATTCGTTTTTTAAAAAAATAATTTTGAGTTTGGATACAGATACCTTTGCAATTTGCATATAGACTTACGTGCATGGTGGCAGCATTCATAGTATGCCCAGATATGATATTGGTGCAAAATTGGTGCAAATTATCACAGCTATCAAATGTTTATTCACCTGGAGCTACACCAACAGACCTCGACTAAAATTTGTGTTCATGTCTGTGCATCAGTCCCACCTGACACTATTTGAACTGCAGTAACAGCTACAAGGGGTTTCCAGTTATGCGCCAGATAATTACACATATTCCGCAGCCCCAATGAGCATAATTCCCACCAGAAAGTTAAACGAGCACAAAGTTTGAATTTCAGTAGACCTAATTTATATCTATGCCTCCTGGTGGGACCAACAATACATACTCTTTTAGTGCATGATTCTGTCCCTTCTTCCGCTGCCTTTATCTTCATCTTCTTGATTTTGTTCTTTTTTGTGTTTTTTTTCGTCTTAAGGCCACATGGTTACTTATGTGAAATCAATTTCTGTGTGATAGCGAACGTAGAACTTATGACTCTTAGTGAGACTTCGCAGGATTATGTATCCAGGTGCAACCTACGCTGGATTGTATTTTGGTGACATTGACCTAATTCTCAAGTCACTAGGGCGACTTAGGTAAAACTGGTTTTTGTGCAATTACTACTGAAGAACTTAAAACAAACTTTGTAAAACTTGGTAGGATTATGTATCTAGCTATACTTTAGGTTGAGGTTGTATTTGGGTCACTTTGACTTCACCTTCACGTTGACAAAGTCACTTATGTGAAGTTGGTTTTCAAGTTGATGATGTCACGTATGTGATGTTGGTTTTCTTGCAATATTGTCATTGATGGCATTCGGAGAAAATGGTGTACTAGGGAATATTTGAATTTGTCTTGCAAAACTCAGTTGCTTCTGTTTTTATCATTGTGTCTCCATACAAGATTAATAACCTGTTTGGCCTCCTGGTCTGGTATTCTGGGCTAGCCAGTATTTCAAAGATGTTCAGGTGATATTCCCAGCGATCATTTTATATCTAGTACAGCAGGCACAATACCAAGAAACCATCCTCGCATTGTTAGAGTGAAAGTCCTTCAGGATACTCCAATAAGACCTCGTCTCTCTGCAGTAGTCATACTAAATATTATCAAGAGTTCTCTTTCAGAATTAATCGGCACAATGTAAACATGAGGGTAAACCATACATAAATATTAATTCATATTCAAAGAAAGGACATCATTCGCACAATAAACTTTCAAAAAGTAACATTAAATCTTACCCTGTTGAAACTTTGATAGATGGTATAAAATTTCTTTTGGATAATAGTCAAGTTCAATTTGGACAATTGGTTTTTCAGCAGATAAAGGGCATTCCAGTGGGTAGGAACTTCGCCCTGTTAGACGCTGATCTAAATTTAACCTGGCTTGAATTTAAGTACAGGTAAACTGATGAAAAAGGTTTTTTCATTTGGCTACGAAATTATCAAACGATGCAATTTCTAGAAATTGTGAATAAATCGTTTTGGGAGTATTAGCAATTCTTTTTAATTCGTATCTAAATTCAAATATTTAAAAGCAAAAAATATCAAATGTCTCGATATTTCTACACAGTACACAAATCTACTCATAGACGACGTCAAAATATTCTTCCAAAATTTGAAAGCAAAATGTGTAAACTTAATAGCGAACCATACATAAATACTAATTTATATTCAAAGAAACCATATCTGTCACACAGCAAACATTCAAAAAATAACATATAAGTTTACACTGTTGAAACTTTGATAAATGCTGTAAAGGATCTTTTGAATAATATTTTTCTTTAATGTGGACCATTGATTTTTTCAACAAATAAAAGGCATTCTATTGGGTAGCAACTGCTGCCCGTTACTTGCAGATATATATTTCGCCTGGCTTGAATTTAGGTATATGGATAAATTGATGAAAAAGGACCTTCAAGTGGCTACAAAATTATCAAACAACACAAGGTATATTCATGACATTGATTGTGTAAATATAAAAAAAAACTCATTGAAATTACTAAAGAATTTTACTTAAAAGATATCCGTTTGGAAGGTAGCAATTCAGATGGTTTCAGACATGTGTTTCTAGACTTGAATATTCTGGTCACTAATGACAGGTTTTGTATTGAAGTCAATCACAAAATAGATGAGTTTAACTTTGAAGTAGTTAACTATCCTTTCCCGGACAGTAACATTTCGGTAGCTATTAGAAATAATACATTTTTGGCACAAATTTTGAGCTTTGGTCGTAGTGTTTCTAAATTTCAGAACTTTGCATCCAGAACCAAATTTATTTACATTAAACTTGAGTCAGGAGATTATTTTTGGGCCGTTTAACATACATTTGGGCCACTGAAAAACATACAGACTTTTTTGAGCCACTTGGGGCTCTGACTGAGTTTGTAGCACTGGCCTGGGTCGACCAGTATTTATTAGGGAAGGGCGGCTTCACACAAATATACACACATATACACACAAATATATATATATATATATATATATATATATATATATATATATATATATATATATATATATTTATATTAGGTGAAACAAGATGTAAATACCTATGTTGAAATAAAAGTTTGTCAGGTATCCATGCGACATATTTTTGTGGTTAATACCTGTTACATGGCAAAAAGTACTCAGTTGTTTTTATCATTGCTGTAGATAAATGGGCTAGCCAATAAAATGTAAGGGATTTAACTCCTTGATGGATGAAATCAAATGGATATAAAATGTACCTTCTTATATTGTGCCCAGAACAGAAGTGTTTGTCCATAATAAAAAGTTCTATAACTAAAACTTATATGACTCAAACGATTCACCATAAATTGTACGCATGATGTGTTTTGTTTTATAAGAATTAACATGAGAAATCTTGTCATGTGACATAAAATATTATATAAATACATGAGGAAAAACACATACATTGGGAGATTCATCACTTTATTTTCTCGGCTTTAAGGTCTACATTCTTCTGAATTTTTAATCTAATCAGGATTTTACATAATTTGTTTAAAGAATTTTACCTCATGTAACACTAACAATTTGCCTGCACACTGCAAACACAAGTCTAATTTTGATATTGCTTACAGAACAAAAGCATAAAGTAAAAATGTGCCTTCAATGGATAATTGTTCAGATTTAGGGGTGGAAAAAATATTATAACAGAGATTAATGGGGACAATGAGTACAATAAAATGATACAATGTATGCATATTAAAAAAAGCTAAAACAAATAAACATGAGACAATAAGCAGCAGCCACGCAAAAGATTCTTGGCAGTTAAAAAAAAAATGGAGGAACATAGTGAAGAATATAAAATGTGGCGAAAATACACGCATCTTGAAAAAATGGCTTGATTGCACAGATATTCAGATGTTTGGTCAAAGGAAACTCGGTAAACGTATTTCTGTTTAAAAAAAAGTGATTTACATTTTATTTACGACAGGAACGTCTATGCGAAAATTCCTGGTAACTTAGAGATTAGCGAAGGGAATGTGTGTTGCCTAAAACACACACAATTAAAACAGTGTAAGAGAATGTTGCCACGTTGATGTCCCTGTAATACAGTACTACAGTGGTGATCATTATTTGGCGTTGAATGATTAGACACAGCTTAGAAATGCAAATTCTGTCTTTTTAACCCTGTCGCAAACACTGTTACAATGGGACAAAGAAATGTTTCCTGAGATGCATCAGTCTCGTGCAATGATGATGGGTCTGTATGTAAAAACCATAACTACTAAAGACTTCTGTTGATACTTTTGTTTGTTGCAAAAGCATTATCATTTACTTTCAATAATTACCAAACTACATCAACAATTTTTTTTTGCCGTAAGATGTGACACACATGTACTCTGTTCAATGGACATTGTCTGCTCTACATAAGATACTAATCAAGGAAAGCTCTAAATACAATAATTTCACTGGATTAAGCACAATGAACTGAACCCTGTCAATTATGGCATTCACGTATACCTACCTACCTACCTACCTACCTACCTACCTACCTACCTAAATCTACTGAACCATTTTTTTCATAAGAATTAGGATTTGGTCCAGTGGGTATATGCCTTTTCCATCTTGGCCAGGTTTTTGGAGCCGAAAACATGCCCTTCTGTGGTCAATATATATATATATATATATATATATATATATGTGTGTGTGTGTGTGTGTGTGTGTGTGTGTGTGTCAGATGACAAGATTTTTCCTGTTAATATATATATATACATATATGGGTTCTTCTTTCATGCTGATGGACTTACACATTTACAGGCCCCAATCTGGGAGTACTCTGCATTCAGTAATACTGAACCTGGGGAATATAGTTCAAGCTTTCCAGGGTCGAGGTGTGATGATTGGGCGCAATACTGATGTACCCACCTATGCTCAGCTCTTTTTGCCAAGGCAGGTCATACCAGGGACCTGCTGTTACACATAGTATAGACCCATATCTTTTACATGGATTGCGAAGCAGGCCAAGCCTATATTAATCACTCTCCATGGCACAGATCATGGCGTATACTTCCTACCTGCATGTTTGGTGGAGGAAACCGAAGGACTCGGAGAAAACCACCGTGCACAGTCAGAGTGGTAGGAACTCTTTCCGCATGCTTCCCCGGCAGTGAATCGAACCCGGGCCGCAGAGGTGAAAGGCGAGCGTGTTGCAGCTCTGCCAACCGTGCACCCTGTTACACATCCTGATCATGCTGACCTGATGAAGCCAGCAACTAACAGTGCACAGCAACAACAAGACTTGGAAGCTTTTGTGAACATGTGAGTCGTTGATTTAAACAGTGTCTTAAAGATTGGGGTAAAATAATACCTTTTATTTGAAGATAATAGAGCCATGTCCTCCAAATTTATGTCTCACAGAAAATTTTGATCAACATGGGTAAGTTACGCATTGGAGTGCCCAGGTGGTTTAGGCATCAGCAGCCATGAGTGGACAGAAACAGTGCATCTGATATTTATGTTACATTAATCTATAATATAATTTACTCAACGTATTTGGTTTCTACAGGTCTAAATGTCATTAAAAGAGATGATAAGGTGGTTTTCGTTAGATTATTTTTGCACACTTACAGTCCCCAATCTGGGAGTACTCCACATTTAGTTATACTGAACTTAGGGGATATAATTCAAACTTTCCCGGAGCAAGGTGTGATGATTGGGCACATGACTGATTTACCTAGTTATGCTCAGCCCTTTTTTTGCCAAGGCAGGTCATGCCAGGGACCGTAACACATCCTGGTCATGCTGACCTGGTGGAGCCAGCAATTGCCAGTGCACTGCAGCAGCAAAACTTCAAAGATTTTGTGAATATAAGAGCAGCAGATTTTAAACATTATCTGAAAGATTAAGGGTTGCAATATTCCCAATACATACAGTGATTGTACATGATTTAAATAAAATGATACTTTTTATTTTGAGATAATAGAGCCATGTGCTCAAAGGTTTTGTCCCACAGAAAATTTTGAGCAACACAGAAAAGTTAAGATTGGAGTACCCAGCTAGTTTAGGCATCAGCAGCCATCAGTGGACAAAAACAGTAGTTCTAATATTTATGTTAGATTAAGCTGTAATATAATTTACTCAATATACTGGGTTTCTACAGGTTAAAGTGCAATTTAGAGAGACGATAAAGTGGTTTTTGTTAGATTATTTTCACATGAAATGCTTGGTTATTGTCTAGTCTAGGACAGTAAATTGGAAGACCTTTTAGTTTTTATGTTCCTGCACGTTTTTTGCGATTATCAAGCTTTAATTTGGTATGTTCCACGCGAAAAGTGACCAAATATTCCAAGATGTTAAATATTGTAAGATGTTCTTGCATAAGCAAATCCAGGTAAAATCCCACGATAATGGAAATGGTTGCAGCAAGAGGTCATAGGTAAGTTGGCATTTATAAGCTCAAGGTTTCAGGAGGTCTGCACCCTTGGAACCTGCATCTATATTTTGTGAATTGAATTTCATGTAGAGCTAGAACAAGAACTATAACTGAATCTTGCCAAATGTATAATTGGTGATGCATGATTTATTTCCCTTTCATATCGTGTGCCTGATACATTGCCTTACCCCTGCCAGTATTATGAGGTAAACTGGTATAAATAGTTTGGTCAGTGCATCTGAATAACATAATCATTGTTGGAATGTGTATTTTTGGACTTACAGGCAACACTTGGCAGATTTGGAAACATTAGGGCTTGGCCCTTCTTTGGCTTTCTTAGATGTGGCTAACAAGTGGTAAATACTTATCCTATAATGAGGCTACTGTTTGTCCTGTGTCCATTCCATTAAGATCAAGTGACCTTGCAGATCATCCTGTGGTCTCAAGACATTCTTTTGCTTCTACACCATGTTTGTTTGCAACAGCAGTAGCCAATTTCATACACAAGTGTAAGGCTGTACATGGCCGCTGCGGTCAAGCTCAATAAACCAAAAACATATTGGGTGTTACTTCAGTTTTTAAAGCCAACATGTATGAATATATATATATATATATATATATATATATATATATATATATATATATATATATATATATATATATATATATATATATATATATATATATATATATGTATTTATATATATATGAAGATATATGTATATGTGAATATATATATATGTATATGAATATATATACCCTAAAAGATGCCTTGGTGTTTACAATTGCCCATCCATTTTACATGTACATGCAGCACATTATATGATTCAGTCAAGGTTTTATGTTAATGCACAAGTCTGTATAACAATTGCATGCATTCATGTATGTACATGTATAGAGGGACAACAAGCATGATGTAAGGATAAAATCCTTGCAGTATTATTCAAATGTTTGGGTGAGCACACAAAACTGGTGACAAGCAAAATAAGATTATCCAGGATAAAAACAATAACATGGCTTGAGATCTGATGGTAAAATTTTTGGTAAGTTTGCACAATCAGATGAGCACATATTCATAATCAGTATATGTACATCACACGTAATAAGCACACTCAAGAAGTGCCGTTTCCAATAAAAGGCTGTCCATTTGACATTGCGCAATCTCAATGCTACTGTAGGTGAACATCATGGCAAATTGCTGGACCTTCCCTGCATGGTTCTTCACAGAATACTATCGCACCTTTTTTCCTTTTTTATCTCTCTTGCATGATTAATAGGTGGCAGCCTTGAAAAGTCTGAGAGCTCTCTGTGAACATACTCATTTCTACCAAGAGTGTAGTCTTGTCAAAATTTGATTTGTTTAGTTGTATCTTTATAATTAGAGGCTTCTTTTTCATAATTTGTGCATGCTCCTGGCCAGGACCAGCCTGGACTAACCAACAGCTTAACAGCTGCTGAAGCTGCTCTTGAGCATTCACAGGGGAGCAGATCACCTACTATCACTGTATATGTCTCTCTGGTCAGGAAACTACCCATGTTCACGGTGTTGGCCCATGGGAATGATAATCTGGATGTCAATGAGTGGGTGGCTGATATGCAGGCAGCCTTAAAGTCTACGCATATGGATAAACAGAAGGTAGCAGAGTTTATTCTTTAACACTTGGCAGGAGAAGCCAAGCAAAAGGCTAGGCATAGACCAGTCAAAGTGAGTGATGATTCAAACAAAATTTTCAAAGTTATCAAGACTATTTTGGGGAATATGAGAGCTCTGCTCAATCTTTTTCAATAATTTTACTGCCAAGAGCAGAAGCGCAAGAAAAGCCTCCTTGAGTATTCCATAGCATTGGTGGCTGCATGGGGAAAAATGGAAGCCCAGATGAAGTCCAGTAGTTCTTCATGACAGCCCCAAGACATTATTTATTGTATTAACAATAAATTTATATGATTGATTCAATGGAAGAAAAATTGATCAATTTTAGATGGTATAAGTGGCAGCATAAGATACATCCCTTGCGTTTTGTTTTATAGGTCTTTAATTCCAAGATAGCTGCCAATGTTTTCACCTTTGACTTTGAAAGTGACCTTGTTACATTGAAACTGACATTTCCAAATAAAAACCATGATCTATGTTGCTAGTGCTGACCGGTTGAAATAATTACCATGATCCCCTTTGAGATACATTCTGTGATATCAAATTATTCCACATGAAAAATATGCTTAGAAATTTAACGGTCAGAGGTAACCTGGGTAGATATGCAGCAGTGAAAGAGTTAAAGTGGTGAGGTATCTGCAACAAACCAGATATTTATTAAGCCAGTGCATGGGAAATGTGTACACAACCCCAAGCAGATGATACAGTACTTGAAAGCGTTCAATGACTAAAGAAACAACAGGCCAAAATGCAGACACTTCACAAGGAGATGAAAGACCTGCAGGAAGCTCAACAAATGACCGCCAACAGCTCAGTGTGTTATAACTGTGGGTCCTGAGATCATTTCATCAGAGATTGCCTACAAGCCCGGGATAATAGACTTTTTCAAGAAAAAGGTCCAAGAGGCTGTGGCATAGAGGATGGCAAGATGGAAACAATGGGGGACATGGTGGCAAAGATAACCAAGAAAGGCATGATGGATCATCAGGGAGGCAGGATTCTCTTGTTGCCCCTGATGAGGAAAGTGTTTTACCAAACTAGACCTGCCCACTGTTATGAGCCACGTAGCAGCGTGGAGATACTGTAGGCTCGGAAAAAAATCTTATGTCGAAGGTAGTTGACTTAATTCTCAGTCAGTTGTTAGGTTAAATGGAGTGCCAGTTAGGTGGCTTTTGGATGGCTTTTTTGAATCTCAGCATGGAATAGTGTGAGTAGCAGGAAGGATACCAGTTTTGATAGCATCTAATTCTGCATCTACAGTCCCATATACTAAAAGAATATGCAAGGAAGAGAGGACTGTGCTTGTCCAGGAGGCAGGGGCTTCAATAAATCATATCCCAAAGGGTGTCAGATTCCTGATACACTGACACCAGTTTACCATGGAAACCTGAGTGTTTGTGTTGCAAATATGGGACCAAATAACTTCAACCAAGAACCATTATTGTAGAGATATACTGGGCAGACATAGTGGATGGTGACTTCGAGCAACAGTGTAGTGTCATCCTTCATGACCAACAGATAGTTTGTAGCATGTCTGTCACATGAGCCTAAAATGCAACTCTATGAAGATAGTCCAGAGTTTGCAGTGGGATCCATCAGTCATTAATTTCTGAGGACCAATACCAGAATTTGCAATCTCTTCTTGATAAGCATTCCAAGGATTTCAGCACAGGTGTCAATGATCTGGGATATACGGACGCCATTAAGGACAGCTAAGTACCAAAAATAAATCCCACTCTAATAAATCCTAGCTCAAAAAGTATTTGCATAAGGATTACAAATCACATATGTGTGTAATCGTCATCCTCAAAAAAAATTATCTGTCCTGTATTTGGGTATCTGTGATATTAATTGTTCAGTAAACAATTGAAAGTTGGCCACAAAGCAGCCACCCCAAAAATGTCAATATAGGTCACCAATCATTTGTGGTAAACTCATAGTTACACTTGCATTTTAATCCTGACATATTGGCCACAAAAAGCGATCCTGCTATTTTCCATGTTTGGTTTAGTTTTTTTAGTTATCCATCCTGAAAGTTTGACATTTTAATCTTCCCTTTGATTTCCAAGATGTTCAGTTTCCTCATTTCATAGAAAAAGAGCAAAGCAAAATTTTGAAAATTGTTGAATCCTTTTCGCACTTCAGACACTACTATTCTTGGAATAACCATTCTTATGTGGGGTTCTCGTCCAATTGTCCTTTTTTAGAAAACAAGCTTCAAAGGCCTTTGATGTTGATCACTTTTCTCTGAAACAATACCGTTTTTTAGGTTGAGCTGATATCTGAACAAAACATACTAAATATTGTTCATTACCATTCAGTGAGGTTGTCAATCAATTATTGGAAAATTACATGAATAAAAGAGCCTTTGAAGTACGGAAAACATTATTCAGGAATCTGTCAAAAAGCGACAGTGACAATCCGGTTTCAAAGCATGACGTCATAGAGGTGGCCCTTCAGCTTGGTCTTCTGCCCCCTATCTATTCATCCCGTTTTTAGGAATAGGTTTGTATTGTATTTACTTGTACCTGTATGCTTTATGTAGTTAGCTTGTTAGACTTGCCTGTACAATTTACTTAGTTTGCTTATCATTATTTTGTTACTATTTTGTCAATGAGTTTCATTTCTCTTTCCAACCTGAGTTTTGTATCGCTATTTTGTGTGTTTTCCCTAACGTTCATGTTTATGCTCAATTCAATGTGTTTATTTGTACTTTTATTTCTTCGTCCTTGGGTTTTGATAAAATATCGCTATGTATGTGGGTATTTTTGACTAAAGTGCTTGTTTTTTCCATGCCAATCTTTGGTGTGCAGGACAATTGGTGTAATCCATTGGGGCACAGCCTTTGAAGGGACATCATCTGATGATTCCCACTCCTCCAGATCATTTAAAGTCTTCCTTCATTAGAGTGCAAAACAAGCAAGATAGCTATTAAGTAAACCACTAAGGCTATGATATGTTAGCATTTTTGCATCTTTTCCCTGACCACAAATATACTTTTGGCATACCACCTGATTTTTATGGTGCTGCTGTGATGCTACTCTCCTTTTGCTGACTGTTAAGCATGATTGATGGGTGGCATTGTTCCACTTGGTGGCTGAAAACCAAAAGAGCAACACATGAAAGTTCATATGACTTCACGGCTGTGTGGTTCTTTTTTTTTTTCATTTTTCTCATATTTCTGCTTTAGTTCAAAGCTTGAAATTTTGACTACTAATAGAAGGGACTTTAATCTTGTAAAAGCCATTAAAATCTCAAAATTGCCCACGCAAAGGTTTTTGGCATCTTACCTGTCCTTAAACACAAGATACATCTAGTGAAATATAAGCCTATTTGGGTCCCCATCACTGAGTCCAACCTCTTCTGCAGGGGGAAGTCGGGAAACATTGCAAAAACTGGCTAATGCAAGGCATCATATGCAAGAGGGACAGCCTTTGGGCATTCATGTCAGTGCTTGTAGGGGAAAAGAATAATCAACTGCAGTTATGTATGGATTATAGGCCCTTGAACCAGAAAAAGAAGAAAGATGAGTAACCTCTCCCTAAGATTGAGGAGGCACTGGAAGCACCAGGAGCCCATTTCTTATCATTGGATCTGCCAGTTGCCAAACTGCTTTTCAAGTGGGGTCTGGAGGGCTATTTGAGTTCATAGGGATGCCCTTTATGCTCTGAAATATTACAGCAAACTTCTTGCATTTGATGGAGACCAGTCATGGAGATCCGGCACGGAAGATTTTGCTAATGTATCTGGATGATGTTTTGATTTATTCAACCACAAAAGAAATGTTTGAACATCTGGATTTGGTATTTTCTCCTCTTGCTGAGCAAGGACTTAAAATCAATCCACAAAAGTGTCACTTATTGAGAAGGGACTTCAAATACCTTGATCATGTCTTATCCCAGGATGGAATAGCTACTGACCCTGAGAAGGCCAGAGCAGTTGCGGGTTGGACAACTCCCCAAAACAGAAACTGAACTGACATCTTTTCTGGGCCTAGCAAACTATTACTCTAGATTTGTAGATGGACTTCCCTAAGATTGCTGTAGCTATGCACAAGCTTTTGCAATCACCAAAGAAGAAGATAGTGTCCAGGAAGAACACGCTTATTCCTGACACAATGCTATTTAAGCCATGGCATGAAAGATGGACACCACAATGTCAACAAGCTTTGAAGGAGCTCAAAGACCTACTTACTAGTGCTCCAGTGTTAGAATTTGAGGTTGATAGGTTTCGTCATAATGGATATCCCTGTAAATGTGGTCAGTCCCCATTTTTATCAACTCATCATGGTCATGTCATTACATGCAATCTTTCCATTATTTCCAATGAAACACTTAGAGATTTAATTTCAAAAGGTCCCAAATTTAGAGAGCAGAACAAAATATCATGGAAAAGGGATGAACAAATAGTAACTGAAGCTATAGAGAATTATGCTAAAACGTGGGCTAAAAAAGAAAGTTGTGATGTTTCAGTTTTATCTGAGTGGATTAACGAGGTTGGTAGTATAGTGCATAGAAAAATTGATAAACTGAAGAAAAAAATAAACAACCAACTGATCCTATCCTTCATAAACCTGATGTTAAAGCATGTCTACATGATTTACATGAAAAGTATGGTTTTTCTCCAGCTGACAGGCTGCCAATAATGTTATTATCATTTGTAAACGGTTCAATCTTGATGTAATTGTCAAAGAGTTAGGCTTACTCGACTCTACAGTTAACTCTACTACCTATCAAAAGGTTGACTTTTCTGTTGAACATTTAGTGGATGGTCACTTTAAATATTTTAAAAAGTACAACTTAAATTTCAGTGATAAATTCCGTAACTAACCAAGGATTTTTGCATTTCCAAAATTACATAAAAACCCATATAAATTCCGTTTTATTGCTGGATCTAAGTTCTGTTTTACTAAAGAATTGTCACTTCTGCTAGCTAAAGGACTAGAAAAGGCACAGGAATGTTGGTTTAATTACTGTAAAAGAATTGAATCGACGTCAGCAGTTAATAGGTTTTGGATATTAAAGAATTCTGCATGTTTACTGACACTTTACAAACAGATAACGTTTCACCTTACAGGCCCATTTCGTCTTGGGATTTTTCTACTCTCTATACTACAATACCTCATGCAGATTTGAAACGTCGCATTCAAACATTGCTTTTTAAAGTTTTTGAGAAAAATAAATTTCAGAAAATCATAATTGGTCATAAACATGCTTTCTTTGGTGATCCTGCTAAGACTGGTCAACATGTATTTAACTATGATGAATTTATAAAACTGTTTGAATATTTGATAGATAATATTTACATACGTTTTGGTGATAGTGTCTTTAAACAGGTCATAGGAGTTCCCATGGGTACAAATTGTGCGCCACTTTTGGCTAATATCTATTTATTTTATCACGAGTATTATTTTCTAATGAAAATGGCAAAAGATAAAAATTACCATGCTAGATAATTTAATCCAACTTTCAGATATATAGATGATTTATTAAGTGTCAACGAGAAACATTTAAAGGATTACATTATATCAATTTATCCTAGTGACCTGGAACTAAAAGAAACCACTGAATTGAACATAAGATGCTCATTTTTAGATCTACTCTTACTCAATGATGGTGGTATATTAAAATCAAAAGTGTATGATAAAATAGATGATTTCAATTTTGATATAGTAAATATATCCATATATAAGTAGTAATATTCCTATCAAACCTGCTTATGGTGTCTATGTCTCAAGACTTCTTGCTTTTGCAAGAAATTGTACTGATTTTAAAGATTTTGCTGATAGACATAAATCACTTTTTGGAAGACTTATTCAACAGGGGTTTTCTAAAATAAGATTACAAAAGTTTTTTCTTAACTTTAAAGATAAATATCAATATGTTCTACAGAAATATCATGCTGATTTATATAAACATATAAATAACGTATTTTCTGAGTATCAGTAAAACACATAGAATTATGCTTATGTATTGTAATGTTGAAGCTGAGATTGTTTTACCTTGAGCTTGATCAAACTTTCAACACTGGAACATAAAATTTATTATAATTACAACAAATATAAAATGAAATAAGGACAATCTAAGTTCTCAGGCATCATGTTGAACAATACAGGCCTTCTATTTTCTCATCCTTTTGGATCTACTGACAAAATGTAAGAACACTTACTCAGCTAAATAATTAGCATCTAAATCAGCTGACTGACAAGTTGAACTACGTCTGATTATAAATGAAAAAAATTAAAACTGTTACAGAAAAAATAGTTATACTTACAGTTACCTTTAGGAATTTCAACATGATTTCTCTCTCTCTCTCTCTCTCTCTCTCTCTCTCTCTCTCTCTCTCTCTCTCTCTCTCTCTCTCTCTCTCTCTCTCTCTATCTCTCTTTATTTTCATAAAACCCAATTCTTTATCTGATAAAGGTAGTAGAATTTTACAATAATTAGGACTATTTTACATTTTGAACTTTATAGAACGATGAGTTAGATGTACATTATGCTTGACTGACTTGCAGATGACTTACAATGGCATACACATTTTTGAATTCTAAATTATTACCTTAATAATTGACTTATTGGATAACTTGTGGGATTCTATGCTTTCTTGAACATTTAAATTTCCTTTCAAAAATACTTCTGGAAACCATACTTGAAATGTGACTGCTACCCTTACAAATTTGGCTATTGTAATGCAATGTTTGACTACGTTATTATGGTTTGAGGCCTAATGTCACTTGATTCTGACTGATGTTTAACATTTGAACCAATGTACTTACTATATTTGCACATTCAAACACCTTTCTTTTTGAAATTCGCTTAGTTTATCTCCTTAAAAACAACATCATGTCTTTAACTACATGCCTAAAACTCGTCGAATTATATAATCATGTTACTTGGATTCTTTTTGATGGTCATTTTAGGCCTAGGGGGCTTTTCTGATGGATTGATGTTGGTGTTAGTGTCACTTTGTGGACTTATATGGATGATGATCATTGTTGAGATTGTGGTTGCTAGTAGTACCTTTTTAAATACTGAATTTTATTGACATTTTCAACAAATTAGGAACCTGCGCTTACAAATTCTCTGATGTGCTGCAAATTTTGGTCCCTTTTCATAAATTGTTCAGTCCTGTATGCGCATGAATGATGCACCTGTTCAAGCCAATTTACTGAAATAGGCCTAAAATTTCAAAACAAAACTTTTTGCATTCTGTCATGTTAAAATTAGACATGGCCTTTTCGACTATATAGACCTTTGCACATACGTTTTAGTCTCTTTTGGGTAAATACGAACTATAAATTTATGAGTTTCCACTTTACATACCAAGGAACACTGCCTTTGGTCGGAATTGACTTGGATTTGTTTCATTAGGACTACGGTTTGGATATGGTAATGACACTGTCTAAATAGGTGGTTGATTGAAAATCCTTATGGACCCATATTACTGTCTTAATACTGCTGCAAAACTAGTAGTTCCGATCAGGTATAATATGTCAACTATTTATATGCTGTGGGATATATCATAGCCCTGAGTTCAAGAATTTTTTCACTATAAGGCACTCTACAAGGGCATAAATAAGCCCAAAACCAAGACAGAGTCAGCTTTCAGAAATGAGGCTTTTGTGGATAACAAGAAAGACACTTCTGAAAACATATCCTGAAACTTGAGTTAGCTCTGGGAGAAAGTGTGTGCAAGGTTTTTGGTAGCTCTATAATCTTGTGGTGGAGCTTCAATGAAAATAACGTAAAAAACCTGCAATTTTGGATAGTTTTTTTTAGGCTAATTCCATTAAGAAAGTAAAGTAGCATAAAAATCATGTTTCGATCTTCCAGTCTGTTTCATCTAAAGGATGGACTGTCACTAGCCTGGTTTGACAGATGTTCAAGTCTGTTCCTGTGTAAAGCTTTGATTGTGTCCAGTTTGGATCAATTGACAGCACTAACTCTTTTGGTGCCAATACAAGGCCAGTATATTAGTTTCCCACTACAACGTCATACCTCGTTGTCTTAGTAATCATAGTCTTCCCTGGCGAGTTACGGTCCACTGCATATGTGGGCAAGTGGAATATTACTGATATGTTGGAAATAAAGAATCCTTGGCACAGACAGATGGAAATTTATGCTTTTAACCTTAATACGAGGACAAAATAAATATGAATTTAGTATTGGTCAACTTAAATATCTTCAAAAGACACTAATTTAGTGAGAAAGGGGTACGTTGCACTGTCTGTGACAGTGATATGTCCGGGTATCCTCCATGATTGATAGGCATGAACCCAGTGCTCTCTGGCGGGAAAGTAATATGTGTGTCTCGTATTGAGTCTTAAATTATCCTAATTATAATAAACTTCCCTGTATTGCAATAAGGGTGCTAGTTTCATCTTGTTTATGAAAAGACCTCTCATTTAAGTACCAGTTTTCCTGTAGTTGCATAAAATGTAATGGTCCAGGTCAGCAGCTTTGCTCAGGGTGCTGTGGACACATTACACCCAAAGCATGCCAAGGAAAGCTGCTGACTGTTGCCAAGGTCAGGCACTGGAAATGTTAAAATGCATGATGTAGAAAAACAGAAATGTACTGGGCTTACTGTGCAAACTGAAAAATGCAGTACTTTGTCACTTCTGACTTCACTATAGTGAAGCTAGACTGACGTTTTTTCTTTGTGTTCAAAAGTTAATTCTTCATTCAAAACCTAAATTACATACAATTCTTCACACACACAGGTCTGTTTCAACTGTGCCTTGATTTATCCATGCCCTAGGTATGGCCTTGACCAATAAAATCAAGAAGTATCCCTGTTGGCATAATTTAACTTAAAGTCTTGCCAAACATGATTCAAGAATTCGAAATTATATGTGCAGGGTGAAGGATGTATGATTGGTGAAACCAGAAGTAACGTTCAATAAGGAGGTAGAGAGGTGGGTTTTGTGTGTGTGTGTGTGTGTGTGTGTGTTTTGTTTTTTGTTTTTGATAGGTTTTCACATTTTTAAGTGCTCTTTGTCTAAATTCATGATGAAGTCAGCTTCTTCAAAACAAAGATCACAGAACGGCTTTAGTCTCAGTATTCAAGGTCATCTCAGAGTAGAATAATCACAGTCCTCTGGTTTCAGCAGACTCCTGGCGAGGCAGCTGGTTGACTGTATTCTCTGTCACATTTATTATAAAGGTTTTTTCAGCATTCCTATCAGGTCAGTGTTGGCAACATTCTTTACTTAACTTATACAATACTTTAAAAGCTCTCCTTAAACATATTTCATTGATCAAATACATCAATTATGTTCTATATTTGTGTACAATTAGGAACAGTATAGAGCCCTATCTGAATCTCTTTTGCGAGAAAAGATGACACTTACGTGACAAATCTGAACACAAAAGTCAAAAGGACGACAGCAACACAATGCAACTGCTGTTTATCCTTTAAGAGAATATTTTTTACAACTGTATAATGATTTTTGTACAGTCAATATGGCAGAGCACGGGACATGGTGTCTTCTAATAATTGCTGAACAGTATGTTTAGGGCAGTTAAAAACAGTCATGGCGTGCACTCAAAGTACAAAAACTCCACGTTCCTAATACTGTATTGTTCACACTTATGTACGGTGGAGTTATGAACAATTATGGTACACGCATAGAACATGCATGAGCAATAACAGTCATATTGCCATTTGTGGAATAATATCAGGCAAAGGGATTGTACCGAACTGCCCCTGTCTTATTTAACAAGAAGGCTGTCTGAACAGCCCATGTTCAACTGACCTAGAGATCATCACATTTGTGGGACTGTGAACGTGGGAAAGGATCAAGGTCACCCATGCACTGAGTAAGTCTGATCTTTATGAAAGAACATTAACATATGCAACATCAAGGTCCCAGTTCAAGAGCTTCTCAAGTTAGAGTAAAATGTAAAATTTACGTGTGATGCTCTCTGACACCAGAAATGAGGTCAAACTCATTAATGTACTGTCTTAGCATGACTGTCATAGAGAAACATTAATATGTGCAACATTATGATCCTGACTTAAAATAAATCCCAAGTTATCTAGTGATCAGTAGATTTCATTTTATTTGTCCAGTGACTTCGGGAATGAGACAAAGGTCCAAAAATGACTGGAGTAATGCCATTTGCATAAATAGATAGAATGGCTGCGAGTGCCTTATCCATCTGCATATACATCCCTGATATTAATAAATTAACATCAGGTAACCAATATGTTCAGCTAATGACTGACTGTATACCTGTTAAATAGGTACTCCTCTTAGTGTATTTGCTTGGTGTTAAATTCGTATTTAGTCTTGAACAATGCAGTTCAACTAATGCTGTATAGCTTTTCAAATTAGCCAATGGTGTTCCAAATCACAATGTGTTCAGGCAATTTCATCTGGATCAAAAACCCTGTATTTCTAATGATGGTAATCTAGAAAGCTATACAACGTTGCTGCGGGGGGGGGGGGGGGCAGGGGCTGTAGCCTCTCTGAGGGCACAGGACCCACAGAGGATGCAATCTTTCACTAAAACTTTATAACTTGGGTTCAGGATTTGTGACATGGTGCACCTTATTAACAAGAATGACGTTTTCCCTTCATGCTTTGATGTGCTACACTTTTTCATTGTAGTGTACTTGGTCAGAGTAGTTACTTGCTCCATAAAGTTTGCATGTAGTGTCACACCCACGTAGAGCATTCAGGAACAGCAGAGTGTCTGATAGGTCTTGGAACAGACATTTCGTGAAAGCAGTGATACACACCATCTTAATAAGTTTCCATGTACAAGTTCTCAGTCTTACCTGGGATATCAACATGAGATGCTACAAGATCAAATATGTCTTACTCTTTAGCATCAACAGCTTTTGGCCTGTTCATTGCAGAAGTGCTTGCCAACATGCTTATATTATAGTCTGTATCTCCTTCAGCGTGCTCACCTGTTATACTTAATTTGACTATACCCTGTGCAAGGAGGTTACTGAGGGCCTGCATGTTCGCTGTATTAACAAGAAAGGCCCTTTTGCTCATGGTCAGATGCACTTCTGCAGAAACCAATGCTGAAGCACTAATGTCCATTTCCTGCCCTGTACCTAGGGGCTTCATTCTTAGTGCTGGGGCAGTGGTAACAATAAAACACAGCTAAGGCATGATCATAGCTGCATTGCATACATTGCACAGATTTTGCCATAGATGGAGTGCTTGGGCCATGAGAACCTGTATTACAACTATTATAGGGAAACTCCCTGGCACAAGCTATTGAAGTGTACAGAAAGACCCCACTTCATGAGGTTGTGTTAAAAAACAGTCACCTACAGGTTGCAATGTACTCAAGGTCTCACCTGGTAAATTGGAAAGGGAAGGAGCGGCTATCTCTAACTAGAGACATTTCACGGAGTAACCCCCTGGTGCAACTTAATTAAAGAAGAGCATTTCAAAGGTTGGGATGACCCGTTGATAACCACCAGTTACCCTTTCTGGGTGACTGCCTGTCTTAAGTCGGCACTGAAATTTGTTAGTCACATTGATATTGGAAGATGAAAGTTAATGTTATGATAACTCTTGAATCTCATTGCTGTCATTGTTGGATTGTAAGTTTTGAATAAGCATATTTTTTATCAACCCTTAGATCAAAGTAAGGCCCCCGAATAACCATTTCAAAAAAAAAATTAGTCAGCCTTCTAAAATATGCCATTGTAAAATATAGTAATTAGTGGAGCGTAAAATAATTTACTGTGACACTATTCACCATGTTAAGGTGTCTTTTAGAAGCAATGCCTCCTTTTACATATAATTAGCACATGACCTTGACCTCGAATGACCCCAAAATATCACCAAATGAAGAAGCATTCTTAACTTGGTTGGAAGTGATACACGGAATGTGTTTCTATGTTGCTTACTTATAAATTGTATCTATTTTCATAGTATACCCTGTGAAGCTCTGACCTTCTTCAATATGAACTTAAAACGAAGTTTTTGCGATGTTACATTTCGTTAACCTTCTTATTTACCATGGTCTTTATTGCTGTGACTATACTAGCAACGTACCATGTAAAATTCTCGTACTTCATGCAGGAAACCATCTGTGGAATGTAAAAAAATAGAGCATGTGATAGTTTCATGCTACCTGGACCAGAGACGAGTGGAAGGTACGTGATGACACACATGTGTTAGCAAATATACAGATATTGATGCAGTATTCTGACATTTGCGCTATGGGTGGGACGAATTTATCTTAACTTTTATCGACCAATATTGGATTCTGTTGCATTCTAAACTCTTCTGTTCTCAATTCAGATAAAGGACCCCAGAAGTCAATGATATCTGCCTGGGTGTTTTCAGTGCTGCTTCTAAATTCTCTTTAATGAATGCTCCTTTCCAGTTCTTTTTGACCAGGAAAAATGGTGATGATTATGACTTCTTTGTTGGTGATCAAACATTGACTATTCATGCCATAAAGATATGATATTGCTTCTTTTTTATTTCCTGTTGTTGTAAAGATGAAACACTCGAAGCTTTCTTAATAAAATAAATGTATTATTTTATGAATTAATTTCTCTGACAGAGAGGGTCAAGTGCTTTGCTTGCACATAATAGGATGCACTGGAGAGAACCTTTCTACCATTTGCCATTTGATAGATAAATAGGTAAATGTGCACAACTTACACTATGGATTTACGTATTCAAAGTTATACCATGCTTGCATTATTGTTTTAAGCAGAACTTTGTTAACTGGGCTGGGTTGCCCCATTCAAAACCCAAGTACCCTGTTACTTCACCTATAGACCTGGTGACCTTTACTCCGACTTGAACAAGATACAAAATCATAGAGACACCATTTTTTGTTCATCATTTTTAGCAGTAGGATAATAGTGTTTAGAAAACGTATCTCTGCAGTGCTCTGCTGGTATTTTATTACCTCATCTGACTTGTCAGTCAGCTGATGTTGTAGGATGCCCCATTGTTCATCTGTTCATTTGTCCTGATAGCAGGAATCACTCTGACCATCAGGCAATTACCTAAATGCAGGTGTCTCTTAATAAGTCTCAAATTAGGGCCTTAAATTAAAGGAACTATTTGTTAACAAAAAAGCAACTTATTTTCAGCAACTATTTGGCAACAAAAAATCTAAGTTCTATAGTGTCATCTCTTAGGAGGACATGAAAACTTATTGCAATGAACATTAATGTCTATATTTGTAAACTTTAACTCTCATTATTCTTACATGTTAGTACCATATAAGCTAGATACGTTAGAATGCCAGGAAATATTCCTATATTTGCCTTGGCAGTTCTGAAGACATACTTTGGTGCCTTTTCTGATACAGGCTAATCTGGGTCGAAACATTCATACACAGACATCTAAAAACTCACTTTAAAGGTAAAACAATTATTTGGCAGTGTCAATACGGTTTCCTGCAGCAACAGTTCATAGTAAGTTAGACAATAATGAAAATAAAGTGGAAAAAGAAAAATTCATTTCTCCTAAACCATTGTTTTTGTTTTACTTCCACAGTAAGACATCCTTTGTAAAAACATTCAGAAAATTATATCAGCTAGCTTTCTTAAAATTAACAGATCGAGGTCTAAAATATGAACTTCTGCATTTCGATTTTGCTTCTTTATGTTGATATTTCGGTAACTCGTGGATCTCTTTTTCTGTCATTGTTGGGTTGAAATTTATGAATATGGGTAATGTTTTTCTAAACTATTTGATGAATGGTGGGTTTTAATCATGATTGGTTCTTGGTTGTTTGGAGTTTCAGTGCAGTTTCTCAAACATTCTTAGAGAACTGTTATCGTATTCTATCTCTGATTACAGTCATTATTTTTAATCTTGCCAACATCACATCTTATCCTCTTTAGATATTCAATAAATAATATATTGCTTGGTGGATTTTCAAGTCCTGCTATTATATGTTGTGATGTCCATGTTGATGAATTTGTCCTGATTTGGATGGTTTTTGACTTGTGCCAATTTTTGACTAAAACAATGGTTTTAAACATATTTTTGTTACTGTAAGGATTTGATTGGGAAACAGGGCAAGGCCCTATATAAAACTCTTGCATACAATATTGACATGTAATGGTCTCATTCTACCATTTGTGAGTGTGAGACCAGTTTTTCTGAAAAACTGAAGTAACTGGATGATTTATATTTGTGTGTTTTTGCCCAGAACTACTTCCTAGTAGTCAATATCCTATTCCGCAGTTCGAACTCTTTACTCTCCATAAGCTAACCTGTCCCTGTCTAACCTGTATATACATGGAATTACTATTGTCTATATTGCACACGTTCCTCTGTAAAATTTTGACATAGGCTGTATCAGCCCAAATAAGTTAAAGGGTCTTCAGCGGGTAACTACTCAACATGTTTTGGAGCCTTTTACCCGTACATGTCTCTCTGAGTAGTGGCTCCTTGCCTAAGCTAAATATTCAGCAAAGACAACCCACATAATATGAATAAATATGAACGTGGCAATTGATGAATTAGCTAAATATGTGAAGTTTTGCTTGTAAATGCAGAGCTTCATATCAAAGAAGAATACCTGTCAAACAAACCATAATTACCAAATTTTCATAGTACAGGTTCAGATAAGAACAATTTGACTTACCCCTGAACCAAAATGTACCCTTTCTAGCTGAACAGCTTTTCCTAGTTAAACCATCCGCCAATGTTTAACTGAAGTAGAAACAAGCTGGGGCATTATATTCAGTCCCAGTGATTGTAAAACAAACAGTTGCAGCTAGACCACTTGTACAAACCAAGGAAAATCCTAACAAGGACTGCAACAATGTACATCCTGTACCAGAGATGTAAAACAAACTCCATGATGACACCTACTCCTCAAACAATTAAGCTCCATCTAACTGCCAACCCTGAGTCAATGTGTCAACTTAATGTGTCAGGTTTGTGACACTTGAGAAAATACTGTCAATTTTGAGTAATTTTTTAATAGTGAGTAAATGTGCATTTAGGCATGTCAGAAAAGAATGGAAGTCATTAGCATTTATGCCAAAAACATGCTATCAAAACAATTTTTATTAACAGGATTTTAAGTACAATTAGGCAAACATGCAGCTGTCGTAGGCTGCTTCTTGCTACCTGTAGCCCCTGGGGGTTTACCTAACAGAAAACATGTAAGCCTAAAATGTCTGATAGTGAATATTAAAACAGAAAGATGCCAAAAGATAAAGTTAAGTAGCAAAACAGACAAGTCTAAAAATGTAGATTATTGCGGCAAAACTTTCTAATAACCTTTGGATGTTAACAGTAGAATTATAGGGCAAGTCAGAAAAGAATGGAAGTCTTTTGTATTTATGTCAAGAGAATGCAATGAAAATATTAACCAGATATCAAGTACAATTAGGCAAGCTTGTAACTGTCGTAGGCCGCTTCTTGCTACCTGTAGCCCCCGGGGGTTTACCTAACAGAAAACAAGCTAGCCTTGTAATTACAAAAACACCACGCAATTAACATTTCGAATTTTGACCTACAGACATTATGCCAGGCAACAAAGGTAAACAGTGTGTCTGGTGGCTGGTGCAGATGGAGCCTGCCTTGTGTTGGATCTATTTTGTATATAAAAGATGGCTTTAAAAATGCAGTATCACTCTTTTTGACATGACAGGAAGAACAGCCAATTTCGTAAAGCTCACTTGGTTCTAGTGTAGAGAGCTTTAGTATTTCTTGTCAAATAAGCTAAACATTACTTTGCAATTACTCTTCTGACTGGCACTCTTGACTGGTGAAGTGGCTTTCAAATACAACAATATACAGTATATATTTACTTGAAAAGCAAATTTCTCAAGGATACATTTTTAATTTTGCTCCATTCCAAAAAAATATGCATTCTGCACACAAATAATTGATAATGCCTAGCTTTTTGTTTTTGTTTTTTGTTTGTTTTCAATTTTTTTGTAAAATGATAGTGTGTTTAAAGGTTAAAACAGTCAAGTGTTTCAGAATTTATTAAATTCAGGAACGCATCCTTTAATGCTTTGTCTTACAAAAACGTCAGAATGTGTGAAATTTCAACAGCAAAATGGTAAATCTTGGTAAAGTTTTCACAGGTTAGGCACGATATAATAGTTTTATAGAAATCTTCTCTAATCTTTTTTTTGATGGGCTAGTCAGTACCATAACCTTAATGCGGTTTAACTACTTATAGTACTATTCCAGGACAGTATGATGCGAGTAGACAATTAGACAACAGTGGGGAATCGATGAAATCTGTTCACAAAGGAACAAAACATGGCTGAGCTAAAACAAAATTATTGAACAGTGGTATGTGCTGCTTCTGAAGAGGACAGGCCAGTGTAGCTCTTAAAGGGTACATGTCAGTGCTGAATAGGTAGTGAAAAGGCGCATAAAGGAACGAAATTCCGGTCAGGTTTATAGCTTTTACACAACATGACAAAAAGGATATTAACCCATGAACTAAAAGATTAACTGAATTAGAATTAATACAATTCTTTATACCACTTAGACAACTGAGGAATAAATTAGGTAATATGCATTATATGAGTATCCATATTGCAAAATACATAATATGGACATATGTGAGATTTAAATTAGTGATAGTTCCTGATGAAAAGAATGAGCCCAAAGAAGCCCACCAGTGCCAGGCATTAGTAAAATCACTGAAGAATAAACACGGGGGGGGGGGGGGGGTGTCATTGTATCAATAATTATATTTGAACCTCTATGAGATAGACGGTTGTTAAGGAGTTTTAAAATGTAAAAATCTTCTTTTGACGGTAGTGACTCGGGTTCTTTAGATGATAAAAAAAGGAGTTCAAGTATATTAAACCTTGCCACTCGAATTTCCACGGCTCCCAAGAACTATCACTTGTAAAACTTACATGTATCAGAAAATTGGGTAACAACATGTGATTCTTATGTATTATTCTAACACCTTTCTCTTTTTTGTTTAACACATGCTAATTAATGTAACAAAATGTTATCTGAACCGTTGTTGGGCTGTTATCTAGTTGGAATCAGACCTGTACAATCATTCAGCACATTATGCACATAGTAAAACCAACATTTAACACGAAATAAATTTTATGTTTACCGCTTTTCGACAGGGACAGCTTTACATGGGTTAGTACAAGACTAATAATTCCACCCTTCTTCAATTAGGCATGCTGCAAACCCATGTTATTTTGTATTAAGGATACAAAATGTTATGTGGGTTCCATGCAGATACCTCTATGCCAGGATTCACCTCCTGCAAAACTGGTTTGCCAGTGTACTCTTTCCCAGAATTCATGAAAATAAAAATTAATTTTGTCTTGACATTTACTTGAATGTTTTGATTTTTAATGTCTGAAATATGAAATACATTCTTTTTGAAACAAAATGTTCATTTCACAGAGTTGCAGAAGGAATGGCTGCATATACAAGCAGCCAGAAAATACCAGGGTCGCTGTCAGAAAATCTAGAGTGATGGTGTATCCTTCGGCCTTGTGTTGCTCTGAGTTCAACCACATTTAAGAAGGTGGAAGAACTTTAGAAAACATTTTGGAAAGTGCTTTAATGCTTCATGGTGGATATTATGGTGCTTTATCCTTGGTCAAATCAAACATGGCATATAGGACCTCCACACAGGGGGTGTTGCTGTCATGTGCATGGAAATGTAGCTCAGGACTGGGTGACTCGATTCCAATTTGCTGAGGACAATACACATCTCTCCAATAACTTTTTATTACAGTCAGAAGTCATTCTTGTGACACTTCTTTGAAAACAGCACTCAGTCTTGCCCCGACGTTCCCACCGACCGAGTCTGGATTAGATCCTGCAAAGCGGGCTATTTGTATTTGTCTACATACGCTATCGGTGTTGATAAGGCCAGGGACCTAGTAGAGAGACCCCTGATTTGGTTGTTTAAACTTCCGTTGCCATACAATGGCCACGTGATCGTAAAATTAGGGTCTGCGGTTGTATGTTTTATCTGTGTGGAGAGGACAGGTAGATCGAAAAAACATAATACAATAGCCGCCACCTTCATTTTAAGTGACAGGTAAGTAAGGTCACAAGGCTGACAACTTCCATGACGAAATGCAACAACTACAAATAAGGCAGACAAATCATCGACGCATTCAAGCATTGGGTCTGGGCCCAGCTTGTGCCAGGATAATGACCACTGCTTGACACACACATTTGTTTCTTGTGTACTTTTAGATCTTTCGAGTTAGGTGATCAGTGGTGACTGAGCCAGCATAATTCATAAGGCATCTGAGCTGCCAGTATTTTGACAATGTATCCATCATTACATTCCCATTGTGATGAATTTACTTCATTTGCCTTCCTCTTCCTTGCCAAGTTATTGTGATTGTAACAATATACGGTGATTTAGAAATTTACTTAATTTAGGCCTAATGTGCAACTATGTGCCCAAATGATTCCACACCTGATAGTGATACAACCATCAAATGTACATGAATGAAAAATGCGTCAGTTTTGATCATTTTGCTCCCAGAGGGAATACAGGAGAGCTCCTGGTAGGCTTGAAACTTTTGCATGAAATTTTTACAAAGAGTCGACCAGAAGAAGAAGGCTATCACATGTTGAATACAATATATTTTCATTTAAAGTGAATTCGAAGTATTAAAAATTCATTCGTGGTGGATTCCATTGGATTCGTGTGATATATTTTTTTTTAGCCAAGGAGGGTAGAGAGAGAGAGAGAGAGAGAGAGAGAGAGAGAGAGAGAGAGAGAGAGAGAGAGACAAGGGATCTGTTATCAGTCGTAAATTTTACCCTTATCTTGTTGAATGGAACACATTTTGGCAACGACAATGTTTCAAATAATATCAGCTCTGAATCTGACAAATCATGTAAATTACCTAGCTACTTTAATAACAGATTTTCAGCTTTACCCACTGCCCATTGATACGCTGCCACAAGACAGCGTGATATTCTGAGTTACACGTTCCCTCGACATGCTACCACTGAAAAGTGAATCAGATATTATATTCCCGGATTAATCTTAGACACCTTTGAATATAACGGAAAAAATTCATACACATTCGTATTCGGGATTCCTCGATACACTAAATCATCCTACATAAACGAATACTGTAAAACCTGCTCCATTATTGATTACTTTGTTTGCAACAACTATGTGTAACTCTGTACATAAGCTGTAGACCAGTGGCCAACACTAAAACGTGGCTTATTTAAGGATATACCCCTCCCTATGGTAGAACAAATAACAACCCAATTTTAATAAAGATTGGCATATTCTGCATTGGACTATGATGGTTGTGGTCTTTTAATTTGATGACAGGGGTATTTTATAGCCATATCTTTGAAAATAGTAGTCATCACTTTAACTATCATTCCGTACAAAACACTACTGAGCATAATTTCAAAAATAAATTCAAGAAACATACCAATATGGCTCATAGTATCTGAAATAATATGGCAAGCACTGTACAAATGATGTTTGAATGGTTTTCTTGGCATAAAATGTCGAAAAGTATCAAATTTGGGCAAATTAGGGCAAAAATTCCTTCAAGTTTGATATTCTAAGGTGCATAAAATATTACACAATGCTCAAAGTCCTTGCTCCAGCAAAACATTAAATGCACCCAAAATTGCCCTGATTGTCAAGCTAAGAGGCAATATGCTAAATATAGCCTCAGCTTTCTTAGAATTTAAATTGGAGGGAAAAGAGCTACCCCCCCCCCTTATTTTCTGGCAGGTCTAAAATGGTAATTTTTTTACCAGAACTCTCATAATCTAACTATACAATCAAAAGTAAACAGGTAATGGTTGCAAATCATAACAATGTATGTTTTCAGTCGTCCAGTAGTTGTCAAATAAAGAATAAAACTAGAAAAGAAGATTTGCCTCACAGCAAATCTATCATGTTGCCTTCAAAATGAGAACAGTTTGAAATGCTATATTTTGCCCTTGTTGAACATAATCTAAATTTCGTGTATTAGCTTAATTTTCATAAATTAAAATGCTCAGCTTTGGTTCTTGGTTCAAGGGATGTGGCCATGTCCCAAACTTATAAAGTGAAGTTTGACTGAAACTAGTATCTATGGTAGGTTTGAAGCTATTCAACATTTTAATTTTGTGTACTTGTCTAATTTACATGAATCATAAGCCTTGAAGAACTTTAGTTTATTGTTCATTGGATGGGGTTATGCCACAAACCCATAAATTGAAGTAGAAATGGCACCTCTATAATAGATTTGAAGCTATTAAAGATTCACATTTTGCATATTCACCTAATTTGCATAGATTAAAATCTACAACTTTGGTTCATGGTTCATTGGATGCAGCTTTGCCACAAACCTACAAATTGAAGTCGGAATGGCATCTCTATGAACAATAGTTTTGGAGACACTCAACTTCTAAATTTTTCAATGCCCCTTATTAGCATAATTTGAAATGCTACATCTATCCTGTCCATTATAGTGGCAAGTGTCACAAAGGTACATATGCACATTGGAATTTTGAGTCCGTCGGCAATAGTTTGGAAGATATGGCGCTTTTATAACTTTTGTTGCCTCTAAAATTTGATAATTTCAAACATCATGACTATTCCAAATGAGATGCACAATTTTGCTGGTTATGTCAGTAGCCACGGCAAGTTTTGTGGTTTTTTCCAATAGTGTCTGAAAAAAAACTCTGCCCCAACTTGGTCAGAAAGAAAGACATTGGCTTTTCATTTCTTTGTTAATTTATCTGAGATGAAAGAGCACCTGTCCTATGTGACCACTTTTGTCTGGCATTAGGAGTGATCTTACATTGCAGGTACCACTGTATAGTGAAACCTCTCTACAGTGGGCACCGTTGCGACCAGAAAAAAGTGCCCACACCTGAGAGGGTCAGCCCTTCTGGGCAGTATTGATGAGTATATGTGCATGTCCAGTGTACACATATTATAATTCAGAGGGATGTGTATACATGCAATATAAAACTGTCTTTGTTCCTCTATTACATAAACAAATTTTAACAGATGCTGTCACAAAACTACATGTACATGTACCCGTGAACTGAAACATGAAATATAAAGAAATCAACTACAGCATGAACCATCAGTTTACGGGGCGATGAATAATCAGATACAAATATAACAGGCACATGATATGACCAACGAATAATGTAAAGTAACCTTTACCTTAACATCAAAAAGCATCAGTTTTTCAACTATCCATTGCATTACATTCATCCTATGTAACATGTGCTTTTAAGTAAACACATTTTACACAGTCCATGTCTGTTTTCCAAGTATGTAGCTCTCCTAACTCATCTCCGTGGTAATTATTGATGCAGTAACGCGTGTTTAGGGTCAATGTGGTCATGTTGACAGCTTGCATATCGTAAATGTACCAAGATAACGTCTATGTCAACTATAATTTTAAACTTGGGTATATCAGTACAGAAAAGCTGTATAGCTTCTTAGATAAGCCAGGAATATTCCATTTCAAAATGTGTTCAGGCAACATCATCTGAGTGGAAAAAAATAATGTATATGGGCTAATGATATTTAGAGGAAAAGGATAAGTAGGGCGTTTGTTCAGTGAAATGAAAAGTACCATATAAGCTTTCTACCAAGGTACAAAGTGTGATGAATTCATTTCTTAAATTCTTGAAGAAAACTTGTTTGATGCCAAGGATATTGATATATCTGTGGACTCTCAATGTTTTTTTTTAATGCTTTTTATTGTCGCATTCACGACTATCAATCTGTCATGTCCTCTCTGTAATTCGTTTATTTGATAATTCATTTGGAGTTTGGATACAGACGCCTATGTACTTTGCTTATAGACTGACATGCATAGTGACAGCATTCGTAGTATGCCCAGGTCATGATATTGGTGCCAAATTGGTGTAAACTATTCACAGGTATCATATGTTTATTCACCTGGAGCTACACCAACAGTCCTCGACTAAAATGTGTGTTCATGTCTGTGCATCAGAACCACAGACACTATTTGAACCACAGTAACAGCTACAAGGTATTTCCAGTGAAACGCCAGATAGTAACATATATTTTGTTGCACCAATGAGCATAATTCCCACCAGACAGTTAAACGAGCACAAAGTTTCAATTGCAGTACACCCAATTTATAACTATGCCTTCTGGTTCCACCAACAATACATACTCTTTCAGTGCGTAATTCTGTCCCTTCTTCTGCTTCCTTTATCTTCATGTTCTTGATTTTGTTCTTTTTCTTTTTCTTCTTCTTAAGGCCACAGGGTACTGATGTGAAATCAGTTTTTGTGTGATAGCGGAAGTAGAACTTATGACCCTCAGTGAGACTTGGTAGGATTATGTATCTAGGTGAAACTTAGGCTGGATTATATTTTGGTGACTTTGACCTAATTCACAAGTTAACAGGCTGATTTAGGTAAAACTGTTTTTTGTGCAATTACTACTGAACTTAGAAAAAACTTTGGAAAACTTGATAGGATTACGTATCTAGCTCAACCCTAGGTTGGGGTTGTATTTGGGCCGCTTTGACTTAACTTTCAAGTCCACAGGGTCACTTATGTGAAGTTAGTTTCCAAGTTGATGAGGTCACTTATGTAAAGTTGGTTTTCACGTTGATGAGCTCACTTATGTGATGTTGGCTTTCTTGCAATACTGTCATTTATCGCATTCAGAGAAAACGTTATACTAGGTGACATTTGAGTTTGTCTTGCGAAATCAGTTACTTCTGTTTTTATCATTATGCCTCCAAACAAGATCCATAAGCTATTTGGCCTACTGGTCTGGCATTCTGGACTAGCCAGTGTTTCAAAGATGTTCAAGTGATGTTCCCAGCAATCATTTTATACCCAGTACACCAGGTGCAATTCCAAGAAACCATCCCAGCATTGTTACAGTAAAAGTCCACCTGGATACTCCAATAAGACCTCATCTCTCTGCAGTAGTCATACCAAATGCAGTCAAAAATTCTCTGTCAGAATTAATCAGCAACATGTATAAACATGATGGTAAACCATACATAAATATCAATTCATATTCAAAGAAAGCATATCAGTCGCACAATATATATTCATAAAGTAGCATTAAATCTTACCCTGTTGAAACTTTGATAGATGCTGTAAAATTTCTTTTGGATAATAGTTTTGTTCCATTTGGACAATTGGTTTTCCAACAGATAAAGGGTATTCCAATGGGTAGCAACTGCGCCTTGTTAGTTGCTGATATATATTTAACCTGGCTCGAAGTTAAGTACATCGATAAATTGATGCAAAAAGATTTTCATTTGGTGACGAATTATCAACCAATGCAATTCCTAGAAAATCTGAAGTAAATTGGTTTTGGAGTATTAGCAATGCTTCTTAATTTGTATGTGATTTTAAAGATTTTAAAGCAAATAATATCAAATGTTTTGATTTTGCTACACTGTGCACAAATCTATCCATAGACGAAGTCAAAAATTCTCTTTCAGAGTTGACAAGCAGAATGTTTAAACTTAATAGTGGACGATATATATATGAAACTTTGATAGATGCTGTAAAAGTCCTTTTGGATAATACTTTTGTTCAATGCAGACCATTGGTTTTACAACAAATACATGGCTTTCCAATGGATAGCAACTGCTGCCCATTACTTGCAAATATAAATTTAACCTGGTGTAAATTTAAGTATATGGATAAATTGATGAAGAAGGACTTTCAAATGGCTACAAAATTATCGAACAATGCAAGGTATATTCATGACATTGTTTGGTAAATGTAAAAAAAAAAAAAAATGAGATTATTTTTAAAGAAATTTACTCAAAAGATATCCATTTGGAACGTAGCAATTCAGATGGTTTAAATTTGAGGGATGTGTTTCTGGACATGGATATTCAGGTCACTAATGACAGGTTTTGCATTAAAGTCTATCATAAAATAGAACAGTTTAACTTTGAAGTAGGGAACTATCCTTTCCTGGAAGGTAACATTTCGGAAGCTATCAGATATAACACATTTCTGTCACAAATTGTGAGATTTGGTCGTATTTGCTCTAAATTTCAGGACTTTGCATCTAGAACCAAATTTGTTTATAATAAACTTGAGTCAAGAGATTTAAAGGTGTACTTTTTGATCAAATATTTCTACAAACTTTGCTAAATATATCCAGATATGGTTAGAATGGTATTCTTCAATAACTTTAGAGATTTTAGACGTGCCTGTTTTGCTACTTTTATCCTTTGGCATCATTCTGTTTAATAATTACCTTTCAGACAATTAAGCCGGCTTGCATTTTCTAAGTCAAACCCCAGGGGCGATAGGTAGTAAGCAGCTACCCACAATATTTACAAGCTTGCCTAATTGTACTTGATATCTGGTTAAGAAAAATTATATTTTAATTCTATTTTTTTTTACGTAAAAAGTAATGATTTTCATTCTTTTCCGACTTGCCCTAGAAATTTTGCTGTCAATATCAAAAGATTGTTAGAAAGTTTGGCTGCAATCATTTTACAGATTTTAAACTTTGCTGTTTTGCTACTTAATCTTATCTTTTGGCATCATTCTGTTTTAATATTCACTTTCAGACATTTTAGGTTTACATGTTTTCTGTCAGATTAAATCCCCCAGGGGCTACTCGTAGCAAGCAGATACCTACGGCAGTTACAAGTTTGACTAATTGTACGTAAAATGTGGTCAAGAAAAAAGACTTTAATTATTTTATGACATGCCTAAGTACACATTTACTCCATGTCTAAAAAATTACTCTAATTTGACAGTATTTACTCTAATGTCACAATTCTGACACACTATGGTGAAACGTTGACTCGGGGTTAGCAGCAAAATAGAGTTTTGTTGTTTGGAGACTTTCAAAGTGAGGATTGGGTGTCAGCAGGGGTTTGTTTAACATTTGTGGTGCAGGATGTCCCTTTTTTTTCATTATTTGTTAGGGTTTTCTTTGGTTTGTACAGGTGATCTACCTGCAACTGTTTCTTTTACAATCACTTGGACTCCATATAATGCCCCAGTTTGTTTCTACTTCAGTTATACACTAGCAGGTGGTTTAACTAAGATAGGCTATCCAGCTAGACAGGGCACATACCTGTTCAGTTGTAAGTCAAATTGTTCGTATTTGAACTTGTACCATACAAATTTAGTAATTATGTTTGGTTTGACAGGTATTCTTCATTCATAATGAAGCTCTGCATTTATTAAAAGAACTTCGTGTATTTAGCTAATTCATCATTTACGATGTTCATATTTATTCATCATTATGTGGGTTATCCTTGATGAATATTTAGTTTTGTTGACCCTAAGTATTATCCAAAACAAATTTTATAACATCAAAGTTTCAGTGTGAGATATAGAATTACTTTTTGAATATTTATTATGCAACCAATATACTTTCTTTCAAGTTCAATTTCTCACGTTGATGTTTTCATGATTTGCAATGGTACACTTGCTGCTGTATGAAAGGTGATTGCAGTTCTCCTGGATATACAATAATAATAATAATAATAATAATAATAATAATAATAATAATAATAATAATAATAATAATAATAATAATAATAACAACAACAACAACAACAACAACAACAACAACAACAACAACAAATACTCCCATACTCTGCAATTCTAATTTAACCTGTTGCCTTCTAACTCTATTATTTCATTTTTTTCTCCCCCATCCTACTAGCTATTCATGAACATTTTTATTACCTTTCCTACCTCCCAGAAAGCCACCTTTCAAACCTAAAACATATGCTCGCGTTTCTTTCCCTCTAAACACAGAACCTCTTCTAAATCCTTGTAATTGTAATCTTCAATGTGCCACTTTATGGGAAAATGTCCCCCTTATCTCTCTTTATGCATGGCACCACAACAGCCAGTGATCCACTGTCTCATCTGTCTTTGTATACACACCTTACACTTTCCATTACTACCTATTGTCCACTTCTGTTTTCTCTTTTTCTAGATTGCTTACTCCTGCCCTACTTTGAAAAAGAAGCTTGGATCCCTTCCTTCCATCCCAACACACACTTTTCTTTGGCTTTTCTAATGCCTTGTATGCTTTCATTGTACTTTATTTCCTGACTCCTCTTTTCCAGTCCTCCTTCCAACCCTCTGTAACAGTCTTACCAATATATACTTTCCAATCATCCACCTCATCATATCCTTTTAATTCACATCTCTCTGCTAGCTTGTCTATATCTTTCACCCATCTTGCTTTGTTCTTGACTACCCCATTGTAATCTTTCCTGCACCATCTGTCTTGACTGACTGCTTGTAGATACCCCCGGTAATTTAACGTAGCTTTGGCAAATCCTGTGTGTAATTTTATCCCATCCTAACTCTACTAGGACTGCTTCTGTTGCTGTATATGGTGGTGTTCCCAGTATCCATTTCCCCGTCTCATTCCGTGTTTTTCTCCATTCCCTGGATATCTCCATCACTTACTGAAATCACATCTAAGCCAATTATCATTCCTGATATTGCAACTCTAGCCCATAATACTCTCGCTGTGTGCGCTCAGTTGAAACTGTTCAGTGCAGTAGTTTTAATCTTTCCTTTTGGTTGACTCACTTTCTGTTTAATCTCCTTCACCTGATACCTGAACATACCTTTACCCATTGCTTTTGTCTTAACACCTAGGTATTCAAACTAATCAACCGCCCGAATTTCAATTAACTGTTCCCTATCTTCTGAAATTTGGAACTGCCTAATTCTCCATTTTTTATTCGCATCTAGTTTCTTCCCAAGCATCATCACTTTACCCTTATCCTTACTAACTTCTAACCTCCATTTATTCCTGTATTCCCCTGATATGTTCAGCATCTCTTGTAGTTCTTTCTGGGACTCTGCCATGAGTACAATGTCAAATAGACCTGGGATTTTTAGATCACCTACCCTTATTCCCTTATCACACCCCATCAACTGATCCCTCAACTCCTTAGCATACATAGCAAACAAAATTGGCGACAGCACACATCCCTGCTTTAGGCCTATATCCAGATGTGCATTCTCTACATCTACCCTTCCTAATAAAAGTGTATGGTCTACATCTTAAAAGTTTATGGAACGCTTTCAAAATTTCTAGAAAATTTCAACCAAATCCTAGTCCACTAAGAGCATCTCTTCATACCCTGTCATAGACTTTCTTCACATCTAAGAAACCCATGAAGACTTTCTTCCGCTTTTGTCCTTCCAGTTCTAACCCCTGGGTCGATGTGAAGATTTGGTCACCTACCCTTCTACTTCGTCTGAATCCATTCTAAATTTCCCTTAGAAGACCAAGCCTTTCAACTATTCTACTTAGTCTCTGATACATTATCCTTGAGGATTATAGTGCATAACCGTCGAACTTTGTATAATATATACATATGGTAGTGCTTTCTTCATTCTGAATGTCAAGAAACACATTTGAAGTTAATATACATTTTCAGAGTGACCCTGTCTTGTTTTTCTGCAAGCATATACATAATTCGTGATCAGCTTTGAGAAGACAGATAATTTGAGGCTGTCTATGGAGGGGACAGTGCAACCGTATTCAGTTCATTTTCATGACCCTGGCCTCATTATTGGTCAATTTAAGCATCACGACTAATAGCTTGTATTTGTTAAATCATGGCCTTCCAATCTGAGACCTTCCAAAATAACAATCACAGGCCAATTGCAAAAAGTACAAAAGTACTTATTTCCCACACTATTTTTCACTTTTCTATATTGCCATTTTTTCATAATTTCATTCAATCTGCAAATTCCTCCGTCATGTATATTGACACAAGTTACCTTTCATTCAAAGTATCCAAAGCTGAGCATGAAGAAAGGTGATTGCAGTTCTCCTGGATATACTTAAGTGCGTACTTTAAGCATTTTTGGTTCCGGGGTTACTCTATTTGGTAATTATGAATGACCTTGGCCTAATAACGAGTCACCCAAAGTGTTCTGATCCATAATCTGTAATATATTTCACATGCATTTTAAATTTGAGAGGGCCTGGACAAAAGTGGCAAAGTTATTCCAAATGGTATGATATCACCCGTTTTCA